>JAWZYU010000011.1:91953166-92358166 GCA_038380435.1 Ryuthela nishihirai
TACCTCCCCCAGGGTAAAGAGCGGGAACACTTCCCAAGTGCCCGAGAACACAAAAAATACCTTCCCCAGGTCATGAAACGGGAACACCTACCAAGTGCCCGAGAACACAAAAAATAACTCACCCAGGTCATGAAGCAGGAACACCTACCATGTGCCCGAGAACACAAAGAATACCTCCCTAGGTCATGACGTGGGAACACCTCCCAAGTGCCCGAGAACACAAAAAATACCTCCTGCAAGTTATGAAGTGGGAACACCTCCCAAGTGCCCGAGAACACAAAAAATACCTCCCCAGGTCACGAAGCGGGAACACCAAACAAGTGCCCGAAATCACAAAAAATACTTCCCCCAGGGTAAAGAGCGGGAACACTTCCCAAGTGCCCGAGAACACAAAAAATACTTTCCCCAGGTCATGAAACGGGAACACCTACCAAGTGCCCGAGAACACAAAAAATAACTCCCCCAGGTTATGAAGAGGGAACACCTATCAAGTGCCCGAGAACGCAAAGAATACCTCCCTAGGTCATGACGTGGGAACACCTCCCAAGTGCCCGAGAACACAAAAAATACCTCCTGCAAGTCATGAAGTGGGAACACCTCCCAAGTGCCCGAGGACACAAAAGATACCTCCTGCAAGTTATGAAGCGGGAACACCTCCGAAGTGCCCGAGAACACAAAAAATACCTCCTGCAGGTCATGAAGTGGGAACACCTTCCAAGTGCCCGAGAACACAAAAAAACTCTCCAAGGTCATGAAGCGTGAACACCTGCCAAGTGCCCGAGAACACAAAAAATAACTCCCCCAGGGCATGAAACGGGAACACCTACCAATTGCCCGAGAACACAAAAAATACCTCTCCCAGGTCATGAAGCGGGAACACCTACCAAGTGCCCGAGAACACAAAAAATAACTCCCCCAGGTCATGAAGCGGGAACACCTACCAAGTGCCCGAGAACACAAAGAATACCTCCTTAGGTCATGTAGTGGGAACACGTCCCAAGTGCCCGAGAACACAAAAAATACCTCCCCCAGGTCATGAAGCGGGAACACCTCGAAAGTGCCCGAGAACACAAAAAATTCCTTTCCCCACGTCATGAAGCAGGAACACCTCCCGAGTGCCCGAGAACACAAAAAATACCTTTCCCAGGTCATGAAGCGGGAACACCTCCCAAGTTCCCGAGAACACAAAAAAATTCCTCCCTCTGGTCATGAAGCGGGAACACCTACCAAGTCCCCGAAAACACAAAAAATACCTCCCCAGGTCATGAAGCGGGAACACCAAACAAGTGCCCGAGAACATAAAAAATACCTCCCCCAGTGTAAAGAGCGGGAACACCTCCCAAATGCCCAAGAACACAAACAATTCCTCCAGCAGGTCATGAAGCGGGAACACCTACCAAGTGCCCGAGAACACAAACAATTCCTCCAGCAGGTCATGAAGCGGGAACACCTACCAAGTGCCCGAGAACATAAAAAATAACTCCCCCAGGTCATGAAGTGGGAACACCTACCAAGTGCCCGAGAACACAAAATATACCTCCCTAGGTCATGAAGCAGGAACACCTCTCAAGTGCGAGAGAACACAAAAAATACCTCCCCCAGGTCATGAAGCGGGAACACCTAAAGAGTGCCCGAGAACACAAAAAATACCTCTCCCAGGTCATGTAGCGTAAACACCTAACAAGTGCCCGAGAACACAAAATATACCTGAACCACGTCATGAAGTGGGAACACCTACCAAGTTCCTGTGAACATAAAAAATACCTCCACCAGGTCATGAAGCTGGAATACCTCCCAAGTGCCCGAGAACACAAAAAATTACCTCCCCCAGTGCCAAGAGCGGGAACACGTCCCAAGTGCCCGAGAACACAAAAAATACCTCCCCCAGCTCATGAAGCTGAACACCTCCCAAGAGTCGGAGAACACAAAAAATACCACCCCAGGTCATGAAGTGGGAACACCTTCCAAGTGCCAGAGAACACAAAAAATAAATCCCGCAGGTCATGAAACGGGAACATCTCTCAAGTGCCCGAGAACACAAAAAATACCTCCCCCAAATCATGAAGCGGGAACACCTACCAAGTGCCTGAGAACACAAAAAATACCTCCCCCAGGTCATAAAGCGGGAACACCTCGCAAGAGCCAGAGTACCCAAAAAATAACTCCCCCAGGTCATGAAGCGGGAACACCTACCAAGTGCTCGAGAACACAAAAAATACCTCCCTAGGTCATGAAGCGGGAACACCTCCGAAGTGCCAGAGAACACAAAATATACATCCCACAGGTCATGAAGCGGGAACACCTTCCGAGTGCCCGAGAACACAAAAAACGCTTTTCCCAGGTCATGAAGTGGGAACACCTCTCAAGTTCCCGAGAACACAAAAAAATTCCTCCCCCTGGTCATAAAGTGGGAACACCTACCAAGTGCCCGAGAACACAAAAAATACCTCCCCAGGTCACGAAGCGGAAACACCAAACAAGTGCCCGAAATCACAAAAAATACCTCCCCCAGGGTAAAGAGCGGGAACACTTCCCAAGTGCCCGAGAACACAAAAAATACCTTCCCCAGGTCATGAAACGGGAACACCTACCAAGTGCCCGAGAACACAAAAAATAACTCACCCAGGTCATGAAGCAGGAACACCTACCATGTGCCCGAGAACACAAAGAATACCTCCCTAGGTCATGACGTGGGAACACCTCCCAAGTGCCCGAGAACACAAAAAATACCTCCTGCAAGTTATGAAGTGGGAACACCTCCCAAGTGCCCGAGGACACAAAAAATACCTCCCCCAGGTCATGAAGCGGGAACACCTCGCAAGTGCCCGAGAACACAAAAAATTCCTTACCCCATGTCATCAAGCGGGAACACCTCCCAAGTGCCCGAGAACACAAAAAATACCTTTCCCAGGTCATGAAGCGGGAACACTTATGAAGTTCCCAAGAACACAAAAAAATTCCTCACTCTGGTCATGAAGCGGGAACACCTACCAAGTCCCCGAGAACACAAAAAATACCTCCCCAGGTCATTGGAGCGGGAACACCAAACAAGTGCCCGAGAACAAAAAATAACTCCCCCAGTGTAAAGAGCGGGAACACCTCCCAAGTGCCCGAGAACACAAAAAATACCTCCCCCACATCATGTATCGGAACACCTACCAAGTGCCTAAGACCACAAACAATACCTCCAGCAGGTCATAAAGCGGGAACACCTACCAAGTGCCCGAGAACACAAAAAATAACTCCCCCAGGTCTTGAAGCGGGAACACCTACCAAGTGCCCGAGAACACAAAATATACCTCCCTAGGTCATGAAGCGAGAACACCTCCCAATTGCCAGAGAACACAAAAAATACCTCCCCCAGGTCCTGAATCGGGAACATCTAACAAGTGCCCGAGAACACAAAAAATATCTCTCCCAGGTCATGTAGCGTAAACACCTAACAAGTGCCCGAGAACACAAAAAATACCTGAACCACGTCATGAAGTGGGAACACCTACCAAGTGCCCTAGAACGAAAAAAATACCTCCCCCAGGTCATGAATTGGGAACACCTACCAAGTGCCTGTGAACACAAAAAATACCTCCACCAGGTCATGAAGCTGGAATACCTCCCAAGTGCCCAAGAACACAAAAAATTACCTCCCACAGGGCCAAGAGCGGGAATACCTCCCAAGTGCCCGAGAACACAAAAAATACCTCCCCCAGCTCATGAAGCTGGAACACCTCCCAAGTGTCGGAGAACACAAGAAAAACCTCCCACAAGTCATGAAGCCGGAACACAAAAAATACCTCCCCCACGTCATGAAGCGGGAACACTTACCAAGTGCCCGAGAACACAAAAATACTTCCCCCAGGTCATGAAACGGGAACACCTCCCAAATGCCGAGAACAAAAAAAATACCTCCCCAGGTCATGAAGTGGGAACCCAAAAAATACCTCCCCCAGTTCGTGAAGCAGGAACACAAAAAATACCTCCCCCAGGTCGTGAAGCAGGAACACAAAAAATACCACCCCTAGGTCATGAAGTGGGAACACCTACCAAGTGCCCGTGAACACAAAAAATAGCTCCCCCAGGTCATGAAGCCGTAACACCTACCAAGTGCCCGAGAACACAAAGAATACCTCTCTAGGTCATGAAGCGGGAACACCTCCGAAGTGCCCGAGAACACAAAAACACCTCCTGCAGGTCATGAAGCGGGAACACCTCCCAAGTGCCCGAGAACACAAAAAATACCTCCCCCAGGTCATGAAGCGGGAACACCTCCCAAGTGCCAGAGAACAGAAAAAATACCTCCCGCATGTCATGAAGCCTGAACACCTCCCAAGTGCCCGAGAACACAAAAAATACCTCCCCCAGGTCATGAATTGGGAACACTTACCTAGTGCCTGTGAACACAAAAAATTACCTCCCCTAGGGCGAAGAACGGGAACACCTCCCAAGTGCCAGAGGACACAAAAAATACCTCCCCCAGGGCCAAGAGCGGGAACACCTCCCAAGTGCCTGAGAACACAAAATATACCTCCCCAGCTCATGAAGCGGGAACACCTGCCAATTGTCGGAGAACACAAAAAATACTTCCCCCAGGTCATGAAGCGGGAACGCAAAAAATACCTCCCCCAGGTCATGAAGCGGGAACAGCTACCAAGTGCCCGAGAACATAAAAATACCTCCCCCAGCTCATGAAGCGGGAACACTACCCAAGTGCCGGAGGACACAAAAAATACTTCCCCCAGGTCATGAAGCGGGAACACAAAAAATACCTCTCCTAGGTCATGAAACGGGAACACCTCCCAAAATCCCGAGAACTCAAAAAATACCTCCCCCAGGTCCTGAACGGGAACACAAAAAATACCTCCCCCAGATCGCGAAGCAGGAACACAAAAAATACCTCCCCCAGGTCGTGAAGCAGGAACACCAAAAATACCACCCCTAGGTCATGAAGCGGGAACACCTACCAAGTGCCCATGAACACAAAAAATAGCTCCCCCAGGTCATGAAGCGGGACCACCTTCCAAGTGCCCGAGAACACAAAGAATACCTCCCAAGGTCATGAAGCGGGAACACCTCTCAAGTGCCCGAAAACACAAAAAAAACCTCCTGCAGGTCATGAAGCGGGAACACCTCCCAAGTGCCCGAGAACACAAAAAATACCTCCCCCAGGTCATGAAGCGGGAACACCTACCAATTGCTCGAGAACACAAAAAATACCTCCCCCAGGTCATGAAACGGGAACACCTTCCAAGTGCCCGAGAACACAAGAATTACCTCACCCAGGTCATGAAGCGGGAACTCCTACCAAGGCCCGTGAACACAAAAAAATCTCTCCCGCAGGTCATAAAGCGGGAACACCTGCAAAGTGCCCGAGAACACGAAAAGTAGCTCCCCCAGGTCACAAAGTGGGAACACAAAAAATACCTCCTGCAGGTCAAAAAGCGGGAACACCTCCCAGGTGCCTGAGAACACAAAAAATACCTCCTCAAGGTCATGATGCTGGAACATCTGCAAAGTGCCCTAGAACACAAAAAATAGCTCCTCCAGGTCATGAAGCTGGAACACAAAAAATACCTCCCTAGGTCATGAAGCGGGAACACCTACCAAGTGCCCGAGAACATATAAAATACCTCCCCCAGGTCATGAAGCGAGATCACCTCCCAAGTGCCGTGAACACAAAAAATAACTCCCCCAGGTTATGAAGCGGGAACACCTACCAACTGCCCGAGAACATAAAAAATAACTCCCCCAGGTCATGAAGCGGGAACACCTACCAAGTTCCCGATGACTAATATCACTTAAAATATTACCGTCCTTAATATATTTATGAGAGCAGACATATTGAAGGGAAATACGAATTGCCAGATGCGCGTTCTAGGATAATGAGGAAATGAGATTAAAAAAAAAATCAAAATCGTGGTCTAACGGTCATTATTAGAATAGGGGTGATTCTACCGTTTTCTTTTTTTTCACCCTACTTCCCATCCTGAGGACTATGAGGCTTATTGCTAGGGCAAGGCAAAGAGATTTGTTTAGTGTCAATGAAATGGGAGGTTGTGGGGGTGGGTATCTGAACTTTAAATATAAAGATATAAAGAAAGTTGTGATTTTATCATGTGTATATTATTGATTGGTCAGATGATATGGTGTTACAATAGTCTTATGGTTTCGAACCCAGTGCAGGCTCTTATTAGTGACTGCCATTAGTACTTTCCTATTGGCTGAGACAATTTTGCTAGGCTGATGGCCCTATTTCTCCTCCATACCAATAACATTGGTAATGTTAATCCTATGGAAGATTTCACCTCTGCATTAACATGGTAATGTTAAGGCTATTGTATAAGAAAGTGTCTATGGGTTGTGAGATCCTTTCAGTGCTTCGCTGACGCCCGTACCTCTGCCTTCCACAGATGTGAGTTATATGCTGTGTTTCGTAAAGTGCAGTAAGTTTCCTCTTTATTTTTTACGGTTTTCTAGGTATTTTTTTTTAACGATTAGCATTTTTCCTGGGATTTTATTGGGGCGGGGATGGCTCAGTCGGTAGCGCGCCAGGCTCGTAATCTGTAGTTCCCAGGTTCGAGTCCCAACTGGGTCAGCGTTGAGATTTATCTCCGCAAAATTCCCCGCCCTGCCCACGGTCAGTAGGGGACACCGATGGGCTTGGAAAGGCCGCCGTCCGTCGGATGGGACGTTAAGCCGTGGCCCCGTGTGCGGGAGAGCCATACCCTGTGCACGTTAAAGAACACGCTGGATGGCCTTGACGGGAGGCTACCATCTGTCTCCCAACAGCTGTTCCAGTGGGTCCCCTCCCCCAACCTTCTCTGAGCCTTCGGGGTCCATGTGACCTGGCCATTTAGCCCATGGTGTGCAAAAAAGTGCCGCTCAGAGTAAAACAACCCAAACAACCCAATCCTGGGATTTTATTCGATCATTACTTCTTACAGCTAGGGTTGGGTAGTTTTACTGCTGAGCAGCACTTTTTCGCACACATTGTGCTAAATGGCCAGGTCACAAGGAATCCTATGGCTCAGAGGATGTTAGGGGGTGGGGACCGGCTGGATCAGCTTTTTAAAGACAGATGGTAGCCTCCCTTCAAAGCCATCCAGCGTGTCCTTGAACGTTCACAGGGTATGGCTCTCCCGCACATGGGACCATGGGTTAACATCCCATCTGACAGATTTTACCAACCAACGAAGCCCATCGGTGTCCCCCTACTCACCACAGACAGGGAGTTTTGCAGGGATAAATCTGAATTCTGGTCCAGGTGGGACTCGAACCTGAGAAATGCAGATTAGGAGCCTGGCGCACTATGGATTGACCATCCCCCCCAACTTGTTCTTAATGGCAGAAGGGGAGAAAGCTTAGATGGGTTAGTTTTAAACAGAGGAACAAAGTTTGATGGCTTCTGGGTACTGACCAAGTCGACTCATTGGTTACTGGTTTGCCCCCCCCCCTCTCCTCGGCTTCCACAGCAGAGGTTATATGGGTTGGGTGTCACTGCCATGTGATTATTTTTCCTTGGTGAATTTGCCTCCCCCCAGTCCTTTTCTTCAGTGGAAAGGTTACATCGATTGGGTGTCTGTGTCCCGTCAAATGTTTTTGGTGGGTTGGCGACTGTGAAATTTTTCCTCCGTATTTCAACCCCCCCCCCCCATGCACAAGGGAAGGATTGTGTTTTGTGCGACAACATGGGTAGGTCTCTGCCAAATCTAGCAGCAATACCCGTGGACAAGGTAAAACTGGCTATTTACTGTAGGGTAGAACTGGCCATTTTTGTGCTAAACTGGCCATTTATCAAAACAAAAAATAGAAACATGCAATTTACAACGGAGGCTGTCCTTGTGTAATTTGTTATGGTGTTCCCCCACCACTTTGCTGGAGAAGAGGTTAAATGGGTTAGGTTTAGGTGCGTGCGATTTTTTTTCTGGTTTCGTTTGTGTCCCTATCCCGTGTTGCAGGTGACAGGGTTACATGTGATGCGTGTCCCTCCCATGGGGAATAATTTGGGTGTGCCACTACCCCCACCCCTCACAGAGGACCTTAACGAATAATGCAGAAAAAATGTCGTTTATTTAAATAAAATATCTCAGCGTTTATAGCCTTAATGAAACGGATAATTTACTTCTTATTAAATTCTTTCATTGGTAGAGTATTTTCTAACTGCTTGGGTGCAGTTAACTTTACGTTTTGGCATACAATGCTTGTAATGGAAAAGCTTTCCTGAATATCGTTTAATTACTTTTTATGATTTCACAAACGTGTATCAGTGCGAGTTTGCAGGTGAGGTCACGCTGAAAAAATAAAATAAAATAAAATATACACATATAGCACTCGGTGGAGCAAGCGAAAAAAATAAATGGGGATAGGTGAAGAAAAATTAGTTCCCATGCTTGCACATAGATGGCAGCGCGATACCCGAACCTTGTACGACCGCTAGCAGGTAAACCCCTGGGTTTTCCCCCTGACGTCAACGGGTTTTCCAACTCGTGCCACCGAGGTGCCACGCCCGTCCCTTTGCTCTGCGACCACTGAGAGCTACAGAAGTGCGTGTTCGAGCTCTCGACTTTACCTCAGAGTACTTCTTTCGCTGACTCTTTGGTTGAGTATGGTTAATCGTAGTCTGTAGGGGTCTGCAGTCAGCAGAGTCTGTAATATAAATATATTACATTGGAGATCGTATTCTGAAGTTTTCCGATTTATTGTTATATAGAGTAAGGTAATTCTGTCGGAATAATTTTTCACTGCATAAAAAACTAACGGCTGCTCACCATACTTCCTTTATTTTTCCGAATGATTTTAGAGAGGTGTAAAAGTGGTTCTGTTTCTCGTTGGATGAAGATTGTGTTGTGGTTGGGTTGTTTTACCTCTGAGCGGCAATTTTTTGCACACAGTTTGCTAAATGGCCAGGTCACAAGGACCACGAAAGTTGGGGAACCCACTGGAACAGCTGTTTGTTGGGAAACAGATGATAGCCTTCCGTTAAGGCCCTCCAGCGTGTTCCTTAACGTGGTAGGGGCGGGGGGTGGCTTAGTCGGTAGCGCGCCAGGCTCGTAATCTGTAGTTCCCAGGTTCGAGTCCCAACAGGGTTAGCGTTGAGATTTATCTGTGCAAAATACCCCACCCTACCCACGGTCAGTAGGGGACACCGATGGGCTTGGAAAGGTCGCCGTCCATCGGATGGGACGTTAAACCGTGGCCCCGTGTGCTTGAGAGCCATACCCTCTGCACATTAAAGAACACGCTGGATGGCCTTGATGGGAGGCTACCATCTCTCTCCCAACAGCTGTTCCAGTGGGTCCCCTCCCCCGACCATCTCTGAGCCTTCATGGTCCATGTGACCTGGTCATTTATCCCATGGTGTGCAAAAAACTGCCGCTCAGAGGTAAAACAACCCAACCTTAACGTGCACAGGGTTTGGCTCTCTCCTACACACGAGGCCATGGCTTAACGTTCCATCCGACGGACGGCGGCCTTTCCAAGCCTGAGTCGGATTGCAGGAAAATAGAACTTTTTTATCTACGCCAAGTAGTGGACAGAAACACGATTTCATAGTTCAAATATTCATTAATTTTGCGATGATTACTCATAAAAATAATTTGGTCACAAATTAAACATTTAGTTTTCTATTGCCGATCACGACTGCGGTTTTGCCTACCGCAAAAATCACCAGAGAGATCATTACAACAACGTGGTAAATAAATGCACACACCACTGTACCTATAGAATTCACAGAATGCTTATATGACAAAAAAAAAATCGATATTGCCCACGGTGAGGGACTTCATGTCGACGGTGGAAATCCTCCCCACGTGGGAAATAATTTTTTTACACCTAAGGATTGACCGAATCACTAACGATATGTCATAACCACATCGAAAGCAACTAACAGACCATTCAGCAACCTGGTCAAGAAGCATTTTACTCTCAGAAACGTACATCAGATCGCACCGATGACCGGAAAAAGACGAATGAATCTAACACTGAAAAATCGAAATCTGACAACAAAGGACAACACGAATACCTATGTATGACGTAACAGCGATCGGCCCTACGCAACAGTACTCTCTGAACTCTTTCGTATCGTGTATTATTTTCCCTACCCAAAAATTGGTATTCGAAAAAGCAACTGTTGTTCCTCAATTGTTATCGGTTGGTTCGAAAAACGGTCCCCGGATGTTTCTCTAATATAAATCCAATGCAAATTCACGTCTCTTTCCAAAATCAGGCTTATTTCACTCATAAATCTGCAAAGAGAACGGTCGAAACGATTTCTTCACAAATGCGTACTGCAGGGAAAAAAAATAAAATTATTGAGCTGCCAAGGATATTATTTTTGTTTGACAAAACATACTGCCCCCCCCCCCCCCCCCTTTAACCATTGAAATGTCAAAGAATATGTGGTCACTGTCGATCGCCTATGCTTCGATTGGTTGCTTAACCATCCACCCAAACAACTACCTACAGACTGATGGGCTTGGAAAGGCCACCATCCGTCGGATGGGACGTTAAGCAGTGGCACCGTGTGAGGGAGAGCCATAACCTGTACACGTTAAAGAACACGCTGGATGACCTGGGATGGTAGGCTACCATCTGTCTCCCAACAGCTATTCCAGTGGGTCCCCTGCCCTAACCTTCTCTGAGCCTTCGTGGTCCATGTGACCTTACCATTTAGCCCATGGTGCACTGCTCAGAGGTTGAACAACCCAACTGTCCACCCCCCCTTCATCGCAGCCCGATTTCCAAGGCAATGGTTGTGTATTTTCACTCTTGCCCTCACTACCTCCCTACCACTCAAGTGGGAGGAGGTGATATGGATTCATTGTTGTTGCACTCTGCCTTTGTTTAACCGCTGCCTCCAATTCCCTTTGTTCCCTGTTAACGGAGGAGAGCAAGGGTGCTATGCTATACTTTTTTCTCAGGATATTATATTCAAATTTTCTTCAGGCTATTGTATAAAAAAAAAAGTGTCTATGGGTTGTGAGATCCTTTCAGTGCTTCGCTGACGCCCGTACCTTTGCTTTCCACAGATGTGATTTATATGCTGTGTTTCTTAAAGTACAGTAAGTTTCCTGTTTCTTTTTTTACGGTTTTCTAGGTATTTTATTTTTAGCGAATAGCATTATTCCTGGGATTTTATTCGCTCATTCCTTCTTACCGCTAGGGTTGGGTAGTTTTACTGCTGAGCAGCACATTTTCGCACATATTCCGCTAAATGGCAAGGTCACAAGAAAGCCTATGGCTCAGAGGATGTTGGAGGGTGGGGAAACGCTGGATCAGCTTTTTGAAGACAGATTATAGACTCCCTTCAAATCCATCCAGTGTGTCCTTGAACGTTCACAGGGTATGGCTCTCCCGCACATGGGACCATGGGTTAACATCCCATGTGACAGATTTTACCAACCAACGAAGCCCATCGGTGTCCCCCTACGCACCACAGGCAGGGAGTTTTGCAGGGATAAATCTCAATTCTGGTCCAGGTGGGACTCGAACCTGAGAAATGCAGATTATGAGCCTGGCGCAGTTACGTCATACATAGGTATTCGAGTTATCCTTTGTTGTCAGATTGCGATTTTTCCGTGTTAGATTCATTTGTCATTTTCCGGCCATCGGTGCGATCTGATGTACGTTTCTGAGAGTAAAATGCTTCTTGACCAAGTTGCTGAATGGTCTGGTTAGTTGCTTTCGATATTGCTGAGACATATCTTCAGTGATTCGTATAATCGTTAGGTGTAAAATAAAGTTATTTCCCACGTGGGGAGCATTTCCACCGTCGACATGAAGTCCCTCACCGTGGGCAATAATTTTTTTTTTTCACATAAGCATTCTGTGAATTCTACAGGTACAGTGGTGTGTGCATTTATTTACCACGTTGTTGTAATGATCTCTCTGGTGATTTTTGCGGTAGGCAAAAACGCAGTCTTGATCGGCAATAAAAAACTAAATGTTTAATTTGTGACCAAATTATTTTTATGAGTAGTCATCGCAAAATTAATGAGTATTTGAAATATGAAATCGTGCTTCCGTCCACTACTTTAGTTCTATTTTCCTGCAATCCGACACAGGCTTGGAAATGCCGCCGTCCGTCGGATGGAACGTTAAGCGGTGTCCTAATATGTGGGAGAGAGCCATACCCTGTGCACGTTAAGGTTGGGTTGTTTTACTTCTGAGCGCCAGTTTTTTGCAGACCATGAGATAAATGGCCAGGTATCATGGACCCCGAAGGCTCAGAGAAGGTTGGGGGAGGGGACCCACTGGAACAGCTGTTGGGAGACAGATGGTAGCCCCCCGTCAAGGCCATCCAGTGTGTTCTTTAACGTGCACAGAGCATGGCTCTCACGCACACAGGGCCAAAGCTTAACGTCCCATCCAATGGACGGCGGCCTTTCCAAGCCCATCGGTGTCCCCTACTGACCGTGGGCAGGGCGGGGAATTTTGCGGAGATAAATCTCAATGCTGACCCATTTGGGACTCGAACCTGGGAACTACAGATTACGAGCCTGGCGCGCTACCATCTGAGCCACCCCCACCACTACCACGTTAAGGAACACGCTGGAGGTCCTTGATGGAATTCTACCATCTGTCTCCCAACATCTGTTCCAGTGGGTACCCCAACCTTCGTGATCCTTGTGAACTGGCCATTTAGCCCATTGTTTGCAAAAAATTGCCGCTCAGAGGTAAAACAACCCAGCCACAACACAATTTTCCTTCCAACGAGAAACACAACCAGTTTTACACTTTTATACCTCTCTAAAATCATCCGGGAAAATAAAGGAAGTTTGGTGAGTAGCCGTTAGTTCTTTATGCAGAGAAAAGTTATTCTGACAGAATTACCTTACTCTATATACCATTAAGTCGGGAAACTTCACAATATGATCTCCACTCTAATATATTTATATTACAGACTATGCTGACTACAGACTATGCTTAACCATACTGAACCAAAGAGTAAGCGAAAAAAGTACTCTGAGGAAAAGTCCAGAGCTCGAACACGCACGTCTGTAGCTCTCAGTGGTCGCAGAGCAAAGGGACGGGCGTGGCACCTCGGTGGCACTAGTTGGAAAACCCGTGAGGTCAGGGGGAAAACCCAGGGGTTTACCTGCTACCGGTCGTAAAACGTTCTGGTTTCGCGTTGCCATCTATGTGCAAACATGGGAAATAATTTTTCTTCACCTATCCACATTTATTTTTTTCGCTTGCTCCACCGAGTGCTATACGTGTATATTTTATTTTATTTTATTTTTTCAGCTTGACGTCACCTGCAAACGTGTACTGATACACGTTTTTGAAATCACATAAAGTAATTAAACGATATTCAGGAAAGCTTTTCCATTACAACATAGCATGCCAAAACGTAAAGTTAACTGCACCCAAGCAGTTAGAAAATACTCTAGCAATGAAAGAATTTAATAAGAAGTAAATTATCCGTTTCATTAAGGCTATAAACGCTGAGATATTTTATTTAAATGAACGACATTTTTTCTGCATTATTCGTTAAGGCAAAAAACATTTATTTGGATCCTTTTCAAAGTTTATGCGAGAAAAAACAATTTCTAGAGCAAAAATCAATCCCAATTTAGATCTAAAATAACATTTGATAAACTCTTCTAAAGTTCCAGGCATTACCAGACGGAAATTTTTCTATCTGGAAACTTCAGGAAAGAAGTCTCTTATGAACCTTTCAAACATCGTAACGAAATCGAATTGTCAACACGTGAGAAGTTTGACGAAGGGCTTATTTTATTGCTAACATCTGAGATTGAAATGTTTTACACACATTTCGTAGTCGGTGTTTATTTGTTCATTAGCAAAATTACTTTAAAATTTCCTGTCATTATCGTATAAACTTCAATAAGTTTTTGTTGTGTTCTCTACTGAGTAAACCGTGCAATCAAGACGAACGTGATTCTTGCTCCATATTCTTCTCACAGTCATTTTCCATGACAGTTTTATTAGTAGCTGTTTCCTGAAATATTGAAATTTAATCTCCCGAAAATTAAAGTATCACATTTCAACTAACTAAATACAATATTGTTTAATAATCACAAGAGTTATATTAATATTGCACGAGTATATAATACATATGGGATTAGACAAATTGTGCTGTAGTCACATTGGTATAAATAAACTCTTAAGTTATAAGTTGGCGCCATTTTTACAAACTATAAATTATTTTACTGCGGAATAATAATAGCTTATATAAACTGAACAGAAGTGTACGCCACAGTATATTTTCCGTTAGTATTCTAATATAATTCTGTCAGACATTAATCACTGAATAATAAATGATTACTTACGAGACTCCACAGATTTAATACAAATGAAATCCATATTAGGCTTTTCACCAAGTGTAACTTGATATCACGGTCAAGATTTGATGCTTTAAAGCAGTGATTCCTAACCTTTTATGCTTCACGTACCCCGTAGAAATGTGTATGTAACTTTCGTACAACTTTTATAGATAAAATCATAGTTCTAGTATAGCAATACTTATTTTTACTTTGTTACAAGATATGGAGACTTTTGAGCTCTCTCGGCGTAACCCAAAATAATTTTACCGCGGACCCCACGTTGAAAACCCGTACTTTAAAATAAGCAAGATTAATATACCTAGTGAAGAAATCCCAGAAGATTCAAGTAATTATATTGTTAACGATGTAAAAAAGCTTTCAGAATAAATGAAGACCGAAAGTGAAATAGAAGAATGACACACGTTGCAGCTTCTTTCCACAACCTATCGCTCGGAACACACTCTTAACGATTTGCTTCACATAGCTGCACTGGAAGGGTTTCGTGTGCAGAGCCACGAGTGTAAAGCCACGAGTGTGCAGTTGACCACATATTCTTTGACATTTCAATGGTTTAAGGAAGGGCGACGGAAGTATGTTTTGTCAAACAAAAATTATATCCTTGACAGCTCAATAATTTTATTTATTTTTTCCCCCCTACAGTACGCATTTGCGAAGAAATCGTTTCGACCTTTGCAGGATTATAACTGAAGTATGCCTGATTTTGGGAAGAGATGTCAATTTGCATTTAATTTATCTTAGAGAAACATCCGGGACCGTTTTTTGAAGCCAACCGATAACAATTGAGGAACAATAGTTGCTTTTTCGAATTCCAATTGTCGGGTAGCGAGAAAAATATACGATATGAAAGCGTTCAGAGAGTACTGTTGCGTAGGGCCGATCGCTGTTACGTCCTACATAGGTATTCGAGTTGTCCTTTGTTGTCAGATTACGATTTTTCCGTGTTAGATTCATTCGTCATTTTCCGGCCATCGGTGCGATCTCATGTAGATTTCTGAGAGTAAAATGCTTCTTGACCAAGTTGCTGAATGGTCTGGTTAGTTGCTTTCGATAGTGCTGAGACATATCTTTTGTGATTCGGTCAATCCTTAGGTGTAAAAGAAAAGTTATTTCCCACTTGGGGAGGATTTCCACAGTCGACATGAAGTCCCTCACCGTGGGCAATAATATTTTTTTTTCTCACATAAGCATTCTGTGAATTCTATAAGTACAGTGGTGTGTGCATTTATTTACCACGTTGTTGTAATGATCTCTCTGGTGATTTTTGCGGTAGGCAAAAACTCAGTCGTGATCGGCAACAGAAAACTAAATGTTTAATTTGTGACCAAATTATCTTTATCAGTAGTCATCGCAAAATTAATGAATATTTGAACTATGAAATCATGCTTCTGTTCACTACTTGGAGTAGAAAAAAAAGTTCTATTATCCTGCAATCCGACTCAGGCTTGGAAAGGCCGCTGTCCGTCCGATGGCACGTTAAGCCATGGCCCCGTGTGTGGGAGAGAGCCAAACCCTGTCTACGTTAAGGTTGGGTTTGGTTGTTTTACCTCTGAGCGGCACTTTTTTGCACACCATGGAATAAATGACCAGGTCACATGAACTCCGAAGGCTCAGAGAAGGTTGGGGGAGCGGACCCAATGGAACAGCTGTTGGGAGACAGATGGTAGGCTCCCATTAAGGCCATCCAGCGTGTTCTTTGACGTGCAGAGGGTATGACTCTCCCACACACGGGGCCAAGGCTTAACGTCCCATCCGACGGACGGCGGCATTTCTAAGCCCATTGGTGACCCCTACTGACCGTGGGCAGGGCGGGGAATTTGCGGAGATAAACCTCAACGCTGACCCAGTTGGGACTCGAACCTGGGAACTACAGATTACGAGCTTGGCGCGATACCGACTGAGCCAACCCCGCCCCTACCACGTTAAGGAACACGCTGGAGGGCCTTGATGGAAGGCTACCATCTGTCTACCAAGAGCTGTTCCAGTGGGTCTCCCAACTTTGGTGGTCCTTGTGAGCTGGCCATTTAACCCATTGTGTGCAAAAAATTGCCGCTCAGAGGTAAAACAACCCAACCACAACACAATTTTCCTTCCAACGAGAAACAGAACCAGTTTTACACTTCTATACCTCTCTAAAATCATCCGGAAAAATAAAGGAAGTGTGGTGAGTAGCCGTTAGTTTTTTATGCAGTGAAAAATTATTCCGACAGAATTACCTTACTCTATATACCAATCAATCGGAAAATTTCACAATACGATCTCCACTGTAATATATTTATGCTGACTACAGACTATGCTTAACCATACTGAACCAAAGAGTCAGCAAAAAAAGTACTCTGAGGTAAAGTCGAGAGCTCGAACACGCACGTCGGTAGCTCTCAGTGGTCGCAGAGCAAAGGGACGGGCGTGGCACTTGTTGGAAAACCCGTTGAAATCAGGGGGAAAACCCAGGGGTTTACTTGCTATCAGTCGTACAAGGTTCCGGTATCGCGCTGCCATCTATGTGCAAGCATGGGAACTAATTTTTCTTCACCTATCCCCATTTATTTTTTTCCCTTGCTCCACCGAGAGCTATACGTGTGATATTTTATTTTATTTTTTCAGCGTGACGTCACTTGTAAACGTGTACTGATAAAAGTTTGTGAAATCATATAAAGTAGTTAAACGATATTTAGGAAAGCTTTTCCATTACAAGCATAGCATGCCAAAACGTAAATTTAACTGTACCAAAGCAGTTAGAAAATATTCTAGCAATGAAAGTATTTAATAAGAAGTAAATTATCCGTTTCATTAAGGCTATAAAAGCTGAGATATTTTATTTAAATAAACGACATTTTTTCTGCATTATTCGTTAAGGCATAAAATATTTATTTGGATCCTTTTCAAAGTTTATGCGAGAAAAAACAATTTCTATACCAAAATCAATCCCAATTTAGATCTAAAATAACATTTCATAAACTCTTCTAAAGTTCCAGGCGTTACCAGACGGAAATTTTTCTATCTGGAAACTTCAGCAAAGAAGTCTGTTGTGAACCTTTCAAAGATCGTAACGAAATCGAATTGTGAACACATGAGAACTTTGACGAAGGGCTTATCTTATTGCTAACATCTGAGATTGAAACGTTTTCCACAGATCTCGTAGTCGGTGTTTACTTTTTTATTAGCAAAATTACTTCAAAATTTCCTGTCATTATCGTATAAACTTCAATATGTTTTTGTTGTATACTCTACTGAGTAAATCTCGCAATCAAGACGAACGTGATACTTGCCCCATATTCTTCTCACAGCAGAAAACGTCATTTTCCATGACAGTTTTATTAGCAGCTGTTACCTGAAATATTGAAACTTAATCTTCCGAAAATTAAAGCACCACATTTCAACTAAATAAATAGATTATTGTTTAATAATCACAAGAGTTATATTAATAATGCACGAGTATATAATACATATCGGATTAGACAACTTGTGTTGTAGTCACATTGGTATTATTAAATTCTTAAGTTATAAGTTGCCGCCATTTTTACAAACTATAAATTATTTAACTGCGAAATTATAATAGCTTATATAAACTGAACAGAAGTGTACGCCACAGTATATTTTCCGTTATTATTCTAATGTAATTCTGTCAGATATTAATCACTGAATTATAAACGATTACTTACGAGACTCCACAGTTTTAATACAGATGAAATCCACATTAGATTTTACACCATTTGGTATCACGGTCAATCAAGATTTGATGCTTGAAAACAGTGATTCCTAAACTTTTATGTTGACGTACCCCATGGAAATGTGTATGTAACTTTCGTACAACTTTTATAGATAAAACTATAGTTATAGTATAGCAATACTTATTTTTACTTTGTTAGCAGATATGGAGTCTTTTGAGCTCTCACGGCGTAACCCAAAATAATTTTACCGCGTACCCCACGTTGAAAACCTGTACTTTAAAATAAGCAAAGTTAATATACCTAGAGAAGTAATCCCAGAAGATTCACACAATTATCTTGTTAACGATGAAAAAAAGCTTTCAGAATAAATGAAGACCGAAAGTGAAATAGGAGAATGACACGTTGCCACTTCTTTCCATAAATTATCGCTCGGGACACATTCTTAACGATTTGCTTCACATAGCTGCACTGGAAGGGTTTCTTGTGCAGAAATTCGAATTCAAATTCAACCGTCTCTGATCTCCTATGGAGAAAGTCTTTTAGGGTCACAAGTGTGCATTTGACCACATATTCTTTGACATGTCAATGGTTTAAGGGGGGAGGGGGCGTATGTTTTGTCAAACAAAAATAATACCCTTCGCAGGTCAATAATTTTATTTATTTTTTTCCCCTACAGTACATATTTGCGAAGAAATCGTTTCGACCGTTCTCTTTGCAGAATTATAAGTGAGGTATGCCTGATTTTGGAAAGAGATATGATTTTGCATTGGATTTATCTTAGAGAAACATCCGGGGACCGTGTTTCGAAGCCAACCGATAACAATTGAGCTTTTTCGAAAAAGCAACTGAACAACAGTTGCTTTTTCGAATACCAATTGTTGGGTAGCGAAAAAAATATACGATATGAAAGCGTTCAGAGAGTACTGTTGCGTAGGGCAGATCGCTGTTATGTCCTACATAGGTATTCGAGTTGTCCTTTGTTGTCAGATTTCGATATTTCCGTGTTAGATTCATTCGTCATTTTCCGGCCATCGGTGCGATCTGATGTACGTTTCTGAGAGTAAAATGCTTCTTGTCCAAGTTGCTGAATGGTCTGGTTAGTTGCTGTCGATAGGGCTGAGACATATCTTCAGTGATTTGTTTAATTCTTAGGTGTAAAATAAAGTTATTTCCCACGTGGGGAGGATTTCCACAGTCGACATGAAGTCCCTCACCGTGGGCAATAATTGTTTTTTTTCTCAAATAAGCATTCTGTGAATTCTGTAGGTACAGTGGTCTGTGCATTTATTTACCACGTTGTTGTAATGATCTCTCTCGTGATTTTTGCGGTAGGCAAAAACGCAGTCGTGATCGGCAATAGAAAACTAAATATTTAATTTGTGACCAAATTATTTTTATGAGTAGTCATCGCAAAATTAATGAATATTTGAACTATGAAATCGTGCTTCTGTCCACTACTTGGCGTAGATAAAAAGTTCTATTTTCCTGCAATCTGACTCAGCTTGGAAAGGCCGCCGTCCGTCGGATGGAACGTTAAGCCATGGCCTCGTGTGTGGGACAGCCATACCCTGTGCACGTTAAGGATGGGTTGTTTTATCTCTGAGCGGCACATTTTTGCACACCTTGGGATAAATGACCAGGTCACATGGGACAAGAAGGCTCAGAGAAGGATGGGGGAGGGGACCCACTGGAACAGCTGTTGGGAGACAGATGGTATCCTCCCGTCAAAGCCCCCCTCGATGCGAGAGCCTGTCCGTGGTGAGGGGACCACCCTGTGAAGGTTCCGCTGGCTCGGTTACCTTCACAGGGTCCTAAACGCTCGCCCGCGTGTTTGCCGTGCGCGGAGACCCGTGTCCCTGCAAAGGAGGATCCTGGCAGTTGCTCAGGGGTCCCCGTCTTCTCTCCCCAGCTCATGACTGGTGGGGTCCCCTTTGGCCGTTTTGCCATTGGGGAGCCTGTCTGTCGCGGGGCTGGGCAGCGACTTCCGGGGCCGCTGCTATACACTGCTTTGGCCTCTGCTTCAGGTAAACGGGAGGTCCTGGGGCGGCCCCCTCAGGATCAATCGGCTGGTGGGCTGGTCCTGCTAGGGTCAACTATGCAGATCGGTGAGTAACCTTGTCCACCGTCCGGACAATGGTTTGCGAGTTTCCACACACATTTACTAATTTTGTAGTTTTCTTTCTTTTGAGGGGCCAGCTCTTGCCTCACACTTTATTGATTTGTTGCTTATTTTCTTTTGTGGGAACTCAGATGAGTTTCTCACCATTTCTCTTTTTCTTTTCTTTTTGTTTTGTTGTGCGGGCTTGGCTCACTGCCTGTATGGGTATGGTGCCCGGGCAGCCCTGGCGCCCAACTGGGCGTCCCCTTGTTGGACTCCATGGTGGGTGGGGACAACGGGCACTGAATTTTTTAAAAATAACCATGAGTTCCACAACTCAAAATTCATCGGTCAATGCCGCCAAGAGGGCTCGCCATGAACCCCCAACTTCTTTGTCTTTGCCTTCGTCTTCGTGTGTGTCTCCGTCTCCGAAGTTCCTGATCATCCACTCTACGGGTGACCAGGTTCTTGGGGACATGTCCCCCTTTTTTATAAACAAGGGTTTGCAAGGTCTTGCGGGAGAGCCGAAATCTGTCAAGCACCTAAGATCTGGTGACTTGCAGGTGGAGACTGCGTGCTCCAAGCATTCGGAGCTTCTCTTAAAGGTTACAGCGATTGGTGGAGTGGCAGTCGAAGTCACTCCACACAAGACGCTCAATTCCTCCCGGGGCGTGATCTCCGAATGGGGCCTCCTCAAGGTTTCTGAGGAGGAAATCCTCTCGGAGCTTTCGGCCCAGGGAGTGATCGCAGTCCACCGGGTTTCTTCACGCCGTAATGGAAAGTTAGAGCCCACCAGGGTACTTATTCTAACTTTCAATACACCACACCTGCCTACTTCCATCAAGGCAGGATATTTACACTGTGAGGTGCGGCCATTTATCCCCAATCCTCTGCGTTGCTTTCAATGCCAGAGGTTTGGCCATGCCCGCACCGCATGCCGGGGCAAGCCCACCTGTGCTCGTTGTGGCAGTCAGGATCACCTTGAACCTGACTGCACAGCAGAAAAGGCATGCTGTGTAAACTGCCGTGGTGAACATCCGGCGTACTCCCGCGACTGTCCGAAGTGGTTGGAGGAGAAAGAGGTACAGCGCCTCAAGACCCTACACAATATTAGCTATCCAGAGGCGAGAAAGCTCGCTGCACCCCCTGCCCCACCTGGCAAGGTCTCCTATGCCGGTGCGGTGGTCGGAAAGCCCGTCGTTAAGATGGCTTCCGTGGCGGTGCAGACCAACATCAGCGTTCCACCAGCTGAATCTTTCTCGCCTGCTGCTAAGTACCTCTTGACGCAGGCGAAGCCGACGTCGGTGTCCATCTCGACATCGACACCGGTTTCTATTCCTGTGTCTGTGCCTTCCACATCCACCTCCGGAAGGCCCCCTCCACCCCGACCACAGACAGCAAGACCTACGAAACCCAAGGGTCCCCCGCCGGGGCCCAAAAAGAAGATTTTACCTCCTCGTTCGGCGGTCTCTGATCCATGTTGCTCGGACGACTCCGAGGACATGGACACCGACCGCCCCAATTTTCCAAAACCGTCGCTGGCGACGGTTAAAATAAATCGTAAGTCGTCCGCCAATTCTTCGAAGACCTGAGATGGCCACACTCCTTCAATGGAACTGTCGTGGATTCCAGAGGAATATTGACGACATCAAGGTCCTCATGAGGGCACACGTACCCCTCTGCGTGTGCCTTCAGGAGACATTCTTACAGACGGCCAACAATCCCACTATCCGGCACTTTTCTCTTGTTCGCCGGGACCGGGATGGAGATGGTCCAGCCCACGGAGGTGTTGCCATCCTCGTGAGCAACCATTCTCCATTCCAGGTCATACCCCTTACCACGAACTTAGAGGCGGTAGCCATCCGCCTCTTTGTGGGATTTTCGTTGACTGTCTGTTCTGTCTATCTCCCACCCGGAAGCATCGTTTTCCGGGACGACCTTGATGACCTCGTCTCGCAGCTGCCGTCCCCCTTCCTCATCATGGGGGACTTCAACGGACACAGTCCGCTTTGGGGCAGTGCTGACACCAACGGGAGGGGCCGGGTTCTGGAGCAGTGGCTCCTGGATCCGTCTCTCTCCCTGTTGAACACCGGTGTCAGTACTTACTTTCATTCCCCAACCCGCTCATTCACTGCCATTGACCTCACCATCTGCTTGTACGTGGTGAGGGGGACCACCCTGTGAAGGTTCCCGCTGGCTCGGTTACCTTCGCAGGGTCCTAAACGCTCGCCCGCGTGTTTGCCGTGCGCGGAGACCCGTGTCCCGGGAAAGGAGGATCCTGGTAGTTGCTCGGGGGTCCCCGTCTTCTCTCCTCAGCTCATGACTGGCGTGGTCCCCATTGGCCGTCTTGCCATTGGGGAGCCTGTCCGTCGCGGGGCTGGGCAGCGGATTCCGGGGCCTCTGCTATACACTGCTTTGGCCTCTGCTTCCGGTAAACGGGAGCTCCTGGGGTGGCCCCCCCAGGAGCAATCGGCTGGTGGGCAGGTCCTGCTAGGGTCAACCGTGCAGAGCGGTGAGTAACCTTGCCCACGGTCCGGGTACAGGTTTACAAGTTTCCTCACAAATTATTTTCCTTCTGTCGTTATCCTTTCTTTGTGCAGCCAGTTTGGCAGTCACAATATTCTTATTTTTGCGCTTTGTTTCATTTGTGTAGAACGTTTTTGTTCTGCACATTTCTCTTTTTATTTTCTTTGTATTTATTTGTGAGGGCTTGGCTCACTGTCTGTGTGGGTATAGTGCCTGCGTAGCCCTGGCGCCTGACTGGGCGTCCCCTTGTTGGGCTCCGTGGAGGGTGGGGACAGCGGGCACTGAACCACACTAAAATAAACATGAGAGAGAGTGAGGAAAATTCGATCATTGCAAACAAGAGGGCTCGACATGAACCCCCGTCTTCTTCGTCTACGTTATCACTGCCGTCTTCTTCTGTGTCTGTGTCTTCGTTCCCAAAGTTCCTGATCATCCACTCCACGGGTGATCAGGTACTTGGGGACATGTCCCCATTTTTTGTGAATAAAGGTTTGAAAGGTCTTGCGGGAGAGCCGAAATCCGTTAAGCGCTTACGATCTGGCGACTTACAGGTTGAGACCGCTTGTTCGAAACACTCCGAACTACTCCTGAAAGTCAAAGAAATTGGTGGGGTGGCTGTCGAAGTCACTCCCCATAAAACTTTGAATTCCTCTCGGGGTGTGATCACCGAGTGGGGCCTCCTCAAAGTCACTGAGGAGGAAATCCTCTCGGAGCTCACACCTCAAGGAGTAACAGCGGTCCACCGGGTTTCGACACGCCGTGATGGAAAATTAACACCCACCCGGGTGTTGATTGTGACATTCAATACGCCACGCCTGCCTTCTTACATCAAGGCAGGTTATTTACATTGTGAGGTTCGGCCGTATATCCCAAATCCTCTGCGCTGTTTTCAGTGTCAGATATACGGTCATGCCCGCACAGCATGCAGGGGCAAGCCCACCTGTGCTCGCTGTGGCAGTAAGGATCATCTCGATCCTGACTGCACAGCTGAAAAGGCATGCTGTGTGAACTGCAGTGGCGAACATCCGGCGTACTCCCGCGACTGTCCGAAGTGGAAGGAGGAAAAGGAGGTACAACGCCTCAAAGTCATCAACAACATCTCGTATGCTGAAGCGAGAAAGCTTGCTGCACCGCCCGCCCCGCCTGGCAAGGTTTCCTATGCCAGTGCAGTCATTGGAAAGCCCATCGTTCCAATGACTTCGGTTGCGGTGCAGACTGACATCAGTGTACCACCTACTGAGTCTTTCTCGCCAGCTGCGAAGTACCTCCTCACGCAGGCGAGACCGAGGGTGGTGTCGACTTCGACATCAACCCCGGTTTCCATTCCTGCAGCTCAGCCTTCCACCTCCACCGGAAGGCCTCCTCCCTCCCGTCCTCAGACAGCAAGACCTTCCAAACCGAAGGGGCCCCCACCGGGGCCAAAAAAGAAAATAACAGCACCGCAAAGGGCGGTCACCGATCCATGCCCCTCGGACGATTCCGAGGACATGGATACCGACCGCCCCCTATTCACTAAACCGTCCTCCGCGGCGGTTAAGTTGAATAGAAACACGTCGTCCGCCCACTCTTCTAAGTCCTGAGATGGCCACACTCCTACAATGGAATTGTCGTGGATTCCAGAGGAATCTTGACGACATCAAGGCCCTCCTTCAGGCACACCAGCCCATCTGTGTGTGCCTGCAGGAGACGTACTTGCAGCCAGTCACAGATCCCACGATCCGGCACTTTTCACTAGTTCGCCGGGACCGGGATGGAGATGGTCCAGCTCGCGGGGGTGTCGCCATCCTCGTGAGCAACCATTCTCCATTCCAGGTCGTACCCCTCACTACCACCTTAGAGGCGGTAGCCATCCGTCTCTTCGTGGGGTTCTCACTGACTGTCTGCTCTGTATATCTTCCACCTGGGAGCATCGTCTTCCAGGAAGACCTTGATGATCTCGTCTCGCAGCTGCCGTCCCCCTTCCTCATTATGGGGGACCTCAACGGACACAGTCCACTTTGGGGCAGTGCTGACACCAACGGGAGGGGTGGGGTCCTGGAGCAGTGGCTCCTGGATCCTTCTCTCTCCCTGTTGAACACCGGTGTCAGTACTTACTTTCACTCCCCAACCCGCACTTTCACTGCCATTGACCTCACCATCTGCTCCTCCTCGATCCTTCCACTCTTTACATGGGAGGTCGAGGACAACCCGTACGGAAGCGATCACCTCCCCGTGGTGTGCACCATCTCCCGTGGGGGGCCTTGCAGCCCTTCACGCGTCTCACGGTGGAGGCTCGATCGGGCTGACTGGGGTGGTTTCGAGCTGCTCTCTGAGCTCGACGACCACTCCGTCAGCCAGGAGCCAATCAATGTGGCAGTAGCGGAGATAACGGACTGTATCGTAGATGCAGCTGCATCAACGATTCCTCAAACTTCTACACGGTTTCCTCGCTTTCCGAAACCGTGGTGGAATCCAGATTGCACCGCAGCTCGTAAGGCTCAGAACAAGGCTTGGGGGGTATTTCGGAGATATCCGACAACCCCCAACCTCAAGAACTTCAAACGCGCCAGGGCGAAAGCTCGTTTCGTCCGACGCCAGAGCCAGAAGGAATCTTGGATCAAGTATACGTCATCCATAACCCGCACGACTAGTTCCAAGGTCGTGTGGGATAAAGTCCGGAAGATGAGTGGGAACTACACGTCCCGCTCGTTATCGATCCTGGAGCACAATGGACAGGCAATTGCTGATCCCAAAGCAATTGCCGACACTCTGGGGGAGTCGTTCTCCTCCATCTCTTCTTCGTCTTCTTACTCCCCCGAGTTTCTGGCCCAGAAGGGCAGGGCGGAACGCTCTCCGCTGTCTTTCCACTCGAATGGCCTGGAGCCTTACAACAGGCCATTCACAGCGGAGGAGCTTCGCCTTGCTCTGCACTCTTCTCGTGCCTCTGCTGTCGGGCCGGACAATGTCCATTATGCCATGCTCCAACATCTTTCACCATCGAGTAAGGATCGGCTGCTCCATCTCTTCAATCGTATTTTTCTCGAGGAGCAGTTTCCGGACTCCTGGCGGGAGGCCATCGTCTTGGCCTTCCCCAAGCCAGGCAAAGATCCCAAGATTCCTTCCAATTATCGTCCAATCGCATTGACGAGCTGCGTGTGCAAGGTGTTGGAAAGAATGGTAAATGCCAGACTCGTCTGGTATTTAGAACATCACAACCTTCTTTCCAACACCCAGTGTGGCTTTCGCAGGCAACGGTCAACTCTTGACCATCTGATACGCCTCGAATCGGCTATCAGAAACTCATTTTTACGTAGAGAGCACCTGGTGTCAATTTTCTTCGACATCGAAAAAGCGTACGACACGGCTTGGAGATTCGGCATTCTTCGTGACCTCCACAGCTACGGCTTAAGAGGTCACATGCCGATCTTCATCTCCAACTTCTTATCGACACGCTCTTTTCGTGTCCGTGTCGGTAACACTCTGTCGCGGCCGTACCCCCAAGAACAGGGGGTGCCACAAGGCTGCGTTCTGAGTGTTACGCTTTTCGCTGTCAAGATTAATTCAATTACTAGACAACTTCCTCCATCAGTAGGCAATGCCCTCTATGTTGATGACTTTAGCATCTTTTGCTCATCTTCCAGCATGAGGGTCATTGAAAGACAACTGCAAATTGCC
Organism: Ryuthela nishihirai; assembly: GCA_038380435.1. Lineage (NCBI taxonomy): Eukaryota > Metazoa > Arthropoda > Arachnida > Araneae > Heptathelidae > Ryuthela > Ryuthela nishihirai. Next base: position 91,979,416 of record JAWZYU010000011.1, read on the forward strand.
CTGAACAATCTTTCGGTTTGGGCGACGGCAAACGGGTTTCGGTTCTCCCCACAGAAGACCGCTTGTGTGCACTTTTGCCACAAGCGTAATCTTCATCTGGATCCCGAGCTGCGGCTCGGGGGTAACATCATTCCAGTTGTGGCGGAGACCAAGTTTCTCGGTCTCATATTCGATCGGAAATTGACCTTTTTACCACACATACGTCATCTCAGGTCCAAGTGCACGCGGGCATTGAACATCGTCAAGGTCCTCTCCTCCCTTTCTTGGGGGGCGGACCGATGTTCTTTGCTCCGCCTGTACCGTGCACTTGTCCGATCGAAACTGGACTACGGATCCCAGGTGTACGACTCGGCCCGGGATTCGGTGGTGAAGGTGCTGGACCCCCTCCATCATCAGGCTCTCCGTGTTTGCACGGGAGCCTTCCGCACCTCACCGGTCCAGAGTCTTTACGTTGAGACCGACGAACCGTCTTTATCTGTTCGCCGTCAGCAGTTGTCCCTACAATATGCTTCTAAATTGCGATCCCTGCCTGGCCATCCCACTTGGGACTGCGTTTTCAGTCCGAAGTGGGAAATGCTTTTCAATAATCGGCCGACTGCCATTCGTCCTTTTGGTTTGCGAGTCCGAGGCTACCTCAGAGACATCAACACCAGTCTCGATAGCGTTGCACAGTCGACAGCTGAGCCACTTCCACCATGGCTCGCTGTTTCCCCTACCTGCGATTTTTCCCTGTGCAGGACGGGGAAGGCCTTTACACCTGACTGTGTGTACCGGCAACTCTTTGCCAGCCATCGTGCTGAGCACCCGGACTTCTTGCCTGTCTTTACAGATGGCTCGAAGTCCGGCACTTCGGTGGGATCAGCCATGGTCTGCTGTGATGTAATCATTGCAGACCAGATCCCACTGCAGTGTTCCATCTTCACTGCAGAGTTGCACGCTATCAGTCTCGCCTTGGACCACGTGGCGACTAAGCATCATCGTCGGTGTGTGCTTTACACCGACTCGCTTAGCTCGCTACAGGCTTTGATCTCAGTGAGGCATCGGCCTCACCCTGTTCTCTCCAAGATCCGCCAGCAGCTCCATCGTCTGGCAGCCACCACCACGATTCTCTTCTGTTGGGTGCCCGGTCACGTCGGAATCAGGGGTAATGATTTGGCAGATTCTGCTGCCAAGTCAGCCACGCCCCTGTCCGACTCTCCGTTGCCGGTTCCATATCTGGATTTCCGGCAGCGTTTTACCACCGAGCTCCGGGCACAGTGGCAGAGATCTTGGTCGGAACAGCTTACCAACAAGCTCTTCGAGATCAAACCTATCATCAAACCATGGCAGTCTTGTTACCGCAGGAATCGCAAGGAGGAAGTTGTACTTGCTCGGCTCCGCTTAGGTCACTCGTTTCTTACTCATTCGTTTCTTTTACGGGCGGACGACGTGCCTAAGTGCGAGTTTTGTGACACCATTTTAACAATCAAACATATTTTAATTGAATGTCCATGTTTTAACCTAGAACGTCGTTTGTATTTTAATTTTCACAATTTTACGTCCGAGCCACTTACACTCGGACATCTTTTATCTGATAGTGCCATTTTATCTCCAATTTTTGCCTTTTTACAGTTTACAGGATATTTTACCAGATTATAATTTTAATCATTTGTAATTTATTCACCGTCTGCCTAGGTCATTTACACCTGGGCTAGTTTTATCCTTTGTCTGTACTGTATTTATTTATCTACACATTTGTTGTTTTACACCTCACTTTTTATTTCTGTTATATATATATCTTGTTGGTTTTAATTTTTACCCTTTCGAGCATTTGTTTTTTAATTTTGGTTGAGGAGTATTTGTTTTTTAGCATATTTTTACCTTGTCTGGCGCATTATAGCCTTAGTAGCTCATGCGCCATAAAACTCCAAACAACCAACCAACCAACCACCATCTGCTCCTCCTCGATCCTTCCACTCTTTACATGGGAGGTCGAGGACAATCCATATGGAAGCGATCACCTCCCCGTGGTGTGCACCTTCTCTCGTGGGGGGCCCTGCAGCCCTTCACGGGTCTCCCAGTGGAGGCTTGATCGGGCTGACTGGAGTGGCTTTGAGCTCTTGTCTGAGCTTGATGATCACTCTGTCAGCCAGGAGCCCATCAATGTCGCAGTGGCGGAGTTGACGGACTGCATCGTCCATGCAGCTGCTTCTACTATTCCTCAGACCTCGACTCGGTTTCCACGGTTCCCAAAACCGTGGTGGAATCCTGACTGCACCGCAGCTCGTAAGGCTCAGAACAAGGCTTGGGGGGGTGTTTCGGAGATATCCGACGTCCCCCAACCTCGAAGCATTCAAACGCGCCAGGGCGAAAGCCCGTTTCGTCCGGCGCCAGAGCCAGAAGGAATCTTGGATGAAATATACATCTTCTATCACCCGCACGACCAGTTCTAAGGTTGTGTGGGATAAGGTCCGGAAGATGGGTGGGAAGTACACGTCCCACTCATTATCGATCCTGGAGCACAATGGACAGGCAATTGCTGAGCCTCGAGCGATTGCCGACACTCTGGGGGAGTCATTCTCCTCCATCTCCTCATCTTCCTCGTACTCCCCCGAGTTTCTGGCCCAGAAGAGCAGGGCTGAACGCTCTCCGCTGTCCTTCCATTCGAATGGCCTGGAGTCTTACAACAGGCCATTCACAGCGGAGGAGCTTCGCCGTGCTCTGCACACTTCTCGTGCATCTGCTGTGGGGCCAGACAATGTCCATTATGCCATGCTCCAACATCTCTCACCATCGAGTAAGGATCGACTGCTCCACCTCTTCAACCGTATTTTCATCGAGGAGCAGTTTCCGGACACCTGGCGGGAGGCTATCGTCTTGGCCTTCTTTAAGCCAGGAAAAGATCCCAAGATTCCTTCGAATTATCGTCCAATTGCGTTGACGAGCTGCGTCTGCAAGGTGTTGGAAAGGATGGTAAATACCAGGCTGGCCTGGTATTTGGAGCATCACGGCCTTCTTTCCAACACGCAGTGTGGCTTTCGCAGGCACTGGTCTACTTTAGACCACCTGATCCGCCTCGAATCGGCGATCAGGAATTCTTTTTTACATCGAGAGCACCTGGTGTCCATTTTCTTCGACATCGAAAAAGCGTACGACACGGCATGGAGATTCGGCATTCTTCGTGACCTTCACAGCTTCGGCTTGCGAGGTCACATGCCGATCTTCATTGCAAACTTTTTATCTTCTCGTATTTTTCGAGTTCGTGTCGGCAACACTCTGTCGCGGCCTTTCCCCCAAGAACAGGGGGTGCCACAAGGCTGTGTCCTGAGTGTTACGCTTTTCGCTGTCAAGATAAATTCCATTACACGGCAACTTCCTCCGACTGTAGGCAATGCCCTCTATGTTGATGACTTTAGCATCTTTTGCTCATCGTCCAGCATGAGGGTCATTGAACGACAACTGCAAACTGCCCTGAACAATCTCTCGGTTTGGGCGACGGCCAATGGGTTCCGGTTCTCCCCACAGAAGACCGCTTGCGTGCACTTTTGCCGCAAGCGTAATCTTCATCTGGACCCCGAGCTGCGGCTCGGGGGTAACATCATTCCAGTTGTGGCGGAGACCAAGTTTCTCGGTCTCATCTTCGACCGGAAATTGACCTTTTTATCTCATATTCGACATCTCAGGTCCAAGTGCACGCGGGCATTGAACATGATCAAGGTCCTCTCCTCCCTCTCTTGGGGGGCGGACCGATGTTGTTTGCTCCGCCTTTACCGTGCACTTGTCCGGTCGAAACTGGACTACGGATCCCAGGTGTATGACTCCGCCCGGGATTCGGTGGTGAAAGTTCTGGACCCACTCCATCATCAGGCCCTCCGTGTGTGCACGGGGGCCTTCCGCACTTCACCGGTCCAGAGTCTCTACGTTGAGACCGATGAACCATCTTTATCTATTCGCCGTCAGCAGTTGTCCCTACAGTATGCATCAAAATTGCGATCCCTGCCACGCCATACCACTTGGGACTGCGTTTTCAGTTCCAGGTGGGAAATGTTATACCAGAATCGGCCGACTGCCATTCGTCCTTTCGGTTTGCGTGTCCGAGGTTACCTGCGAGACATCAACACCAGTCTCGATAGCATCGCACAGTCGACAGCTGAGCCACTTCCACCTTGGCTCGCTGTTTCCCCTTCCTGCGATTCATCGTCTGGCAGCCACCACCACAATTCTCTTCTGTTGGGTGCCCGGTCATGTCGGAATCAGGGGCAATGATTTGGCAGATTCTGCTGCCAGGTCAGCCACGCCCCTGTCCGACTCTCCGTTGCCGGTTCCGTATGTGGATTTCCGGCAGCGTTTCACCATCGAGCTCCGGGCACAGTGGCAGAGATCTTGGTCTGAACAGGTTGCTAACAAGCTCTTCGAGATCAAGCCCATTGTCAAACCGTGGCAGTCTTGTTTTCGCAGGAATCGTGGCAGTCTTGTTTTCGCAGGAATCGTAAGGAGGAAGTTGTCCTTGCTCGGCTCCGCTTAGGTCACTCGTTTTTAACCCACTCTTTTCTTCTTAAGGCGGACGCAGTACCTAAGTGCGAGTTTTGTGACACCATTTTAACAGTTAAACATATTTTAATTTCTTGTCCAGCTTTTAACCTTGAACGACGTTTGTTTTTTACCTTTCACGATTTTACGTCCGAGCCCCTTACACTCGGACATCTTTTATCCGATGATTCACTTTTAACTACTGTTTTCGACTTTTTACGCTTTACAGGTTATTTTACTCGTTTATGAATTTTCTCTTTTTTACTGGGTTTTTACCTGTGTTTTACCTGTTGTATTTTTCATGGGTCCTATACACCCGCTGCTATTGTTGATTTTATACTTGTTGATTTTACACTTTTTGCTCTCTTTTACTCTTTTTCTACATCTCGTTTTTATTATGCGTTATTTGTGTCTGTTTTAAATTCGGTTGTGGGTTTTCATGTCTTTTACCCTTTTTATCGTTTGTTTGGCGCAATATAGCCTTAGTTGCTGTTGCGCCAAAAAACCCCAAACAACCAACCAACCAACCCGTCAAAGCCATCCAGCGTATTCTTTAACGTGCAGAGGGTATGGCTCTCCCGCACACGGGCCACGGCTTAACATCCCATCCGACCGACGGCGGCCTTTCCAAGCCCATCGGTGTCCCCTACTGACCATGAGCAGGGAGAGGAATTTTGCGGAGATGAATCACAACGCTGACCCAGTTGGCTCTGGAACCTGGGAACTACAGATTACGAGCCTGGCACGCTACCGTCTGGGCCTCCCCCACCCCTACCACGTTAAGGAACCCGCTGGAGGGCTTTGACGGAAGGCTACCATCTGTCTCCCAAAAAACAGCTGTTCCAGTGGGTCCCCCAACCTTCGTGGTCCTTGTGACCTGGTCATTTAGCCCATTGTGTGCAAAAAATTCCCGCTCAGAGGTAAAATAACCCAACCACATCACCATTTTTCTTCCGACGAGAAACAGAACCAGTTTTACACATTTATACCTCTCTAAAATCATCAGGCAAAATAAACGAAGAGTGGTGAGTAGCCGTTAGTTTTTTATAGAGTGAAAAATTATTCCGACAGAATTACCTCAATTTATATACCAATAAATCGGAAAACTTCACAATACGATCTCCATGTAATATATTTATATTACACACTATGCTGACTACAGATTATGCTTAACCATACTGAACCAAAGAGTCAGCGAAAAAAGTATTCTGAGGTAAAATCGAGAGCTCGAACACGCACGTCTCTAGCTCTCAGTGGTCGCAGAGCAAAGGGACGGGCGTGGCAGCTCGGTGGCGCGAGTTGGAAAACCCGTTGACGTCAGGGAGAAAACCCAGGGGTTTACCTGTTAGCGGTCTTACAAGGTTCGGTTTCGCGTTGCCATCTCTGTGCAAACATGGGAACTAATTTTTCTTCACCTTTCCCCATTTATTTTTCCGCTTGCTCCACCGTGTGCTATACGTGTATATTTTATTTTATTTTTTCAGTGTGACGTCACCTGCAAACGTGTACTGATACAGGTTTGTGAAATCATATAAAGTAATTAAATGATATTTAGCAAAGCTTTTCCATTACAAGCATAGCATGCCAAAACGTAAAGTTAACTGCACCCAAGCAGTTAGAAAATATTATTGCAATTAAAGAATTTAATAAGAAGTAAATTATCCCTTTCATTAAGGCTATAAAAGCTGAGATATTTTATTTAAATAAACGACATTTTTTCTGCATTATTCGTTAAGGCAAAAAACTTTTATTTGGATTCTTTTCACAGTTTATGCGAGAAAAAACAATTTCTACAGCAAAATCAATCCCAATTTGGATCTAAATATCATTTGATAAATTCTTCTAAAGTTCCAGGCGTTACCAGACCGATATTTTGCTATCTGGAAACTTCAGGAAAGAAGTCTGTTATGAACCTTTCAAAGATCGTAACGAAATCCAATTGTCAACACGTGAGAAGTTTGACGAAGGGGTTATCTTATTGCTAACATCTGAGACTGAAACGTTTTACACACATTTCGTATTCGGTGTTTATTTGTTTATTAGCAAAATTACTTTAAAATTTCCTGTCATTATCGTATAAACTTCAATATGTTTTTGTTGTATACTCTACTGAGTAAACCTTGCAATCAAGACGAACGTGATACTTGCCCATATTCTTCTCACAGCAGAAAACGTCATTTTCCATGAGAGTTTTATTATAGCTGTTACCTGAAATATTGAAACTTAATCTCCCGAAAATTAAAGTATCTCATTTCAACTAACTGAATAAAATATTGTTTAATAATCGCAAGAGTTATATTAATATTGCACGAGTATATAATACATATCGGATTAGACAACTTGTGTTGTAGTCACATTGGTATTATTAAACTCTTAAGTTATAAGTTGCCGCCATTTTTACAAACTATAAATTATTTAACTGCGAAATTGTGGCTGGTAACAAATCTCTTCAAAAATTTATTTTGTTTACCATAATTTAATACACGTTTAGCAATATATTCATAGTTTTAATCATTTGGCATTTCACTCACATCTTTATGTTTTGAAGAAAAGTGTCGCTCAGTATTGTAAGTCCTGGTGGTAATTATATCTGTACATAAAGTACATATCAATTTGTCACCATTTTCCATACATCCATACTTTTCAGTCCACACATCTTGAAATAATCTCTTTTTTGCTTTTTGTTTGTCCATGGTAATAAAATAATAATAATAATAAATCCATAATAATAAAAATAATTATTTCTCTTAGGTAACTGTTCTCGCGCTTCTGAACTACTGTTTATTCACGTTACAGACGAAGTAAACGTAGACAAGAGTAGATGCGTGATCAGCAGGTGGGCAGGGCTCCTATTGGTCGGCTGCATGTGGCACGCAGTCAGAGGGCCCAGCCGACCAATAGGAGCCCCCTCGGTGTGAGCGCCTGTACGCGGTGAGGGGGACCACCCTGTGAAGGTTCCGCTGGTTCGGTTACCTTCGCAGGGTCCTAAACGCTCGCCCGCGTGTTTGCCGTGCGCGGAGACCCGTGTCCCGGGAAAGGAGGATCCTGGTAGTTGCTCGGGGGTCCCCGTCTTCTCTCCCCGGCTCATGACTGGTGGGGTCCCCTTTGGCCGTCTTGCCATTGGGGAGCCTGTCCGTCGCGGGGCTGGGCAGCGAATTCCGGGGCCTCTGCTATATACTGCTTTGGCCTCTGCTTCCGGTAAACGGGAGCTCCTGGGGTGGCCCCCCCAGGAGCAATCGGCTGGTGGGCAGGTCCTGCTAGGGTCAACCGTGCAGAGCGGTGAGTAACCTTGCCCACGGTCCGGGTACAGGTTTACAAGTTTCCTCCCCCTCGGTGTGAGCGCCTGTACGTGGTGAGGGGGACCACCCTGTGAAGGTTCCCGCTGGCTCGGTTACCTTCGCAGGGTCCTAAACGCTCGCCCGCGTGTTTGCCGTGCGCGGAGACCCGTGTCCCGGGAAAGGAGGATCCTGGCAGTTGCTCGGGGGTCCCCGTCTTCTCTCCTCAGCTCATGACTGGCGTGGTCCCCATTGGCCGTCTTGCCATTGGGGAGCCTGTCTGTCGCGGGGCTGGGCAGCGGATTCCGGGGCCTCTGCTATACACTGCTTTGGCCTCTGCTTCCGGTAAACGGGAGCTCCTGGGGTGGCCCCCCCAGGAGCAATCGGCTGGTGGGCAGGTCCTGCTAGGGTCAACCGTGCAGAGCGGTGAGTAACCTTGCCCACGGTCCGGGTACAGGTTTGCAAGTTTCCTCACAACTTATTTTCATTTTGTCGTTATCTTTTCTTTGTGAGGCCAGTTTGGCCATTCACAATTTTCTTATTTTACGCTTTGTTTCATTTGTGTAGAACGTTTTTGTTCTGCACATTTCTCTTTTTATTTTCCTTCTATTTATTTGTGAGGGCTTGGCTCACTGTCTGTGTGGGTATAGTGCCTGCGTAGCCCTGGCGCCCGACTGGGCGTCCCCTTGTTGGGCTCCGTGGAGGGTGGGGACAGCGGGCACTGAACCACACAAAACAAACCATGAGAGAGAATGATGATAATAATGCGATCGCCGCCAACAAGAGGGCTCGACATGAGCCCCCATCTTCCTCTTTGTCTAAGTTATCTCTGCCGTCGTCTTCTGTGTCTGTGTCTTCGTTCCCGAAGTTCCTGATCATCCACTCCACGGGTGATCAGGTGCTCGGGGACATGTCCCCTTTTTTCGTTAACAAAGGTTTACAAGGTCTTGCGGGAGAGCCGAAATCCGTCAAGCGCTTACGATCTGGCGACTTGCAGGTTGAGACCGCTTGTTCAAAACATTCTGAACTACTCCTGAAAGTTAAAGCAAGTGGTGGGGTGGCTGTCGAAGTCACTCCCCATAAAACTTTGAATTCCTCTCGGGGTGTGATCACCGAGTGGGGCCTCCTCAAAGTCACTGAGGAGGAAATCCTCTCAGAGCTCACACCTCAAGGAGTAACAGCGGTCCACCGGGTTTCGACACGCCGTGATGGGAAATTAACACCCACCCGGGTGTTAATTGTTACATTCAACACGCCACGCCTGCCTACTTCCATCAAGGCAGGTTATTTACATTGTGAGGTTCGGCCGTATATCCCAAACCCTCTGCGCTGTTTTCAGTGTCAGATATACGGTCATGCCCGCACAGCATGCAGGGGCAAGCCCACCTGTGCTCGCTGTGGCAGTAAGGATCATCTCGATCCTGACTGCACAGCAGAAAAGGCATGCTGTGTGAACTGCAGTGGCGAACATCCGGCGTACTCCCGCGACTGTCCGAAGTGGAAGGAGGAAAAGGAGGTACAACGCCTCAAAGTCATCAACAACATCTCGTATGCTGAAGCGAGAAAGCTTGCTGCACCGCCCGCCCCGCCTGGCAAGGTTTCCTATGCCAGTGCAGTCATTGGAAAGCCCATCGTTCCAATGACTTCGGTTGCGGTGCAGACTGACATCAGTGTACCACCTACTGAGTCTTTCTCGCCAGCTGCGAAGTACCTCCTCACACAGGCGAGACCGAGGGTGGTGTCGACTTCGACATCAACCCCGGTTTCCATTCCTGCAGCTCAGCCTTCCACCTCCACCGGAAGGCCTCCTCCTTCCCGTCCTCAGACAGCAAGACCTTCCAAACCGAAGGGGCCCCCACCGGGGCCAAAAAAGAAAATCATCACTCCTCCTCAAAGGGCGGTCACCGATCCATGCCCCTCGGACGATTCCGAGGACATGGATACTGACCGCCCCCTATTCACTAAACCGTCCTCTGCGACGGTTAATTTGAATAGGAACACGTCGTCCGCCCACTCTTCTAAGTCCTGAGATGGCCACACTCCTACAATGGAATTGTCGTGGATTCCAGAGGAATCTAGACGACATCAAGGCCCTCCTTCAGGCACACCACCCCTCGATGCGAGAGCCTGTCCGTGGTGAGGGGACCACCCTGTGAAGGTTCCGCAGGCTCGGTTACCTTCACAGGGTCCTAAACGCTCGCCCGCGTGTTTGCCGTGCGCGGAGACCCGTGTCCCTGGAAAAGAGGATCCTGGCAGTTGCTCAGGCCTTCAGGAGACATTTTTGCAGACAGCCAACAATCCCACTATCCGGCACATTTCTCTCGTTCGCCGGGACCGGGATGGAGATGGTCCAGCTCACGGAGGTGTTGCCATCCTCGTGAGCAACCATTCTCCATTCCAGGTCATTCCCCTTCATACGAACATAGAGGCGGTAGCCATCCGCCTCTTTGTGGGATTTTCGTTGACTGTCTGTTCTGTCTATCTCCCACCCGGAAGCATCGTTTTCCGGGATGACCTTGATGACCTCGTCTCGCAGCTGCCGTCCCCCTTCCTCATCATGGGGGACTTCAACGGCCACAGTCCGCTCTGGGGCAGTGCTGACACCAACGGGAGGGGCCGGGTCTTGGAGCAGTGTCTCCTGGATCCATCGCTCTCCCTGTTGAACACCGGTGTCAGTACCTACTTTCACACCCCAACCCGCACATTCACTGCCATTGACCTCACCATCTGCTCCTCCTCGATCCTTCCACTCTTTACATGGGAGGTCGAGGACAATCCCTATGGAAGAGATCACCTCCCCGTGGTGTGTACCATCTCTCGTGGGGGGCCTTGCAGCCCTTCGCGTGTCTCCCGGTGGAGGCTTGATCGGGCTGATTGGAGTGGCTTCGAGCTCTTGTCTGAGCTCGATGAGCACTCTGTCAGCCAGGAGCCCATCAATGTCGCAGTGGCGGAGTTGACGGACTGTATCGTCCATGCAGCTGCCTCTACTATTCCTCAGACCTCGACTCGGTTTCCACGGTTCCCAAAACCGTGGTGGAATCCTGACTGCACCGCAGCTCGTAAGGCTCAGAACAAGGCTTGGGTGGTGTTTCGGAGATATCCGACGTCCCCCAACCTCGAAGCATTCAAACGCGCCAGGGCGAAAGCCCGTTTCGTCCGGCGCCAGAGCCAGAAGGAATCTTGGATGAAATATACATCTTCTATCACCCGCACGACCAGTTCTAAGGTTGTGTGGGATAAGGTCCGGAAGATGGGTGGGAAGTACACGTCCCACTCATTTTCGATCCTGGAGCACAATGGACAGGCAATTGCTGATCCTCATGCAATTGCCGACACTCTGGGGGAGTCATTCTCCTCCATCTCTTCTCTGTCCTCCTACTCCCCCGAGTTTCTGGCCCAGAAGAGCAGGGCTGAACGCTCTCCGCTGTCCTTCCATTCGAATGGCCTGGAGTCTTACAACAGGCCATTCACAGCGGAGGAGCTTCGCCGTGCTCTGCACACTTCTCGTGCATCTGCTGTGGGGCCAGACAATGTCCATTATGCCATGCTCCAACATCTCTCACCATCGAGTAAGGATCGACTGCTCCGAATCTTCAACCGTATTTTCATCGAGGAGCAGTTTCCGGACTCCTGGCGGGAGGCCATCGTCTTGGCCTTCCCTAAGCCAGGCAAAGATCCCAAGATTCCTTCCAATTATCGACCGATTGCATTGACGAGCTGCGTCTGCAAGGTGTTGGAAAGGATGGTAAATACCAGGCTGGCCTGGTATTTGGAGCATCACGGCCTTCTTTCCAACACCCAGTGTGGCTTTCGCAGGCACCGGTCTACTTTAGACCACCTGATCCGCCTCGAATCGGCGATCAGGAATTCTTTTTTAAGACGAGAGCACCTGGTGTCAGTTTTCTTCGACATCGAAAAAGCGTACGACACGGCATGGAGATTCGGCATTCTTCGTGACCTTCACAGCTTCGGCTTGCGAGGTCACATGCCGATCTTCATTGCGAACTTTTTATCTTCTCGTATTTTTCGAGTTCGTGTCGGCAACACTCTGTCGCGGCCTTTCCCCCAAGAACAGGGGGTGCCTCAAGGCTGCGTCCTGAGTGTTACGCTTTTCGCTGTCAAGATCAATTCCATTACACGGCAACTTCCTCCGACTGTAGGCAATGCCCTCTATGTTGATGACTTTAGCATCTTTTGCTCATCGTCCAGCATGAGGGTCATTGAACGACAACTGCAAACTGCCCTGAACAATCTCTCGGTTTGGGCGACGGCGAATGGGTTCCGGTTCTCCCCACAGAAGACCGCTTGTGTGCACTTTTGCCGCAAGCGTAATCTTCATCTGGACCCCGAGCTGCGGCTCGGGGGTAACATCATTCCAGTTGTGGCGGAGACCCAGTTTCTCGGTCTCATCTTCGACCGGAAATTGACCTTTTTACCACATATTCGACATCTCAGGTCCAAGTGCACGCGGGCATTGAACATCATCAAGGTCCTCTCCTCCCTCTCTTGGGGGGCGGACCGATGTTCTTTGCTCCGCCTTTACCGTGCACTTGTCCGGTCGAAACTGGACTACGGATCCCAGGTGTATGACTCCGCCCGGGATTCCGTGGTGAAGGTGCTGGACCCACTCCATCATCAGGCCCTCCGTGTGTGCACGGGGGCCTTCCGCACTTCACCGGTCCAGAGTCTCTACGTTGAGACCGATGAACCATCTTTATCTATTCGCCGTCAGCAGTTGTCCCTGCAGTATGCATCAAAATTGCGATCCCTGCCAGGCCATCCCACTTGGGACTGCGTTTTCAGTCCCCGGTGGGAAATGTTATACCAGAATCGGCCGACTGCCATTCGTCCTTTCGGTTTGCGTGTCCGAGGTTACCTGCGAGACATCAACACCAGTCTCGATAGCATCGCACAGTCGACAGCTGAGCCACTTCCACCTTGGCTCGCTGTTTCCCCTTCCTGCGATTTTTCCCTGTGCAGGACGGGGAAGGCCTTTACACCCGACTGTGTGTACCGGCAACTCTTTGCCAGCCATCGTGCTGCGCACCCGGACTTCTTGCCTGTCTTCACAGATGGCTCGAAGTCCGGCACTTCAGTGGGATCAGCCATGGTCTGCTGTGATGTAATCATTGCAGACCAGATCCCACAGCAGTGTTCCATCTTCACTGCTGAGTTGCATGCTATCAGCATTGCCTTGGACCATATAGCAGCTAAGCATCATCGTCGGTGTGTGCTTTACACCGACTCGCTTAGCTCGCTACAGGCTTTGATCTCCGTGAGGCATCGGCCTCACCCAGTTCTCTCCAAGATCCGCCAGCAGCTCCATCGTCTGGCAGCCACCACCACGATTCTCTTCTGTTGGGTGCCCGGTCATGTCGGAATCAGGGGCAATGATTTGGCAGATTCTGCTGCCAGGTCAGCCACGCCCCTGTCCGACTCTCCGTTGCCGGTCCCATATGTGGATTTCCGGCAGCGTTTCACCATCGAGCTCCGGGCACAGTGGCAGAGATCTTGGTCGGAACAGCTTACCAACAAGCTCTTTGAGATCAAACCTATCGTCAAACCGTGGCAGTCTTGTTACCGCAGAGATCGTAAGGAGGAAGTTGTCCTTGCTCGGCTCCGCTTAGGTCACTCGTTTTTAACCCACTCTTTTCTACTTAAGGCGGACGCAGTACCTAAGTGCGAGTTTTGTGACACCGTTTTAACTGTGAAGCATATTTTAATTGACTGTGTTTGTTTTAACCTTGAAAGAAGAATGTTTTTTACCTCTCATGATTTTACGTCCGAGCCCCTTACACTCGGACATCTTTTATCCGATGAATCGTTTTTAACTCCTGTTTTTGACTTTTTACGTTTTACTGGATATTTTATGCGTTTATGAATTTTCTCTTTTTTACTGGTTTTTTACCTGTGTTTTACCTGTTGTTTTTTACATGGGTCCTATACACCCATTGTTATTGTTGATTTTATACTTGTTGATTTTACACTTGTTGTTCTCTTTTACTCTTTTTCTACATCTCGTTTTTGTTATGTGTTTTTTGTGTCTCTTTTAACTTTGGTTGTGGGTTTTCATGTCTTTTACCCTTTTTATCGTTTGCTTGGCGCAATATAGCCTTAGTTGCTATTGCGCCAAAAAACCCCAAACAACCAAACCAAACCAAACCAATCAGGCACACCAGCCCATCTGTGTGTGCCTGCAGGAGACATACTTGCAGCCAGTCACAGATCCCACGATCCGGCACTTTTCACTGGTTCGCCGGGACCGGGATGGAGATGGTCCAGCTCGCGGGGATGTCGCCATCCTCGTGAGCAACCATTCTCCATTCCAGGTCGTAAACCTCACCACCAACTTAGAGGCGGTAGCCATCCGTCTCTTCGTGGGGTTCTCGCTGACTGTCTGCTCTGTATATCTTCCCCCTGGGAGCATCCTCTTCCAGGAAGAACTTGATGATCTCGTCTCGCAGCTGCCGTCCCCCTACCTCATTATGGGGGACCTCAACGGACACAGTCCACTTTGGGGCAGTGCTGACACCAACGGGAGGGGTGGGGTCCTAGAGCAGTGGCTCCTGGATCCTTCTCTCTCCCTGTTGAACACCGGTGTCAGTACTTACTTTCACTCCCCAACCCGCACTTTCACTGCCATTGACCTCACCATCTGCTCCTCCTCGATCCTTCCACTCTTTACATGGGAGGTCGAGGACAACCCTTATGGAAGCGATCACCTCCCCGTGGTGTGCACCATCTCCCGTGGGGGGCCTTGCAGCCCTTCACGCGTTTCACGGTGGAGGCTCGATCGGGCTGACTGGGGTGGTTTCGAGCTGCTCTCTAAGCTCGACGACCACTCTGTCAGCCAGGAGCCAATCAATGTGGCAGTAGCGGAGATAACGGACTGTATCGTAGATGCAGCTGCATCAACAATTCCTCAAACTTCTACACGGTTTCCTCGCTTTCCGAAACCGTGGTGGAATCCAGAATGCACCGCAGCTCGTAAGGCTCAGAACAAGGCTTGGGGGGTGTTTCGGAGATATCCGACGTCCCCCAACCTTGAAAATTTCAAACGCGCCAGGGCGAAAGCACGTTTCGTCCGACGCCAGAGCCAAAAGGAATCTTGGATCAAGTATACGTCATCCATCACCCGCACGACTAGTTCTAAGGTCGTGTGGGATAAAGTCCGGAAGATGAGTGGGAACTACACGTCCCACTCGTTATCGATCCTGGAGCACAATGGACAGGCAATTGCTGATCCCAAAGCAATTGCCGACACTCTGGGGGAGACCTTCTCTTCCATCTCTTCGTCTTCCTCTTACTCCCCCGAGTTTCTGGCCCAGAAGGGCAGGGCGGAGCGCTCTCCGCTGTCTTTCCACTCGAATGGCCTGGAGTCTTACAACAGGCCATTCACAGCGGAGGAGCTTCGCCTTGCTCTGCACTCTTCTCGTGCCTCTGCTGTAGGGCCGGACAATGTCCATTATGCCATGCTCCAACATCTTTCACCATCGAGTAAGGATCGGCTGCTCCATCTCTTCAATCGCATTTTTCTCGAGGAGCAGTTTCCGGACTCCTGGCGGGAGGCCATCGTCTTGGCCTTCCCCAAGCCAGGCAAAGATCCAAAGATTCCTTCCAATTATCGTCCAATCGCATTGACGAGCTGCGTGTGCAAGGTGTTGGAAAGAATGGTAAATGCCAGACTCATCTGGTATTTAGAACATCACAACCTTCTTTCCAACACCCAGTGTGGCTTTCGCAGGCAACGGTCAACTCTTTACCATCTGATACGCCTCGAATCGGCTATCAGAAATTCTTTTTTAAGAAGAGAGCACTTGGTGTCAATTTTCTTCGACATCGAAAAAGCGTACGACACGGCTTGGAGATTCGGCATTCTTCGTGACCTCCACAGTTTCGGCTTAAGAGGTCACATGCCGATCTTCATCTCCAACTTCTTATCGACACGCTCTTTTCGTGTCCGTGTCGGTAACACTCTGTCGCAGCGGTACCCCCAAGAACAGGGGGTGCCACAAGGCTGCGTTCTGAGTGTTACGCTTTTCGCTGTCAAGATTAATTCTATTACTAGACAACTTCCTCCATCAGTAGGCAATGCCCTCTATGTTGATGACTTTAGCATCTTTTGCTCTTCGTCCAGCATGAGGGTCATTGAAAGACAACTGCAAATTGCCCTGAAAAATCTATCGGTTTGGGCGACGGCAAACGGGTTTCGGTTCTCCCCACAGAAGACCGCTTGTGTGCACTTTTGCCACAAGCGTAATCTTCATCTGGATCCCGAGCTGCGGCTCGGGGGTAACATCATTCCAGTTGTGGCGGAGACCAAGTTTCTCGGTCTCATATTCGATCGGAAATTGACCTTTTTACCACACATACGTCATCTCAGGTCCAAGTGCACGCGGGCATTGAACATCGTCAAGGTCCTCTCCTCCCTTTCTTGGGGGGCGGACCGATGTTCTTTGCTCCGCCTATACCGTGCACTTGTCCGATCGAAACTGGACTACGGATCCCAGGTGTACGACTCGGCCCGGGATTCGGTGATGAAGGTGCTGGACCCCCTCCATCACCAGGCTCTCCGTGTTTGCACGGGAGCCTTCCGCACCTCACCGGTCCAGAGTCTTTACGTTGAGACCGACGAACCTTCTTTATCTCTTCGCCGTCAGCAGTTGTCCCTACAATATGCGTCTAAATTGCGATCCCTGCCTGGCCATCCCACTTGGGACTGCGTTTTCAGTCCGAAGTGGGAAATGCTTTACACTAATCGGCCGACTGCCATTCGTCCTTTTGGTTTGCGTGTCCGAGGCTACCTCAGAGACATCAACACCAGTCTCGATAGCGTTGCACAGTCGACAGCTGAGCCACTTCCACCTTGGCTCGCTGTTTCCCCTTCCTGCGATTTTTCCCTGTGCAGGACGGGGAAGGCCTTTACACCCGACTGTGTGTACCGGCAACTCTTTGCCAGCCATCGTGCTGAGCACCCGGACTTCTTGCCTGTCTTTACAGATGGCTCGAAGTCCGGCACTTCGGTGGGATCAGCCATGGTCTGCTGTGATGTAATCATTGCAGACCAGATCCCACTGCAGTGTTCCATCTTCACTGCAGAGTTGCACGCTATCAGCCTCGCCTTGGACCACGTAGCGACTAAGCATCATCGTCGGTGTGTGCTTTACACCGACTCGCTTAGCTCGCTACAGGCTTTGATCTCGGTGAGGCATCGGCCTCACCCTGTTCTCTCCAAGATCCGCCAGCAGCTCCATCGTCTGGCAGCCACCACCACGATTCTCTTCTGTTGGGTGCCCGGTCATGTCGGGATCAGGGGCAATGACTTGGCAGATGCTGCTGCCAAGTCAGCCACGCCCCTGTCCGACTCTCCGTTGCCGGTTCCCTATCTGGATTTCCGGCAGCGTTTTACCACCGAGCTCCGGGCACAGTGGCAGAGATCTTGGTCAGAACAGCTTACGAACAAGCTCTTTGAGATCAAACCTATCATCAAACCATGGCAGTCTTGTTACCGCAGGAATCGCAAGGAGGAAGTTGTACTTGCTCGGCTCCGCTTAGGTCACTCGTTTATTACTCATTCGTTTCTTTTACGGGCGGACGACGTACCTAAGTGCGAGTTTTGTGACACCATTTTAACTATTAAACATATTTTAGTCGAATGTCCGTGTTTTAATTTCGAACGTCTCTGTTATTTTAGCTTTCATAATTTTATGTCCGAGCCTCTTACACTCGGACATCTTTTATCTGATCATTGCATTTTATCTCCAGTTTTTAGCTATATGAAATATTGTGGATATTTTAACAGAATTTGATTTTACCTTAATATATGTATTATTTACCCCAGGTCTCTTACACCTGGGATTATTTTATTTAATATTTCTACACTTGTTTTACTCTGTTCACATATACTTGTTTTCTGTGCTTTTACCACTTTACAATGTTGCAACTATATTTTAACTTTTTGTTACGGGGTTCTATGTCTTTTATCTTTTATATTGTCCTTTGTTTGGCGCATTATGGCCTTGTCGCCGATGCGCCATTAAACCCCAAACAAACAAACAAACAAACAAGTTTCCTCACAAATTGTTTTCCTTTTGTAGTTATCCTTTCTTTGTGAGGCCAGTTTGGCCATTCATAATTTTATTATTTTACGCTTTGTTTGATTTGTGTAGAATGTTTTGTTCTGCACGTTTCTCTTTTTATTTTCCTTATATTTCTTTGTGAGGGCTTGGCTCACTGTCTGTGTGGGTATAGTGCCTGCGTAGCCCTGGCGCCCGACTGGGCGTCCCCTTGTTGGGCTCCGTGGAGGGTGGGGACAGCGGGCACTGAACCACACAAAACAAACCATGAGAGAGAGTGAAGTAAATAATGCGATCGTCGCCAACAAGAGGGCTCGACATGAGCCCCCATCTTCCTCGTTGTCTGCGTTATCTCTGCCGTCGTCTTCTGTGTCTGTGTCTTCGTTCCCAAAGTTTCTGATCATCCACTCCACGGGTGATCAGGTGCTTGGGGACATGTCCCCTTTTTTCGTCAACAAAGGTTTAAAAGGTCTTGCGGGAGAGCCGAAATCTGTCAAGCGCTTACGATCTGGCAACTTGCAGGTTGAGACCGCTTGTTCCAAACACTCGGAACTACTCCTGAAAGTCAAGGAAATTGGTGGGGTGGCTGTCGAAGTCACTCCCCATAAAACTTTGAATTCCTCTCGGGGTGTGATCACCGAGTGGGGCCTCCTCAAAGTCCCTGAGGAGGAGATCCTCTCGGAGCTCACACCTCAAGGAGTAACAGCGGTCCACCGGGTTTCGACACGCCGTGATGGGAAATTGACACCCACCCGGGTGTTGATTGTTACATTCTACACGCCACGCGTGCCTTCTTCCATCAAGGAAGGTTATTTACATTGTGAGGTAACGCCGTATATACCGAACCCTCTGCGCTGTTTTCAGTGTCAGGTATATGGTCATGCCCGCACAGCATGCAGGGGCAAGCCCACCTGTGCTCGCTGTGGCAGTAAGGATCATCTCGATCCTGACTGCACAGCAGAAAAGGCATGCTGTGTGAACTGCAGTGGCGAACATCCGGCGTACTCCCGCGACTGTCCGAAGTGGAAGGAGGAAAAGGAGGTACAACGCCTCAAAGTCATCAACAACATCTCGTATCCTGAAGCGAGAAAGCTTGCTGCACCGCCCGCCCCACCGGGAAAGTTTTCCTATGCCAGTGCAGTCATTGGAAAGCCCATCGTTCCAATGACTTCGGTTGCGGTGCAGACTGACATCAGTGTACCACCTACTGAGTCTTTCTCGCCAGCTGCGAAGTACCTCCTAACGCAGGCGAGACCGAGGGTGGTGTCGACTTCGACATCAACCCCGGTTTCCATTCCTGCAGCTCAGCCTTCCACCTCCACCGGAAGGCCTCCTCCTTCCCGTCCTCAGACAGCAAGATCTTCCAAACCGAAGGGGCCCCCACCGGGGCCTAAAAAGAAAATAACAGCACCACAAAGGGCGGTCACCGATCCATGCCCCTCGGACGATTCCGAGGACATGGATACCGACCGCCCCCTATTCACTAAACCGTCCTCTGCGGCGGTTAAGTTGAATAGGAACACGTCGTCCGCCCACTCTTCTAAGTCCTGAGATGGCCACACTCCTACAATGGAATTGTCGTGGATTCCAGAGGAATCTTGACGACATCAAGGCCCTCCTTCAGGCACACCAGCCCATCTGTGTGTGCCTGCAGGAGACGTACTTGCAGCCAGTCACAGATCCCACGATCCGGCACTTTTCACTAGTTCGCCGGGACCGGGATGGAGATGGTCCAGCTCGCGGGGGTGTCGCCATCCTCGTGAGCAACCACTCTCCATTCCAGGTCGTACCCCTCACCACCAACTTGGAGGCGGTAGCCATCCGTCTCTTCGTGGGGTTCTCGCTGACTGTCTGCTCTGTATATCTTCCACCTGGGAGCATCGTCTTCCAGGAAGACCTTGATGATCTCGTCTCGCAGCTGCCGTCCCCCTTCCTCATTATGGGGGACCTCAACGGACACAGTCCACTTTGGGGCAGTGCTGACACCAACGGGAGGGGCGGGGTCCTGGAGCAGTGGCTCCTGGATCCTTCTGTCTCCCTGTTGAACACCGGTGTCAGTACTTACTTTCACTCCCCAACCCGCTCTTTCACTGCCATTGATCTCACCATCTGCTCCTCCTCGATCCTTCCACACTTTACATGGGAGGTCGAGGACAACCCTTATGGAAGCGATCACCTCCCCGTGGTGTGCAGCATCTCGCGTGGGGGGCCTTGCAGCCCTTCACGCGTCTCGCGGTGGAGGCTCGATCGGGCTGACTGGGGTGGTTTCGAGCTGCTCTCTGAGCTCGATGACCACTCTGTCAGCCAGTAGCCAATCAATGTGGCAGTAGCGGAGATAACGGACTGTATCGTAGATGCAGCTGCATCAACAATTCCTCAAACTTCTACACGGTTTCCTCGCTTTCCGAAACCGTGGTGGAATCCAGAATGCACTGCAGCTCGTAAGGCTCAGAACAAGGCTTGGGGGGTGTTTCGGAGATATCCGACAACCCCCAACCTCGAAAATTTCAAACGCGCCAGGGCGAAAGCTCGTTTCGTCCGACGCCAGAGCCAGAAGGAATCTTGGATCAAGTATACATCTTCTATCACCCGCACGACTACTTCTAAGGTCGTGTGGGATAAAGTCCGGAAGATGAGTGGGAACTACACGTCCCACTCGTTATCGATCCTGGAGCACAATGGACAGGCAATTGCTGATCCCAAAGCAATTGTCGACACTTTGGGGGAGTCATTCTCTTCCATCTCTTCGTCTTCCTCTTACTCCCCCGAGTTTCTGGCACAGAAGGGCAGGGCGGAGCGCTCTCCGCTGTCTTTCCACTCGAATGGCCTGGAGCCTTACAACAGGCCATTCACAGCGGAGGAGCTTCGCCTTGCTCTGCACTCTTCTCGTGCCTCTGCTGTTGGGCCGGACAATGTCCATTATGCCATGCTCCAACATCTTTCACCATCGAGTAAGGATCGACTGCTCCATCTCTTCAATCGCATTTTTCTCGAGGAGCAGTTTCCGGACTCCTGGCGGGAGGCCATCGTCTTGGCCTTCCCCAAGCCAGGCAAAGATCCAAAGATTCCTTCCAATTATCGTCCCATCGCATTGACGAGCTGCGTGTGCAAGGTGTTGGAAAGAATGGTAAATGCCAGACTCATCTGGTATTTAGAACATCACAACCTTCTTTCCAACACCCAGTGTGGCTTTCGCAGGCACCGGTCTACTTTAGACCACCTGATCCGCCTCGAATCGGCGATCAGGAATTCCTTTTTACGTAGAGAGCACCTGGTGTCCATTTTCTTCGACATCGAAAAAGCGTACGACACGGCATGGAGATTCGGCATTCTTCGTGACCTCCACAGTTTCGGCTTGAGAGGTCACATGCCGATCTTCATCTCCAACTTCTTATCGACACGCTCTTTTCGTGTCCGTGTCGGTAACACTCTGTCGCAGCCGTACCCCCAAGAACAGGGGGTGCCACAAGGCTGCGTTCTGAGTGTTACGCTTTTCGCTGTCAAGATTAATTCTATTACTAGACAACTTCCTCCATCAGTAGGCAATGCCCTCTATGTTGACGACTTTAGCATCTTTTGCTCTTCGTCCAGCATGAGGGTCATTGAAAGACAACTGCAAATTGCCCTGAACAATCTTTCGGTTTGGGCGACGGCAAATGGGTTTCGGTTCTCCCCACAGAAGACCGCTTGTGTGCACTTTTGCCACAAGCGTAATCTTCATCTGGATCCCGAGCTGCGGCTCGGGGGTAACATCATTCCAGTTGTGGCGGAGACCAAGTTTCTCGGTCTCATATTCGATCGGAAATTGACTTTTTTACCTCACATACGTCATCTCAGGTCCAAGTGCACGCGGGCATTGAACATCGTCAAGGTTCTCTCCTCCCTCTCTTGGGGGGCGGACCGATGTTCTTTGCTCCGCCTCTACCGTGCACTTGTCCGATCGAAACTGGACTACGGATCCCAGGTGTACGACTCGGCCCGGGATTCGGTGGTGAAGGTGCTGGACCCCCTCCATCATCAGGCCCTCCGTGTTTGCACGGGAGCCTTCCGCACCTCACCGGTCCAGAGTCTTTACGTTGAGACCGACGAACCATCTTTATCTGTTCGCCGTCAGCAGTTGTCCCTATAATATGCTTCTAAATTGCGATCCCTGCCTGGCCATCCCACTTGGGTCTGCGTTTTCAGTCCGAAGTGGGAAATGCTTTACACTAATCGGCCGACTGCCATTCGTCCATTTGGTTTGCGAGTCCGAGGCTACCTCAGAGACATCAACACCAGTCTCGATAGCGTTGCACAGTCGACAGCTGAGCCACTTCCACCATGGCTCGCTGTTTCCCCTTCCTGTGATTTTTCCTTGTGCAGGACGGGGAAGGCCTTTACACCCGACTGTGTGTACCGGCAACTTTTTGCCAGCCATCGTGCTGAGCACCCGGACTTCTTGCCTGTCTTTACAGATGGCTCGAAGTCCGGCACTTCGGTGGGATCAGCCATGGTCTGCTGTGATGTAATCATTGCAGACCAGATCCCACTGCAGTGTTCCATCTTCACTGCAGAGTTGCACGCTATCAGCCTCGCCTTGGACCACGTGGCGACTAAGCATCATCGTCGGTGTGTGCTTTACACCGACTCGCTTAGCTCGCTACAGGCTTTGATCTCGGTGAGGCATCGGCCTTACCCTGTTCTTACTAAGATCCGCCAGCAGCTACATCGTCTGGCAGCCACCACCACCATCCATTTCTGTTGGGTGCCCGGTCACGTCGGTATCAGGGGCAACGACTTGGCAGATGCTGCTGCCAAGTCAGCCACGCCCCTGTCCGACTCTCCGTTGCCGGTTCCTTATCTGGATTTCCGGCAGCGTTTCGCCACCGAGCTCCGGGCACAGTGGCAGAGATCTTGGTCAGAACAGCTTACGAAAAAGCTCTTTGAGACCAAACCTATCATCAAACCATGGCAGTCTTGTTACCGCAGGAATCGCAAGGAGGAAGTTATACTTGCTCGGCTCCGCTTGGGTCATTCGTTTATTACACATTCGTTTCTTTTACGGGCGGACGACGAACCCAAGTGTGAGTTTTGTGACACCTTTTTAACGATCAAACACATTTTAATTTCATGTCATTGTTTTAACATCGAACGTCGTATGTTTTTTAACTTTCATGATTTTACGTCCGAGCCCCTTACACTCGGACATCTTTTATCCGACCATTGTACTTTTACCTCTCTCTTTCAATTTTTACGATTTACTGGATATTTTAATCGCATATAGTTTTTACTCTTCAGCTTTTTACATCTATGATTATACCACCTTATACATTGTTTGTGTATCCCAGGTCATTTACACCTGGTATTCTATTGTTTTCTTTTGTATTTTTACACTTGCTCTTTGTTGTTTTACCTTTTTACAATTTTGCTAATTTCTTTTAAATGTGGTTGCGGGTTTACATGTCTTTTATCTTTTATATTGTCTTTTGTTTGGCGCATTATGGCCTAGTCGCCGATGCGCCATAAAACCCAAAACAAAACAAACAAAACAAATCAACTCTTGACCATCTGATACGCCTCGAATCGGCTATCAGAAACTCATTTTTACGTAGAGAGCACCTGGTGTCAATTTTCTTCGACATCGAAAAAGCGTACGACACGGCTTGGAGATTCGGCATTCTTCGTGACCTCCACAGTTTCGGCTTAAGAGGTCACATGCCGATCTTCATCTCCAACTTCTTATCGACACGCTCTTTTCGTGTCCGTGTCGGTAACACTCTGTCGCGGCCGTACCCCCAAGAACAGGGGGTGCCACAAGGCTGCGTTCTGAGTGTTACGCTTTTCGCTGTCAAGATTAATTCCATAACTAGACAACTTCCTCCATCAGTAGGCAATGCCCTCTATGTTGATGACTTTAGCATCTTTTGCTCTTCATCAAGCATGAGGGTCATTGAAAGACAACTGCAAATTGCCCTGAACAATCTATCGGTTTGGGCGACGGCAAACGGGTTTCGGTTCTCCCCACAGAAGACCGCTTGTGTGCACTTTTGCCACAAGCGTAATCTTCACCTGGATCCCGAGCTGCGGCTCGGGGGTAACATCATTCCAGTTGTGGCGGAGACCAAGTTTCTCGGTCTCATATTCGATCGGAAATTGACCTTTTTACCACACATACGTCATCTCAGGTCCAAGTGCACGCGGGCATTGAACATCGTCAAGGTCCTCTCCTCCCTCTCTTGGGGGGCGGACCGATGTTCTTTGCTCCGCCTGTACCGTGCGCTTGTCCGATCGAAACTGGACTACGGATCCCAGGTGTACGACTCGGCCCGGGATTCGGTGGTGAAGGTGCTGGACCCTCTCCATCACCAGGCCCTCCGTGTTTGCACGGGAGCATTCCGCACCTCACCGGTCCAGAGTCTTTACGTTGAGACCGACGAACCTTCTTTATCTCTTCGCCGTCAGCAGTTGTCCCTACAATATGCTTCTAAATTGCGATCCCTGCCTGGCCATCCCACTTGGGACTGCGTTTTCAGTCCGAAGTGGGAAATGCTTTACAATAATCGGCCGAATGCCATTCGTCCTTTTGGTTTGCGTGTCCGAGGCTACCTCAGAGACATCAACACCAGTCTCGATAGCGTTGCACAGTCGACAGCTGAGCCACTTCCACCATGGCTCGCTGTTTCCCCTTCCTGCGATTTTTCCCTGTGCAGGACGGGGAAGGCCTTTACACCCGACTGTGTGTACCGGCAACTCTTTACCAGCCATCGTGCTGAGCACCCGGACTTCTTGCCTGTCTTTACAGATGGCTCGAAGTCCGGCACATCGGTGGGATCGGCCATGGTCTGCTGTGATGTAATCATTGCAGACCAGATCCCACTGCAGTGTTCCATCTTCACTGCAGAGTTGCACGCTATCAGCCTCGCCTTGGACCACGTGGCGACTAAGCATCATCGTCGGTGTGTGCTTTACACCGACTCGCTTAGCTCGCTACAGGCTTTGATCTCGGTGAGGCATCGGCCTCACCCTGTTCTCTCCAAGGTCCGCCAGCAGCTCCATCGTCTGTCAGCCACCACCACGATACTCTTCTGTTGGGTGCCCGGTCACGTCGGAATCAGGGGTAATGTTTTGTCAGATTCTGCTGCCAGGTCAGCCACGCCCCTGTCCGACTCGCCGTTGCCGGTTCCCTATCTGGATTTCCGGCAGCGTTTTTCCACCGAGCTCCGGGCACAGTGGCAGAGATCTTGGTCGGAACAGCTTACCAACAAGCTCTTCGAGATCAAACCTATCATCAAACCATGGCAGTCTTCTTACAGCAGGAATTGCAAGGAGGAAGTTGCACTTGCTGGGCTCCGCTGAGGTCATTCGTTTATTACTCATTCATTTCTTTTACGGGCGGACGACGAACCTGTGAGTTTTGTGACACCTTTTTAACTATCAAACACATTTTAATATCCTGTCCATGTTTTAACTTTGAACGGAGTTTGTTTTTAAATTTTCATGATTTTACGTCCGAGCCCCTTACCCTCGGACGTTTGTTATCTGATAACTGTTCTTTTACCTCTGTATTTAGATTTTTAAGACATACTGGATATTTTACTCACATATAGTTTTTACTCTTTATCTTTATATATATATTTAATCCAGATTGCTTTAGCTGGGTTACTTTTATCTCTTTTTATAACATATTTCTACATTTGTTAACTGTTATTTCAAACGTGGTATTTTATTGTTTTACATTTTTTTGTTAAATTTGTAATTTATCTTTTAACATATTGGTTCAGGGTTTCATGATTTTTACCTTTTTACTTTTTGGATATTTGTTTGGCGCAATATAGCCCTAGATGCTGATGCGCCATAAAACCCTAAACAACCAACCAACCAACCATAGCTGCACTGGAATGGTTTCGTGTGCAGAAATTTGAAATCAAATCCAACCGTCTCTGATCTCCTATGGAGAAAGTCTCTTAGGGCCACGAGTGTGCAGTTGAGCATTTATTTAAAGTCTCTTAGGGCCACGAGTGTGCAGTTGAACAGCTTTGACATTTCAATGGTTCAAGAGGGGGGGGAGGGTTTTGTGAAACAAAAATAATATCATGGCAGCTTAATAATTTTATTTATTTTTTTCCCCTACAGTACGCATTTGCGAAGAAATCGTTTCGACCGTTCTCTTTGCAGATTTATAAGTGAAGTATGCCTGATTTTGGAAAGAGATGTGAATTTGCATTGGATTTATCTTAGAGAAACATCCGGGGACCGTGTTTCGAAGCCAACCGATAACAATTGAGGAACAACTGTTGCTTTTTCGAATACCAATTGTTGGGTAGCGAAAAAAATATACGATATGAAAGCGTTCAGAGAGTACTGTTGCGTAGGGCCGATCGTTGTTACGTCCTACATAGGTATTCGAGTTGTCCTTTGTTGTCAGGTTTCGATTTTTCCGTGTTAGATTCATTCGTCATTTTCCGGTCATCGGTGCGATCTGACGTACATTTCTGAGAGTAAAATGTTTCTTGACCAAGTTGCTGAATGGTCTGGTTAGTTGCTGTCGATAGGGCTGAGACATATCTTCAGTGATTCGTATAATCGTTAGGTGTAAAATAAAGTTATTTCCCACGTGGGGAGGATTTCCACAGTCGACATGAAGTTCCTCAACGTGGGCAATAATTGTTGTTTTTCTCACATAAGCATTCTGTGAATTCTATAGGTACAGTGGTCTGTGCATTTATTTACCACGTTG
The DNA here is from genome assembly GCA_038380435.1 of Ryuthela nishihirai. NCBI lineage: Eukaryota > Metazoa > Arthropoda > Arachnida > Araneae > Heptathelidae > Ryuthela > Ryuthela nishihirai. The sequence goes on from JAWZYU010000011.1 coordinate 92,005,992, forward strand.
TTGTAATGATCTCTCTGGTGATTTTTGTGGTAGGCAAAAACGCAGTCGTGATCGGCAATAGAAAACTGAATGTTTAATTTGTGACCAAATTATTTTTATGAGTAGTCATCGCAAAATTAATGAATATTTGAACTATGAAATCGTGCTTCTGTCCACTACTTGGCGTAGATAAAGTGCTATTTTGCTGCAATCCGACTCAGCTTGGAAAGGCCGCCATCCGTCGGATGGAACGTTAAGCCGTGGCCTTGTGTGTGGGAGAGAGCCATACGCAGTGCACGTTAAGGATGGGTTGTTTTACCTATGAGCGGCACATTTTTGCACACCATGGAATAAATGACCAGGTCACATGGACCAAAACGTCTCAGAGAAGGATGGGGGAGGGGACCCACTGGAACAGCTGTTGGGAGACAGATGGCATCCTCCCGTCAAAGCCATCCAGCGTATTCTTTAACGTGCAGAGGGGATGGCTCTCCTGCACACGGGGCCACGGCTAACGTCCCATCCGATCGATGGCGGCCTTTCCAAGCCCATCAGTGTCCCCTACTGACCATGGGCAAGGCGGGGAATTTTGCGGAGATGAATCACAACGCTGATCCAGTTGGCACTCGAACCTGGGAACTACAGATTACGAGCCTGGCGCGATACCGACTGAGCCAACCCCGCCCCTACCACGTTAAGGAACACGCTGGAGGGCCTTGACGGAAGGCTACCATCTGTCTACCAACAGCTCTTCCAGTGGGTCCCCCAACTTTGGTGGTCCTCGTGACCTAGCCATTTAACCCATTGTGTGCAAACAATTGCGGCTCAGAGGTAAAACAACCCAGCCACAACACAATTTTCCTTCCAACGAGAAACAGAACCAGTTTTACACTTTTATACCTCTCTAAAATCATCAGGCAAAATAAACGAAGAGTGGTGAGTAGCCGTTAGTTTTTTATGCAGTGAAAAATTATTCTGACAGAATTTCCTCACTCTATATACCAATAAATCGGAAAACTTCACAATACGATCTCCGCTGTAATACATTTATATTACACACTATGCTGACTACAGACTATGCTTAATCATACTGAACCAAAGAGTCAGCGAAAAAAGTATTCTGAGGTAAAATCGAGAGCTCGAACACGCACGTCTCTAGCTCTCAGTGGTCGCAGAGCAAAGGGACGGGCGTGCAGCTCGGTGGCGCGAGTTGGAAAACCCGTTGACGTCAGGGAGAAAACCCAGGGGTTTACCTGTTAGCGGTCTTACAAGGTTCGGTTTCGCGTTGCCATCTATGTGCAAACATGGGAACTAATTTTTCTTCACCTTTCCCCATTTATTTTTCCGCTTGCTCCACCGTGTGCCATACGTGTATATTTTATTTTATTTTTTCAGTGTGACGTCACCTGCAAACGTGTACTGATACACGTTTGTGAAATCATATAAAGTAATTAAATGATATTTAGCAAAGCTTTTCCATTACAAGCATAGCATGCCAAAACGTAAAGTTAACTGCACCCAAGCAGTTAGAAAATATTATTGCAATTAAAGAATTTAATAAGAAGTAAATTATCCCTTTCATTAAGGCTATAAAAGCTGAGATATTTTATTTAAATAAACGACATTTTTTCTGCATTATTCGTTAAGGCAAAAAACTTTTATTTGGATTCTTTTCACAGTTTATGCGAGAAAAAACAATTTCTACAGCAAAATCAATCCCAATTTGGATCTAAATATCATTTGATAAATTCTTCTAAAGTTCCAGGCGTTACCAGACCGACATTTTGCTATCTGGAAACTTCAGGAAAGAAGTCTGTTATGAACCTTTCAAAGATCGTAACGAAATCCAATTGTCAACACGTGAGAAGTTTGACGAAGGGTTTATCTTATTGCTAACATCTGTGACTGAAACGTTTTACACACATTTCGTATTCGGTGTTTATTTGTTTATTAGCAAAATTACTTTAAAATTTCCTGTCATTATCGTATAAACTTCAATATGTTTTTGTTGTATACTCTACTGAGTAAAACTTGCAATCAAGACGAACGTGATACTTGCCTCATAATCTTCTCACAGCAGAAAACGTCATTTTCAATGACAGTTTTATTAGTAGTTGTTACCTGAAATATTGAAACTTAATCTCCCGAAAATTAAATTACCTCTTTTCAACTAACAAAATACAATATTGTTTAATAATCACAAGAGTTATATTAATATTGCACGAGTATATAATACATATCGGATTAGACAACTTGTGTTGTAGTCACATTGGTATTATTAAACTTTTAAGTTATAAGTTGCCGCCATTTTTACAAACTATATATTATTTAACTGCGAAATAATAATAGCTTATATAAACTGAACAGAAGTGTACGCCACAGTATATTTTCCGTTATTATTCTAATATAATTCTGTCAGACATTAATCACTGAATTATAAACGATTACTTACGAGACTGCACAGTTTTAATAGAAATGAAATCCATATTAGACTTTACACCATTTGATATCATGGTCAATCAAGATTAGATGCTTGAAAACAATGATTCCTAACCATTTATGTTGATGTACCCCGTGGAAATCTGTACGTAACTTTCGTGCACCTTTTATAGATAAAACTATTGTTATAGTATAGCAATACTTATTTTTACTTTGTTACCAGATATGGAGACTTTTGAGCTCTCACGGCGTAACCCAAAATAATTTTTCCGCGTACCCAAGTTGAAAACCCGTACTTTAAAATAAGCAAAGTTAAGATACCTAGAGAAGTAATCCTAGAAGATTCACACAATTATCTTGTTAACGATGAAAAACAGCTTTCAGAATAAATGAAGACCGAAAGTGAAATAGAAGAATGACACGTTGCCGCTTCTTTCCACAACCTATCGCTCGGAACACTTTCTTAAGGATTTGCTTCACATAGCTGCACTGGAAGGGTTTCGTGTGCAGAAATTTGAATTCAAATCCAACCATCTCTGATCTCCTATGGAGAAAGTCTCTTAGGGCCACTAGTGTGCATTTGACCACATATTCTTTGACATTTCAATGGTTCAATGGGGGGGAGGAGGATTTTGTCAAACAAAAATAATATCATTGGCAGCTCAATAATTTTTTTTTTTTTTCCATTACAGTACGCATTTGCGAAGAAATCGTTTCAACCGTTCTGTTTCCAGAATTATAAGTGAAGTATGCCTGATTTTGGAAAGAGATGTGAATTTACATTGGATTTATCTTAGAGAAACATGCAGGGACTGTTTTCGAAGCCAACCGATAACAATTAAGGAACAACTGTTGCTTTTTGGAATTCCAATTGTTGGGTAGCGAAACAAATATACGATATGAAAGCGTTCAGAGAGTACTGTTGCGTAGGGCCGATCGGTGTTACGTCCTACATAGGTATTCGAGTTGTCTTTGTAGTCAGATTTCAATTTTTCGCTGTTAGATTCATTCGTCATTTTGCGGCCATCGGTGCGATCTGATGTACGTTTCTCAGAGTAAAATGCTTCTTGACAAGTTGCTGAATGGTCTGGTTAGTTGCTTTCGATAGTGCTGAGACATATCTTCAGTGATTTGTTTAATTCTTAGGTGTAAAATAAAGTTATTTCCCACGTGGGGAGGATTTCCAGCGTCGACATGAAGTCCCTCACCGTGCGCAATAATTTTTTTTCTCACAAAAGCATTCTGTGAATTCTATAGGTACAGTGGTGTGTGTGCATTTATTTACCACGTTGTTGTAATGATCTCTCTGGTGATTTTGCGGTAGGCAAAAACGCAGTCGTGATCGGCAATAGAAAATTAAATGTTTAATTTGTGACCAAATTATATTTATGAGTATTCATCGCAAAATTAATGAATATTTGAACTATGAAATCATGCTTCTGGCCACTTCTTGGCGTAGATAAAAAAGTTCTATTTTCTTGCAATCCGACTCAGGCTTGGAAAGACCGTTGTCCGTCAGATGGAACGTTAAGCCATGTCCTCCTTTGTGGGAAAGAGCCATACCCTGTGCACTTTATGGTTGGGTTGTTTTACCTCTGAGCGGCACTTTTTTGCACACCATGGGCTAAATGACCAGGTCACATGGACCCCGAAGGCTCAGAGAATTTTGGGGGAGGGGACCCACTGGAACTCCTTTTTGGAGACAAATGGTAGCCTCCCATCAAGGCCATCCAGCGTGTTCTTTAACGTGCAGAGGTTATGGCTCTCCGGCAGACGGGGCCACGGCTTAAGGTCCCATCCGAAGGACGGCGGCCTTTCCAAGCCCATCGGTGTCCCCTATTGACAGTGGGCAGGGCGGGGAATTTTGCGGAGATAAATCTCAACGCTGACCCAGATGGGAACTACGGATTAGGGGCCTGGCGCGCTACCGACTGAGACACCCCCGCCCCTACCACGTTAAGGAACACGCTGGAGGGCCTTGACGGAAATCTACCATCTGTGTCCCAACAGCTGTTCCAGTGGGTCCCCCAACTTTCGGGGTCCATGTGACCTGGCCATTTAGCACATTGTGTGCAAAAAATTGCCGCTCAGAGGTAAAACAACTCAACCACAACACAATTTTCCTTCCAGCGAGAAACAGAACCAGTTTTACACTTTTATACCTCTCTAAAATCATCCGGAAAAATAAAGGAAGTGTGGTGAGCAGCCGTTAGTTTTTTATGCAGTGAAAAATTATTCCAACAGAATTACCTTACACTATATACCAATAAATCGGAAAACTTCACAATACGATATACAGACTAGGTTTCACCATACTGAACCAAAGAGTCAGCGAAATAAGTACTCTGAGGTAAAGTCGAGAGCTCGAACACTCACGTCTGTAGCTCTCAGTGGTCGCAGAGGAAAGGGACGGGCGTGGCACCTCGGTGGTTGGAGTTAGAAAACAGGTTGGCGTCAGAGGGAAAACCCAGGGGTTTACCTGCTAGCGGTCTTACAAGGTTCGGGTTTCGCGTTGCCATCTATGTGCAAACATGGGAACTAATTTTTCTTCACCTATCCCCATTTATTTTTTTCGCTTGCTCCACCGAGTGCTATACGTGTATATTTTATTTTGTTTTATTTTTTCAGCGTGACCTCACCTGCAAACGCGCACTGATACACGTTTTTGAAATCATATAAAGCAATTAAACGATATTCAGGAAAGCTTTTCCATTACAAGCATAGCATGCCAAAACGTAAAGTTAACTGTACCCAAGCAGTTAGAAAATACTCTAACAATGAAAGTATTTAATAAGAAGTAAATTATCCGTTTCATTAAGGCTATAAAAGCTGAGATGTTTTATTTAAATAAACGACATTTTTTCTGCATTAGTCGTTAAGGCAAAAAACATTTATTTGGATCCTTTTCAACGTTTATGCGAGGAAAACCAATTTCTACTGCAAAATCAATCCCAATTTAGATCTAAAATAACATTTGATATAACTCTTCTAAAGTTCCGTGCGTTACCAGACGGAAATTTCGCTATCTGGAAACTTCAGGAAAGAATTCTGTTATGAATCTTTCAAAGATCGTAACGAAATCGTATTGTCAACACGTGAGGAGTATGACGAAGGGCTTTTCTTATTGCTAACATCTGAGATTGAAATGTTTTACACACATTTCGTAGTCGGTGTTTATTCTTTTATTAGAAAAATTACTTTAAAATTTCCTGTCATTATCATATAAACTTCAATAAGTTTTTGTTGTATAATCTACTGAGTAAACCTTTCAATCAAGACGAACGTGATACTTGCCCCATATACTTCTCACAGCAGAATACACCATTTTCCATGACAGTTTTATTAGTAGCTGTTACCTGAAATATTGAAACTTAATCTCCCGAAAATTAAAGTATCATATTTCAACTAATTAAATACAATAACGTTTAATAATCACAAGAGTTATATTAATATTGCAGGAGTATATAATACATATCGGATTAGACAACTTGCATTGTAGTCACACTGGTATTATTAAACTCTTAAGTTATAAGTTGCCGCCATTTTTACAAACTATAAATTATTTAACTGCGAAATAATAATAGCTTACATAAACTGAACAGAAGTGTAGGCTACAGTATATTTTCCGTTAGTATTCTAATGTAATTCTGTCAGACATTAATCACTGAATAATAAATAATTAGTTACGAGACTCCACAGTTTTAATACAAATGAAATACATATTAGACTTTTCACCAAGTGTAGCTTGATATCAGAGTCAAGATTTGATGCTTTAAAACAGTGATTCCTAACCTTTTATGCTTCACGTACCCCGTGGAAATGTGTATGTAACTTTCGTAAACCTTTTATCGATAAAACTATAGTTATAGTATAGCAATACTTATTTTTACTTTGTTATTAGATATGGCGACTTTTGGGCTCTCACGGCGTAACCCAAAATAATTTTACAGCGTACCCCACGTTGAGAACCCGTACTTTAAAATAAGCAAAATTAATATTTCTAGAAGAAGAAATCCGAGAAAATTCACACAATTATCTTGTTAACGGTGAAAAAAAGCTTTCAGAATAAATGAAGACCGAAAGTGAAATAGAAGAATGACACGTTGCCGCTTCTTTCCACAACCTATTGCTCGGAACAAATTTTTAAGGATTTGCTTCACATAGCTGCACTAGAAGGGTTTCGTGTGCAGAAATTCGAATTCAAATCCAACCGTCTCTGATCTCCTATGGAGAAAGTCTCTTAGAGCTACGAGTGTGAGGAACCAATCGAAGCATAGGCGATCGACAGTGACCACATATTCTCTGACAATTCAATGGTTTAAGGGGAGGGGGGGAGTATGTTTTGTCAAACAAAAATAATATCCTTGGCAGCTCAATAATTTTATTTTTTTCCCTACAGTACGCATTTGCGAAGAAATCGTTTCGAACGTTCTCTTTGCAGAATTATAAATGAAATATGCCTGATTTTGGAAAGAGATGTGAATTTGCATTGCATTTATCTTAGAGAAAAATCCTGGGACCGTTTTTCGAAGGCAACCGATAACAATTGGGGAACAACAGTTGCTTTTTCGAATTCCAATTGTTGGGTAGCGAAAAAAATATACGACATGAAAGCGTTCAGAGAGTACTGTTGCGTAGGGCCGATCGCTGTTACGTCATACATAGGTGTTCGTGTTGTTCTTTGTTGTCAGATTTCGATTTTTCCGTGTTAGATTCATTCGTCCTTTTCCGGCCATCGGCGCTATCTGATGTACGTTTCTGAGAGTAAAATGCTTCTTGACCTAGTTGCTGAATGGTCTGGTTAGTTGCTTTCGATAGGGCTCAGACATATCTTTTTTGATTCGGTCAATCCTTAGGTGTGAAAAAAAGTTATTTCCCACGTGGGGAGGATTTCAACCGTCGACATAAAGTCCCTCACCGTGGGCAATAATTTTTTTCTCACATAAGCGTTCTGTGAGTTCTATAGGTACAGTGGTGTCTGCATTTATTTCCCACATTGTTGTAATGATCTCTCTGGTGAGTTTTGCGGTAGGCAAAAACGCAGTCGTGATCGGCAATAGAAAACTAAATGTTTAATTTGTGACCAAATTATTTTTATGAGTATTTATGTCAAAATTAATGAATATTTGAACTATTAAATCGTGCTTCTGTCCACTACATTACGTAGATAAAAAAGATCTATTTTCCTGCAATCTGACTCAGGCTTGGAAAAGCCGCCATCTGTCGGATGGAACGTTAAGCCATGGCCTCGTGTGTGGGAGAGAGCCATACCCTGTGCACGTTCAGGTTTGGTTATTTTACCTCTGAGCGGCACTTTTTTGCACACCATGGGCTAAATGACCAGGTCACATGGACCCCGAAGTCTCAGAGAATGTTGGGGGAGGAGATCCACTGGAACAGCTGTTGGGAGACAGATGGTAGCCTCCCGTCAAGGCCATCCAGCCTGTTCGTTAACGTGCACAGGGTATGGCTCTCCCGCACACGGGGCCATGGCTTAAAGTCCCAGCCGACGGACAGCGGCCTTTCCAAGCCCATCGGTGTCCACTACTGACCGTGGGCAGGGCGGGGAATTTTGCGGAGATAAATCTCAACGCTGACCCAGCTGGGAACTACAGATTACGAGCCTGGCACGCTACCGACTGAAGCACCCCCGCCCCTACAACGTTAAGGAACACGCTGGAGAGCCTTGAGAGAAGGCTACGATCTGTCTCCCAACAGCTGTTCCAGTGGGTCCCCCAAACTTCGTGGTCCATGTGACCAGGTCATTTAGTCCATTGTGTGAAAAAAATTGCCGCTCAGAGGTAAAGCAACCCAACCACAACACAATTTTCATTCCAGCGAGAAACAGAACCAGTTTTACACTTACATACCTCTCTAAAATCATCCGGAAAAATAAAGGAAGTGTGGTGAGTAGCCGTTAGTTTTTTACGCAGTGAAAAAATTATTCCGTTGGAATTACCTTACTCTATATACCAATAAATCGGAAAACTTCACAAAACGATCTCCACGGTAATATATTTTTATTACAGACTATGCTTAACCATACTGAACCAAAGTATCAGCGAAAAAAGTAAAATGAGGTAAAGTCGAGAGCTCGAACACGCACGTCTGTAGCTCTCAGTGGTCGCAGAGCAAAGGGACGGGCATGGTACCTCGGTGGCACCACTTGGAAAACCCGTTGGAGTCAGTGGGAAAACTCAGTGTTTTACCTGCTACAGGTCGTACAAGGTTCGGGTTTCGCGCTGCCATCTATGTGCAAGCATGGGAACTAATTTTTCTTCACCTATCCCCATTTATTTTTTTCGCTTGCTCCACCGAGTGCTTTAGGTGTATATTTTATTTTATTTTTTCTGCTTGATCTCACCTGCAAACACGGACTGATACACGTTTTTGAAATCACATAAAGTAATTAAACGATATTCAGGAAAGCTTTTCCATTACAAGCATAGCATGCTAAAACGAAAAGTTAACTGCACCCAAGCAGTTAGAAAATACTCTAGCAATGAAAGTATTTAATAAGAAGTAAATTATCCGTTTCATTAAGGCTATTAAAGCTGAGATGTTTCATTTAAATAAACGACATTTTTTCTGCATTATTCGTTAAGGGAAAAAACATTTATTTGGATCCTTTTCAACGTTTATGCGAGGAAAAACAATTTCTACTGCAAAATCAATCCCAATTTAGATCTAAAATAACATTTGATAAACTCTTCTAAAGTTCCATGCGTTACCAGGCGTAAATTTTGCTATCTGGAAACTTCAGGAAAGAAGTCTGTTATGAACCTTTCAAAGATCGTAACGAAATCGAATTGTCAACACGTGAGAAGTTTGACGAAGGGCTTATCTTATTGCTAACATCTGAGATTGAAATGTTTTACACACATTTCGTAGTCGGTGTTTACTTTTTATTAGCAAAATTACTTTAAAATTTCCTGTCATTATCGTATAAACTTCAATAAGTTTTTGTTGTGTTCTCTACTGAGTAAACCGTGCAATCAAGACGAACGTGATACTTGCCCGATATTCCTCTCACAGCAGAAAACATCATTTTCCATGACAGTTTTATTAGTAGCTGTTACCTACTAATAAAAGTTGAAAGTATTACATTTCAACTAACTAAATACAATAATGTTTAATAATCACAAGAGTAATATTAATATTGCACGAGTATATAATACATATCGTATTAGACAACTTGTGTTGCAGTCACATTGGTATTATTAAACTCTTAAGTTATAAGTTGCCGCCATTTTTGCAAACTACAAATTATTTAGCTGCGAAATAATAATAGCTTATATAAACTGAACAGAAGTGTACGCTACAGTATATTTTCCGTTAGTATTCTAATGTAATTCTGTCAGACATTAATCACTGAATAATAAATGATTACTTACGAGACTCCACAGATTTAATACAAATGAAATCCATATTAGACTTTTCACCAAGTGTAGCTTGATATCACGGTCAAGATTTGATGCTTTAAAGCAGTGATTCCTAACCTTTTATGCTTCACGTACCCCGTAGAAATGTGTATGTAACTTTCGTACAACTTTTATAGATAAAACTATAGTTATTGTATAGGAATACTTATTTTTACTTTGTTACTAGATATGGCGACTTTTGAGCTCTCACGGCGTAACCCAAAATAATTTTACAGCGTACCCCACGTTGAGAACCCGTACTTTAAAATAAGCAAAATTAATATACCTAGAAGAAGAAATCCGAGAAGATTCACACAATTATCTTGTTAACGATGAAAAAAAACTTTCAGAATAAATGAGGACCGAAAGTGAAATAGAAGTATGACACGTTGCCGCTTCTTTCCACAACCTATCGCTCGGAACACATTCTTAAGGATTTGCTTCACACAGCTGCACTGGAAGGGTTTCGTGTGCAGAAATTCGAATTCAAATCCAACCGTCTCTGATCTCCTATTGAGAAAGTGTCTTAGGGCCACGAGTGTGAGTAACCAATCGAAGCATAGGCGATCGACAGTGACCACATATTCTTCGATATTTCAGTGGTTTAAGGGGAGGGGGGGGAATATATTTGTCAAACAAAAATAATATCCTTTGCAGCTCAATAATTTTATTTTTTCCCCCTACAGTAAGCATTTGCGAAGAAATCGTTTCGACCTTTGCAGAATTATAACTAAAGTATGCCTGATTTTGGAAACAGATGTGAATTTGCATTGGATTTATCTTAGAGAAACATGCGGGGACCATTTTTCGAAGCCAACCGATAACAATTGGAGAACAACAGTTGCGTTTTCGAATTCCAATTGTTGGGTAGCGAAAAAAATGTACGACATGAAAGCGTTCAGAGAGTAGTGTTGCGTAGGGCCGATCGCTGTTACGTCATACATAGGTATTCGAGTTGTCGTTTGTTGTGAGATTTCGATTTTTCCGTGTTAGATTCTGTGATGTTGCCTCTTTGTTTGTTTGTCTATTGGGACAAGTTAGGAATATCCCCTCGGTTCGATAACGATAGCAACGGGTGAAAGGGTGTTTCTGTTCAGGGCCTGAAGCACACCGCAGGACACTCTTGGCAGTATCAGCCTTGTTCTGGTCAGCTCACAATGGATGTCGGAACTCTTCCGTCACCTTCACAGCTTTCTTTCACCTCTGTTGCGTACTGTCGACTGCGACAATTTGTGATGTTGCTTCTTCGTTTGTTTGTCTACTGGGATCACTTAGGAATGTCCCCTCGGTTCGATCGCAATACACAACGGGTGAAAGCGGTTTTCCGTTCAGGAATCAATGGTTTTATCATGATAGCAGGGACTCAATACTGAGGCTCCTCCCCAATAAATGGTTCAACTTCAGCTTTTACTTAAATATAACAATTATTTATTGTACCTTCCAAACATGCTTGATAGACGAGGACAAATGCTTAATTACATAGCATTACATCAACACCAGCTTACTATGCCTGTTCAGCTGTATTCACAGAGCCCAATGCCGTTATTACCAGTCGGCATTTCCCGCTTTACAATTTTTCGTCTGCACGTGTTTGTTCCTCGACTGGCTCTGTCCTCCTCGTTGCCAACAGTTTCTCTTTCTCTCTCCGCCCGACCATCTGGGAAGTCCGCTAGCCACCGGGTTGCTTGTCAGCGGACGCGAGCGTTTTGGGTGACCTCCGTCCCCCCGGGCACTGCTACTTCAATTAACTCTCCAGATGCTGGGACAGAGGGCCTCCCACGTAGCATATGCCCATTTTGGTGAAATCCAAAATAACATACAAAGCCCGAACAAAAGAAATATTTAAAAAGGCCTCTAGCCTGACACCTCCCTGCCAGAAGTCAGTAGCTAGTCCTGTTAACTGCTGACTAAAAATTCAAGTTGCATGCTGAAAATGAGAATTCATTTTCGCGTAAATCTTAGAGTTCAATGCCATAAAATTCAGAGTTCGAAGTCGCTTTATGAATTCTATAAATTCTCTACGAATTGGCACATCTTTACACATCTATGTACACTACACTTAAATATAAAAGAAGTTCTAGGTATATCCCGGTGCACTGAGTCTAAATATTGTCTTTTTGCTTGAAACAAAAAAAAACTGGTGACTGAAGTAGTTGTCCAAGAGTAAACAATTTATAAATTAATTCTCTCACTGATAACTGTCTTTGACGAAGGTATGCCGTACTGGCGGTGTTCATTCGTTCACAGGTGACATCCCATATGAAAGGCTATGCATACCTTTTGTGACTACCTAGATATCACCTTCCCGTATGTAACCTCTGACTCTATACGCTGAAAGTCGTCGACATTGGCGTCGGCCTGACCCATTGTTACCTCCAATTGCCATGTTCGCTCCCTCCCCTGCATAATTTTGATCATCGTAGACATCGAGTCTGACAGATTGCTGCACATGTTTGGGCTGGGAGATAGAACGGCGTTGATTGGACGGCTCCATGGAGCCTACATTTCCATTTTTCTAACTGGAATTTCTCTACCTCTTTCATAGCAGCTTCCTGTATTGGCCCAAGGCTCGTGGATTTTCCTACTGGGGTTACCAGTTACAGGCATTCTCTTCATTTTTCTAATTAGCTTACTATAAGCTTCCACACTCAGGAGTACCTCCTTCCGCAGATTTGCTACTATTGCGCATAGCACTTTAATTTCTCCGCCACTCCCAGTGCTATTATCTGTACCATCAGTCAAACTTAAAGGCAGCTCTTTTACCTCTGCCCTTTTGGCATCACCAAACGGTCCATGCAACAGCAGATGGTCTTTTACCTGGTGTTTTTCTTCGTTCAGCATCCCCTTTCTGACAACTGTCAGGTCTGCCCCCAAATCCACGACTGCTCTAGCTGTCTTTTCGCCACCTCTGATCCAAACCTCTTTATAATCTACTGGGATGCGTATCTTTCCCTGTTCCATTACCCGTCTGCTTGGACTTAGTTTTGAATGTGTGGTAACCCTTCCTATCATTGCCTCACAAACATCTTCAGAATTCTGATCCAAGGTGCTAACTTGGTACACCTGAGTTTGGCTCTCACGGTCCCCAGCTCTCAGTGGGCAATCTTTCATCAAATGTTCGTCAGATCTACATTTATGGCAACTCCTTACTTTTGGGACATTTCTATATTCAGCTAAATTAACTGCCGGTTGATACCTTCTGCTCGAATAATTTCTCTCTGCGTCTATCCTCTGCTGGGGGGAAACAACACGTTCTGCATATTTTCTATGCCTTATCTCTTTAAAAGTTAGGACCTCTTCCGTTTCGTTTACACTGGCTAGATGGATTTCTGCCCACGTTGCTATTTCGTCTGCTTTTGCCCATGACTCCGCCTCTTTCTGTTCTACGTAAGCATGAGTGTCTTGAGGAAGGCTATCCCGTAACTTATCCGACACTATCAAGTCCATAAGCTCCTCAAATTTTGTCACCTTCCTACTGTGGACGTAGTAATCCCAGCTATTTCTGAGTCTCGAGGCTAACTGATTATATGACTCATTCGGTTCTTTCGTGATAGTTTCAAACTTTCTCTTGTACGCAGAGGGAGTGAGCTGAAACTCTTTTAATACGACCTCTTTAACTTTCTTATAATTAGTAAAATCCTCAGCACTTAATTTTCGAAAAACATGGTTTGCATATTTACCGTTTAAAAAAGAAATGACGACTTTGCCTTGAAACTCCTCTGGTACTTCGTATATCTTAAAACCCCTTTCCGCTGTCTCAAAGAGATTTATCACCTCTTCTGGGTTTTTAGGGCTTCCAGCTTACATATTTCCCAACAATTTTATATAATTAGAATGCCATAATCCCTGGATTACTAGAAACTGCCACCATTCGCACATCACCCATCTCCTCGCTTGCATTCTTCATTTGCAGTTCCAGCATTCTATACTCATGCTATCTCTCCTTTTCCCTTTCCGTTGTCTCTCTCTCCTTTTCCCTTTCTGCTGCCTCTCTCTCCTTTTCCCTTTCTGCTGCCTCTCTCTCCTTTTCCCTTTCTGCTGCCTCTCTCTCCTTTTCCATTTCCACTGCCTCTCTCTCTTCCCTTCTCAGCTGCATCTCTAACCTCATCCTCTCTAATTCAAAATCATATCCAATCCTTTCTTTACCTCTCGGCTTTCTGGTCTCTCTCCACAGCCTATCCATATTGTTGTCATTGCCATAATCCCTCAACCCTCTCATGTCTTCCGCAGCATCAGACTCTCTGTCTATTGTCACCTCCTCGCTTCCCCAGTTACTCCCTGAAGCACCACCCTGCATGCTATCCCTTTCTGTGTTTGTGTAGCCTCGCCTTAACTCATCCCTTTCCCTATCGCGACCGCTCCTAAGCTCCATTTTAGCTCGTACAGGCCTCTGCCGTATCTAACTACTCACCCCTAGAGTAAGAGGATACTTACCTCCGATGTGACGACAGGAACCGCCTCGTCAGTCTGCCACCTGAAACACACAGTCGGAACACTCTTGGGAAGTATCAGCCTTGCTTTGGTGAGCTTCCAGTGGATGTTGAACATTTCCGTCACCTTCACAGCTTTTTCCACAGCTCGAACGTGATTCACGACACTTCAGGTACCTTCACAGCTATTCTATCGCCTGAAGCACACCGCAGGACACTCTTGGCAGTATCAGCCTTGTTCTGGTCAGCTCACAATGGATGTCGGAACTCTTCCGTCACCTTCACAGCTTTCTTTCACCTCTGTTGCGTACTGTCGACTGCGACAATTTGTGATGTTGCTTCTTCGTTTGTTTGTCTACTGGGACCACTTAGGAATGTCCCCTTGGTTCGATCGCAATACACAACGGGTGAAAGCGGTTTTCCGTTCAGGAATCAATGGTTTTATCATGATAGCAGGGACTCAATACTGAGGCTCCTCCCCAATAAATTGGTTCAACTTCAGCTTTTACTTAAACATAAAAATTATTTATTGTACCTTCCAAACATGCTTGATAGACGAGGACATATGCTTAATTACATAGCATTACATCAACACCAACTTACTGTGCCTGTTCAGCTGTATTCACAGAGCCCAATGACATTATTACCAGTCGGCATTTCCCCGCTTTAAAATTTTTCGTCTGAACGCGTTCGTTCCTCGACTGGCTCTGTCCTCCTCGTTGCCAAACATTTCTCTTTCTCTCTCCGCCCGACCATCTGGGAAGTCCGCTAGCCTGCGGGTTGCTTGTCAGTGGACGCGAGCATTTTGGGTGACCTCTGTCCCCCCGGGCACTGCAACTTCAATTAACTCTCCAGATGCTGGGACAGAGGGCCTCCCACGTAGCATATGCCCATTTTGGTGAATACCAAAATAACATACAAAGCCCAAACAAAAGAAATATTTAAAAAGGCCTCTAGCCTGACAGATTCATTCGTCCTTTTCCGATCATCGGTGCGATCTGATGTACGTTTCTGAGAGTAAAATGCTTCTTGACCAAGTTGCTGAATGATCTGGTTAGTTGCTTTCGATAGGCCTGAGACATATTTTTATTGATTCGGTCAATCCTTAGGTGTAAAAAAAAATTATTTCCGAAGTGGGGACGATTTTAACCGTCGACATAAAGTCCCTCACCGTGGGCAATAATTTTTTTTTTCTCACATAAGCATTCTGTGAATTCTATAGGTACAGTGGTGTGTGCATTTATTTACCACGTTGTTGTAATGATCTCTCTGGTGATTTTTGCTGTAGGCAAAAACGCAGTCGTTATCGGCAAAAGAAAACTAAATGTTTAATTTGTGACCAAATTATTTTTATGAGTAGTCATCGCAAAATTAATGAATATTTGAACTATGAAATCGTGCTTCTGTCCACTACTTGGGGTAGATAAAAAAGTTCTATTTTCCTGTAATCGGACTCAGGCTTGGAAAGTCCGCCTTCATCAAATGGAACGTTAAGCCATGTCCTCGTGTGTGGGAGAGAGCCATATCCTGTGCACATTAAGGTTGGGTTGTTTTACCTCTGAGCGGCACTTTTTTTGCACACCATGGGCTAAATGACCAGGTCACATGGACTCCGAAGGCTCAGAGAATGTTGGGGGAGGGGACCCAATGGAACAGCTTTTGGGAGACAGATGGTAGCATCCCATCAAGGCCATCCAGCGTGTTCTTTAACGTGCAGAGGGTATGGCTCTCCCGCACACGGGGCCACGGCTTAACGTACCATCCGAAGGACGGCGGCCTTTCCAAGCCCATCGGTGTCCCCTACTGACCGTGGGCAGGGCGAGGAATTTTGCGGAGATAAATCTCAATGCTGACCAAGCTGGGAACTACAGATTACGAGCCTGGCGCACTACCGACTGGGCCACCACCACCCCTACCACGTTAAGGAACACGCTGGAGGGCCTTGATGGAAGGCTACCATCTGTCTCCCAACAGCTGTTCCAGTGGGCCCCCCAATCTTCGGGGTCCATGTGACCTGGCCATTTAGAACATTGTGTGCAAAAATTTGCCGCTCAGAGGTAAAACAACCCAACCACAACACAATATTTCTTCCAGCGAGAAACAGAACCAGTTTTACACTTTTATACCTCTCTAAAATCATTCGGAAAAATAAAGGAAGTGTGGTGAGTAGCCGTTAGTTTTTTATGCAGTGAAAAATTATTCCGACAGAATTACCTTACTCTATATACAAATAAATCGGAAAACTTCACAATACGATATACAGACTAGGCTTCACCATACTGAACCAAAGAGTCAGCGAAATAAGTACTCTGAGGTAAAGTCGAGAGCTCGAACACGCACGTCTGTAGCTCTCAGTGGTCGCA
The DNA here is from genome assembly GCA_038380435.1 of Ryuthela nishihirai. Taxonomy (NCBI): domain Eukaryota; kingdom Metazoa; phylum Arthropoda; class Arachnida; order Araneae; family Heptathelidae; genus Ryuthela; species Ryuthela nishihirai. The sequence goes on from JAWZYU010000011.1 coordinate 92,022,624, forward strand.
GTGCAAAGGGACGGGCGTGGCACCTCGGTGGCACGAGTTGGAAAACCCGTTGGCGTCAGGGGGAAAACCCAGGGGTTTACCTGCTACCGGTCGTACAAGGTTCGGGTTTCGCGCTGCCATCTATGTGCAAGCATGGGAACTACTTTTTCTTCACCTATCCCCATTTATTTTTCTCGCTTGCTCCACCGAGTGCTATACGTGTATATTTTATTTTATTTTATTTTTTCAGCGTGACCTCACCTGCAAACGCGCACTGATACACGTTTGTGAAATCATATAAAGTAATTAAACGATATTCAGGAAAGCTTTTCCATTACAAGCATAGCATGCCAAAACGTAAAGTTAACTGCACCCAAGCAGTCAGAAAATACTCTAGCAATGAAAGAATTTAATAAGAAGTAAATTATCCGTTTCATTAAGGCTATAAAAGCTGAGATGTTTTATTTAAATAAACGACATTTTTTCTGCATTATTCGTTAAGGCAAAAAATATTGATTTGGGTCCTTTTCAACGTTTATGCGAGGAAAAACAATTTCTACTGCAAAATCAGTCCCAATTTAGATCTAAAATAACATTTGATAAACTCTTCTAAAGTTCCATGCGTTACCAGACGGAAATGTTGCTATCTGGAAACTTCAGGAAAGAAGTCTGTTATGATCCTTTCAAAGATCGTAACGAAATCGAATTGTCAACACGTGAGAAGTTTGACGAAGGGCTTATCTTATTGCTAACATCTGAGATTGAAATGTTTTACACACATTTCGTAGTCGGTGTTTACTTTTTTATGAGCAAAATTACTTTAAAATTTCCTGTCATTATCGTATAAACTTCAATAAGTTTTTGTTGTGTTCTCTACTGAGTAAACGTGCAATCAAGACGAACGTGATACTTGCCCGATATTCCTCTCACAGCAGAAAACATCATTTTCCATGACAGTTTTATTAGTAGCTGTTACCTACTAATAAAAGTTGAAAGTATTACATTTGAACTAACTAAATACAATAACGTTTAATAATCACAAGAGTTATATTAATATTGCACGAGTATATAATACATATCGTATTAGACAACTTGTGTTGCAGTCACATTGGTATTATTAAACTCTTAAGTTATAAGTTGCCACCATTTTTACAAATTATAAATTATTTAACTGCGAAATAATAATTGCTTATATAAACTGAACAGAAGTATACGCTACAGTATATTTTCCGTTAGTATTCTAATGTAATTCTGTCAGACATTAATCACTGAATAATAAAAGATTACTTACGAGACTCCACAGTTTTAATACAAATGAAATCCATATTAGACATTTCACCAAGTGTAGCTTGATATCACTGTCAAGATTTGATGCTTTAAAACCGTGATTCCTAACCTTTTATGCTTCACGTTCCCCGTGGAAATGTGTATGTAACTTTCGTACACCTTTTATAGATAAAACTATAGTTATATTATAGCAATACTTGTTTTTACTTTGTTACTAGATATGGCGACTTTTGAGCTCTCACGGCGTAACCCAAAATAATTTTACCGCGTACCCCACGTTGAAAACCCGTACTTTAAAATGAGCAAAATTAATATAACTAGTGAAGAAATCCCAGAAGATTCACATAATTATCTTGTTAACGATGAAAAAAAGATTTCAGAATAAATGAGGACCGAAAGTGAAATAGAAGAATGACACGTTGCCGCTTCTTTCCACAATCTATTGCTCGGAACACATTCTTAAGGATTTGCTTCACATAGCTGCACTGGAAGGGTTTCGTGTGCAGAAATTCTAATTCAAATCCAACCGTCTCTGATCTCCTATGGAGAAAGTCTCTTAGGGCCACTAGTGTGAGGAACCAATCGAAGCATAAGCGATCGACAGTGACCACATATTGTTTGACAATTCAATGGTTTAAGGGGAGGGGGGGAGTATGTTTTGTCAAACAAAAATAATATCCTTGGCAGCTCAATAATTTTATTTTTTTTCCCTACAGTACGCATTTGCGAAGAAATCGTTTCGACCGTTCTCTTTGCAGAATTATAAGTGAAATATGCCTGATTTTGGAAAGAGATGTGAATTTGCATTGGATTTATCTTAGAGAAACATCCGGGGACCGTGTTTCGAAGCCAACCGATAACAATTGAGGAACAACAGTTGCATTTTCGAATTTCAATTGTTGGGTAGCGAAAAAAATATACGATATGAAAGAGTTCAGAGAATACTGTTGCGTAGGGCCGATCGCTGTTACGTCATACATTGGTATTGGAGTTGTCCTTTGTTGTGAGATTTCGATTTTTCCGTGTTAGATTCATTCGTCATTTTCCGGCCATCGGTGAGATCTGATGTACGTTTCTCAGAATAAAATGCTTCTTGACCAAGTTGCTGAATGGTCTGGTTAGTTGCTTTCGATAGGGCTGAGACATATCTTTATTGATTCGGTCAATCCTTATTTGTAAAAAAAAATTATTTCCCACGTGGGGAGGATTTCAACCGTCGACATAAAGTCCCTCACCGTGGGCAATAATTTCTTTTTCTCATATAAGCATTCTGTGAATTCTATAGGTACAGTGGTTTGTGCATTTATTTACCACGTTGTTGTAATTATCTCTCTGGTGATTTTTGCGGTAGGCAAAAACGCAGTCGTGATCGGCAACAGAAAACTAAATGTTTAATTTGTGACCAAATTATTTTTATCAGTAGTCATCGCAAAATTAATGAATATTTGAAGTATGAAATCATGCTTCTGTTCACTACTTGGAGTAGAAAAAAAAGTTCTATTATCCTGCAATCCGACTCAGGCTTGGAAAGGCCGCTATCCGTCCGATGGCACGTTAAGCCATGGCCCCGTGTGTGGGAGAGAGCCAAACCCTGTGCACGTTAAGGTTGGGTTTGGTTGTTTTACCTCTGAGCGGCACTTTTTTGCACACCATGGAATAAATGACCAGGTCACGTGAACTCCGAAGGCTCAGAGAATGTTGGGGAAGGGGACCCACTGGAACAGCTGTTGGGAGACAGATGGTAGCCTCCCGTCAAGGCCATCCAGCGTGTTCTTTAACATGCACAGTGTATGGCTCTTTCGCACCGGGGCTACTGCTTAACGTCACATCCAACGGATGACGGCCTTTCGAAGCCCATCGGTGTCACCTACTGACCGTGGGCAGGGCGGGGTATTTTGCGGAGATAAACTTCAACGCCGACCCAGCTGGGAACTATATATTATGAGCCTGCGCGCTACTGACTGAGCCACCCCCGCCCCTACCACGTTAAGGAACACGCTGGAGGGCCTTGACGGAAGGCTACCATCTGTCTCCCAAGAGCTGTTCCAGTGGGTCCCCCAACCTTCGGGGTCCATGTGACGTGGCCATTTAGCCCATTGTGTGCAAAAAATTGCCGCTCAGAGGTAAAACAACCCAACCACAACAAAAGATTCCTTCCAGCGAAAAACAGATCCAGTTTTACACTTTTATACCTCTCTAAAATCATTCGGAAAAATAAAGGAAGTGTGGTGAGTAGCCGTTAGTTTTTTATGCAGTGAAAAATTATTGCGCCAGAATTACCTTACTCTATATACCAATAAATCGGAAAACTTCACAATACGAACTCCACTGTAATATATTTATATTACAGACTATGCTTAACCAAAGAGTCAGCGAAAAAAGTACTCTTAATCAAAGTCGAGAGCTCGAACACACACGTCTGTATCTCTCCAGTGGTCGCAGAGCAAAAGGACGGGCGTGGCACTTTGGTGGCACGAGTTGGAAAACCCGTTGGCGTCAAAGGGAAAACCCTGGGTTTACCTGCTACCTGTCGTACAGTCGCTCAAAAAAGTATGCGAACACCATGGTTGACTACAGACTTCAGGAAAAATATCTGGAAACGATTTTTTTATAAATTAGTGATCTGGCAACCTTCGTGTCACGTGACACGAAGGTTGCCAGATCACTAATTTCTAAAAAAAATCATTTCCAGATATTTTTTCTGAAGTCTGTAGTCAACCATGGTGTTCGGATACTTTTTTGAGCGACTGTACAACGTTCGGGTTTCGCGCTGCCATCTATGTGCAAGCATGGGAACTTTATTTTTCTTCACCTATCCCCATTTATTTTTTTCGTTTGCTCCACCGAGTGCTATAGGCGCATATTTTATTTTATTTTATTTTTTCAGCTTGACCTCACCTGCAAACGCGCACTGATACACGTTTGTGAAATCGTATAAAGTAATTAAACGATATTCAGGAAAGCTTTTCCATTACAAGCATAGCATGCCAAAACGTAAAGTTAACTGCACGCAAGCAGTTAGAAAGTACTCTAGCAATGAAAGTATTTCATAAGAAGTAAATTATCCGTTTCATTAAGGCTATAAAAGCTGAGATGTTTTATTTAAATAAACGACATTTTTTCTGCATTATTCGTTAAGGCAAAAAATATTGATTTGGATCCTTTTCAACGTTTATGCGAGGAAAAACAATTTCTACTGCAAAATCAATCCCAATTTAGATCTAAAATAACATTTGATAAACTCTTCTAAAGTTCCATGCGTTACCAGGCGTAAATTTTGCTATCTGGAAACTTCAGGAATGATGTCTGTTATGAACCTTTCAAAGATCATAACGAAATCGAATTGTCAACACGTGAAAAGTTTGACGAAGGGCTTGTCTTATTGCTAACATCTGAGATTGAAATGTTTTACACACATTTCGTAGTCGGTGTTTACTTTTTTATTAGCAAAATTACTTTAAAATTTCCTGTCATTATCGTATAAATTTCAATATGTTTTTGTTGTATACTCTACTGAGTAAACCTTTCAATCAAGACGAACGTGATACTTGCCCCATATTCTTCTCAGTGCAGTAAACGTCATTTTCCATGACATTTTTATTGGCAGCTGTTAACTGAAATATTGAAACTTAATCTCCCGAAAATTAAAGTATCACATTTCAACAAACTAAATGCAATATTGTTTAATAATCACAAGAGTTATATTAATATTGCACGAGTATATAATACATATCGTATTAGACAACTTGTGTTGTAGTCACATTGGTATTATTAAACTCTTAAGTTATAAGTTGCCGCCATTTTTACAAACTATAAATTATTTAACTGCGAAATAATAATAGCTCATATAAACTGAACAGAAGTGTACGCTACAGTATATTTTCCGTTAGTATTCTACTGTAATTCTGTCAGACATTAATCACTGAATAATAAATGATTACTTAGGAGACTATACAGTTTTAATAGAAATGAATTCCATATTAGACTTTTCACCAAGTGTAGCTTGATATCACGGTCAAGGTTTGATGCTTTAAAACAGTGATTCCTAACCTTTTATGCTTTACGTACCCCGTGGAAATGTGTATGTAACTTTCGTACACCTTTTATCGATAAAACTATAGTTATAGTATAGCAATACTTATTTTTCCTTTGTTACTAGATATGGCGACTTTTGAGCTCTCACGGCGTAACCCAAAATAATTTTACCGCGTACCCCACGTTGAAAACCCGTACTTTAAAATGAGCAAAATTAATATAACTAGTGAAGAAATCCCAGAAGATTCACATAATTATCTTGTTAACGATGAAAAAAAGCTTTCAGAATAAATGAAGACCGAAAGTGAAATAGAAGAATGACACGTTGCCGCTTCTTTCCACAACCTATTACTCGGAACAAATTTTTAAGGATTTGCTTCACATAGCTGCACTGGAAGGGTTTCGTGTGCAGAAATTCGAATTGAAATCCAACCGTCTCTGATCTCCTATGGAGAAAGTCTCTTAGGACCACGAGTGTGAGGAACCAATCGAAGCATAGGCGATCGACAGTGACCACATATTCTTTGACATTTTAATGGTTTAAGGGGAGGGGGGAGTATGTTTTGTCAAACACAAATAATATCCTTGACAGCTCAATAATATTTTTTCCCCTACAGTACGCATTTGCGAAGAAATCGTTTCTACCGTTCTCTTTGCAGAATTGTAAGTGAAATATGCCTGATTTTGGAAAGAGATGTGAATTTGCATTTGATTTATCTTAGAGAAACATCCGGGGATTGTTTTTCGAAGCCAACCGATAACAATTGGAGAACAACAGTTGCTTTTTCGAATTCCAATTGTTGAGTAGCGAAAAAAATATACGATATGAAAGCGTTCAGAGAATACTGTTGCGTAGGGCCGATCGCTGTTACGTCATACATTGGTATTCGAGTTGTCCTTTGTTGTGAGATTTCGATTTTTCCGTGTTAGATTCATTCGTCATTTTCCGGCCATCGGTGAGATCTGATGTACGTTTCTCAGAATAAAATGCTTCTTGACCAAGTTGCAGAAAGGTCTGGTTAGTTGCTTTCGATAGGGCTGAGACATATCTTTATTGATTCGGTCAATCCTTATTTGTAAAAAAAATTATTTCCCACTTGAGGAGGATTTCAACCGTCGACATAAAGTCCCTCACCGTGGGCAATAATTGTTTTTTTCTCATATAAGCATTCTGTGAATTCTACAGGTACAGTGGTGTGTGCATTTATTTACCACGTTGTTGTAATTTTCTCTCTGGTGATTTTTGTAGGTATTGGGTAGGCAAAAACGCAGTCGTGATCGGCAATAGAAAACTAAATGTTTCATTTGTGACGAAATTATTTTTATGAGTAGTCATCGCAAAATTAATGAATATTTGGACTATGAAATCGTGCTTCTGTCCACTAGTTGGCGCAGATAAAAAAGTTCTATTTTCCTGCAATCCGACTCAGGCTTGGAAACGCCGCCGTCCGTCGGATGGAACGTTAAGCCGTGGCCTCCTGTGTGGGAGAGAGCAATACCCTGTGCACGTCAAGGTTGGGTTGTTTTACCTCTGAGCGGCACTTTTTTGCACACCATGGGCTAAATGACCAGGTCACATGGACCCCGAAGGCTCAGAGAATGTTTGGGGAGGGGAACCACTGGAACAGCTGTTGGGAGACAGATGGTAGCCTCCTGTCAAGGCCATCCAGCGTGTTCTTTAACGTGCACAGGGTATGGCTCTTCCGCACACGGGGCCACGGCTTAACGTTCCATCCGACGGACTTTCCAAGCCCATCGGTGTCCCCTACTGACCGTGGGCAGGGCGGGGAATTTTGGGGAGATAAATCTCAATGCTGACCCAGCTGGGAACTACAGATTGCAAGCCTGGCGCACTACCGATGGAGCAACCCCCGCCCCTACCACGTTAAGGAACACGCTGGAGGGCCTTGACAGAAGGCTACCCATCTGTCTCCCAACAGCTGTTCCACTGGGTCCCCCAACCTTCCGGGTCTGTGTAACCTGGCCATTTTGTCCATTGTGTGCAAACAATTGCCGCTCAGAGGTAAAACAACCCAACCCCAACACAATTTTCCTTCCAGCGAGAAACAGGACAAGTTTTACACTTTATACCTCTCTAAAATCATAGGAAAATATAAAGGAAGTGTGGTGAGTAGCCGTTAGTTTTTTATGCAGTGAAAAATTATTCCGACAGAATTACCTTACTCTATATACAAATAAATCGGAAAACTTCACAATACGATATACAGACTAGGCTTCACCATACTGAACCAAAGAGTCAGCGAAATAAGTACTCTGAGGTAAAGTCGAGAGCTCGAACACGCACGTCTGTAGCTCTCAGTGGTCGCAGTGCAAAGGGACGGGCGTGGCACCTCGGTGGCACGAGTTGGAAAACCCGTTGGCGTCAGGGGGAAAACCCAGGGGTTTACCTGCTACCGGTCGTACAAGGTTCGGGTTTCGCGCTGCCATCTATGTGCAAGCATGGGAACTACTTTTTCTTCACCTATCCCCATTTATTTTTCTCGCTTGCTCCACCGAGTGCTATACGTGTATATTTTATTTTATTTTATTTTTTCAGCGTGACCTCACCTGCAAACGCGCACTGATACACGTTTGTGAAATCATATAAAGTAATTAAACGATATTCAGGAAAGCTTTTCCATTACAAGCATAGCATGCCAAAACGTAAAGTTAACTGCACCCAAGCAGTCAGAAAATACTCTAGCAATGAAAGAATTTAATAAGAAGTAAATTATCCGTTTCATTAAGGCTATAAAAGCTGAGATGTTTTATTTAAATAAACGACATTTTTTCTGCATTATTCGTTAAGGCAAAAAATATTGATTTGGGTCCTTTTCAACGTTTATGCGAGGAAAAACAATTTCTACTGCAAAATCAGTCCCAATTTAGATCTAAAATAACATTTGATAAACTCTTCTAAAGTTCCATGCGTTACCAGACGGAAATGTTGCTATCTGGAAACTTCAGGAAAGAAGTCTGTTATGATCCTTTCAAAGATCGTAACGAAATCGAATTGTCAACACGTGAGAAGTTTGACGAAGGGCTTATCTTATTGCTAACATCTGAGATTGAAATGTTTTACACACATTTCGTATTCGGTGTTTACTTTTTATTAGCAAAATTACTTTAAAATTTCCTGTCATTATCGTATAAACTTCAATAAGTTTTTGTTGTATACTCTACTGAGTAAACCTTTCAATCAAGACGAACGTGATACTTGCCCCATATCCTTCTCACAGCAGAAAACATCATTTTCCATGACATTTTTATTGGTAGCTGTTACCTGAAATATTGAAACTTAATCTCCCGAAAATTAAAGTATCACATTTCAACTAACTAAATGCAATATTGTTTAATAATCACAAGAGTTATATTAATATTGCACGAGTATATAATACATATTGTATTAGACAACTTGTGTTGTAGTCACATTGGTATTATTAAACTCTTAAGTTATAACTTGCCGCCATTTTTACAAACTATAAATTATTTAAGTGCGAAATAATAATAGCGTATATAAACTAAACAGAAGTGTAGGCTACAGTATATTTTCCGTTAGTATTCTAATGTAATTCTGTCAGACATTAAACACTGAATAATAAATGATTACTTACGAGACTATACAGTTTTAATAGAAATGAAATCCATATTAGACATTTCACCAAGTGTAGCTTGATATCACGGTCAAGATTTGATGCTTTAAAACAGTGATTCCTAACCTTTTATGCTTCACGTACCCCGTGGAAATGTGTATGTAACTTTCGTACACCTTTTATAGATAAAAGTATAGTTATAGTATAGCAATTCTTATTTTTACTTTGTTACTAGATATGGCGACTTTTGAGCTCTCACCGCGTAACCCAAAATAATTTTACCGCGTACCCCACGTTGAAAACCCGTACTTTAAAATAAGCAAAATTAATATACCTAGGGAAGAAATCCCAGAAGATTCACACAATTATCTTTCAGAATAATTGAGGACCGAAAGTGAAATAGAAGAATGACACGTTGCCGCTTGTTTCCACAACCTATCGGTCGGAACACATTCTCAAGGATTTGCTTCACATAGCTGCACTGGAAGGGTTTCGTGTGCAGAAATTCGAATTCAAATCCAACCGTCTCTGATCTCCTATGGAGAAAGTCTCTTAGGGCCACTAGTGTGACGAATCAATCGAAGCATAGGCGATCGACAGTGACGTAATAGGTACATATAACATGTATCTGTAAAACTCAGCTTCTACTTCCGACGTCGCTTGTACAGCTGCTCAGGATCATCTCTTGCGATCATCTAACTGTACCCCCTCGGTGTGAGCGCCTGTACGTGGTGAGGGGGACCACCCTGTGAAGGTTCCCGCTGGCTCGGTTACCTTCGCAGGGTCCTAAACGCTCGCCCGCGTGTTTGCCGTGCGCGGAGACCCGTGTCCCGGGAAAGGAGGATCCTGGTAGTTGCTCGGGGGTCCCCGTCTTCTCTCCTCAGCTCATGACTGGCGTGGTCCCCATTGGCCGTCTTGCCATTGGGGAGCCTGTCCGTCGCGGGGCTGGGCAGCGGATTCCGGGGCCTCTGCTATACACTGCTTTGGCCTCTGCTTCCGGTAAACGGGAGCTCCTGGGGTGGCCCCCCCAGGAGCAATCGGCTGGTGGGCAGGTCCTGCTAGGGTCAACCGTGTAGAGCGGTGAGTAACCTTGCCCACGGTCCGGGTACAGGTTTACAAGTTTCCTCACAACTTCTTTTCCTTTTGTAGTTATCCTTTCTTTGTGCGGCCAGTTTGGCCAGTCACAATTTTCTTATTTTACGCTTTGTTTGATTTGTGTAGAATGTTTTATTCTGCACATTTCTCTTTTTATTTTCCTTATATTTCTTTGTGAGGGCTTGGCTCACTGTCTGTGTGGGTATAGTGCCTGCGTAGCCCTGGCGCCCGACTGGGCGTCCCCTTGTTGGGCTCCGTGGAGGGTGGGGACAGCGGGCACTGAACCACACAAAACCAAACATGCGAGTGAATGATGAAAATGCGATCACCGCCAACAAGAGGGCTCGACATGAACCCCCGTCTTCGTCCTTGTCTCCGTTATCTCTGCCATCGTCTTCTGTGTCTGTGTCTTCGTTCCCAAAGTTCTTGATCATCCACTCCACGGGTGATCAGGTGCTTGGGGACATGTCCCCTTTTTTCGTCAACAAAGGTTTAAAAGGTCTTGCGGGAGAGCCGAAATCTGTCAAGCGCTTACGATCTGGCGACTTGCAGGTTGAGACCGCTTGTTCAAAACACTCCGAACTGCTCCTGAAAGTAAAAGATATTGGTGGGGTGGCTGTCGAAGTCACTCCCCATAAAACTTTGAATTCCTCTCGGGGTGTGATCACCGAGTGGGGCCTCCTCAAAGTCACTGAGGAGGAAATCCTCTCGGAGCTCGCATCTCAAGGAGTAACAGCGGTCCACCGGGTTTCGACACGCCGTGATGGGAAATTGACACCCACCAGGGTGTTGATTGTGACATTTAACACGCCACGCCTGCCTTCTTCCATCAAGGCAGGTTACTTACATTGTGAGGTTCGGCCGTATATCCCAAACCCTCTGCGCTGTTTTCAGTGTCAGATATACGGTCATGCCCGCACAGCATGCAGGGGCAAGCCCACCTGTGCTCGCTGTGGCAGTAAGGATCATCTCGATCCTGACTGCACAGCAGAAAAGGCATGCTGTGTGAACTGTAGTGGCGAACATCCGGCGTACTCCCGTGACTGTCCGAAGTGGAAGGAGGAAAAGGAGGTACAACGCCTCAAAGTTGTGAACAACATCTCGTATGCTGAAGCGAGAAAGCTGGCTGCACCGCCCGCCCCACCTGGCAAGGTTTCCTATGCCAGTGCAGTCATTGGAAAGCCCATCGTTCCAATGACTTCGGTTGCGGTGCAGACTGACATCAGTGTACCACCTACTGAGTCTTTCTCGCCAGCTGCGAAGTACCTCCTCACGCAGGCGAGACCGAGGGTGGTGTCGACTTCGACATCAACCCCGGTTTCCATTCCTGCAGTTCAGCCTTCCACCTCCACCGGAAGGCCTCCTCCTTCCTGTCCTCAGACAGCAAGACCTTCGAAACCTAAGGGGCCCCCACCGGGGCCTAAAAAGAAAATCATCACTCCTCCTCAAAGGGCGGTCACCGATCCATGCCCCTCGGACGATTCCGAGGACATGGATACCGACCGCCCCCTATTCAGTAAACCGTCCTCCGCGGCGGTTAAACTGAATAGAAATTTGTCGTCCGCCCACTCTTCTAAGTCCTGAGATGGCCACACTCCTACAATGGAATTGTCGTGGATTCCAGAGGAATCTAGACGACATCAAGGCCCTCCTTCAGGCACACCAGCCCATCTGTGTGTGCCTGCAGGAGACATACTTGCAGCCAGTCACAGATCCCACGATCCGGCACTTTTCACTGGTTCGCCGGGACCGGGATGGAGATGGTCCAGCTCGCGGGGGTGTCGCCATCCTCGTGAGCAACCATTCTCCATTCCAGGTCGTAAACCTCACCACCAACTTAGAGGCGGTAGCCATCCGTCTCTTCGTGGGGTTCTCGCTGACTGTCTGCTCTGTATATCTTCCCCCTGGGAGCATCGTCTTCCAGGAAGAACTTGATGATCTCGTCTCGCAGCTGCCGTCCCCCTTCCTCATTATGGGGGACCTCAACGGACACAGTCCACTTTGGGGCAGTGCTGACACCAACGGGAGGGGTGGGGTCCTAGAGCAGTGGCTCCTGGATCCTTCTCTCTCCCTGTTGAACACCGGTGTCAGTACTTACTTTCACTCCCCAACCCGCACTTTCACTGCCATTGACCTTACCATCTGCTCCTCCTCGATCCTTCCACTCTTTACATGGGAGGTCGAGGACAACCCTTACGGAAGCGATCACCTCCCCGTGGTGTGCACCATCTCCCGTGGGGGGCCTTGCAGCCCTTCACGCGTTTCACGGTGGAGGCTGGATCGGGCTGACTGGGGTGGTTTCGAGCTGCTCTCTGAGCTCGACGACCACTCCGTCAGCCAGGAGCCAATCAATGTGGCAGTAGCGGAGATAACGGACTGTATCGTAGATGCAGCTGCATCAACAATTCCTCAAACTTCTACACGGTTTCCTCGCTTTCCGAAACCGTGGTGGAATCCAGATTGCACCGCAGCTCGTAAGGCTCAGAACAAGGCTTGGGGGGTGTTTCGGAGATATCCGACTACCCCCAACCTTGAAAATTTCAAACGCGCCAGGGCGAAAGCACGTTTCGTCCGACGCCAGAGCCAGAAGGAATCTTGGATCAAGTATACGTCTTCCATCACCCGCACGACTAGTTCTAAGGTCGTGTGGGATAAAGTCCGGAAGATGAGTGGGAACTACACGTCCCACTCGTTATCGATCCTGGAGCACAATGGACAGGCAATTGCTGATCCCAAAGCAATTGCCGACACTCTGGGGGAGTCCTTCTCTTCCATCTCATCGTCTTCCTCTTACTCCCCCGAGTTTCTGGCCCAGAAGGGCAGGGCGGAGCGCTCTCCGCTGTCTTTCCACTCGAATGGCCTGGAGCCTTACAACAGGCCATTCACAGCGGAGGAGCTTCGCCTTGCTCTGCACTCTTCTCGTGCCTCTGCTGTCGGGCCGGACAATGTCCATTATGCCATGCTCCAACATCTTTCACCATCGAGTAAGGATCGGCTGCTCCATCTTTTCAATCGCATTTTTCTCGAGGAGCAGTTTCCGGACTCCTGGCGGGAGGCCATCGTCTTGGCCTTCCCCAAGCCAGGCAAAGATCCCAAGATTCCTTCCAATTATCGTCCCATCGCATTGACGAGCTGCGTGTGCAAGGTGTTGGAAAGAATGGTAAATGCCAGACTCATCTGGTATTTAGAACACCACAACCTTCTTTCCAACACCCAGTGTGGCTTTCGCAGGCAACGGTCAACTCTTGACCACCTGATACGCCTCGAATCTGCTATCAGGAATTCTTTTTTACGTAGAGAGCACCTGGTGTCAATTTTCTTCGACATCGAAAAAGCGTACGACACGGCTTGGAGATTCGGCATTCTTCGTGACCTCCACAGTTTCGGCTTGAGAGGTCACATGCCGATTTTCATCTCCAACTTCTTATCGACACGCTCTTTTCGTGTCCGTGTCGGTAACACTCTGTCGCGGCCGTACCCCCAAGAACAGGGGGTGCCACAAGGCTGCGTTCTGAGTGTTACGCTTTTCGCTGTCAAGATTAATTCCATAACTAGACAACTTCCTCCATCCATAGGCAATGCCCTCTATGTTGATGACTTTAGCATCTTTTGCTCATCTTCCAGCATGAGGGTCATTGAAAGACAACTGCAAATTGCCCTGAACAATCTTTCGGTTTGGGCGACGGCAAACGGGTTTCGGTTCTCCCCACAGAAGACCGCTTGTGTGCACTTTTGCCACAAGCGTAATCTTCATCTGGATCCCGAGCTGCGGCTCGGGGGTAACATCATTCCAGTTGTGGCGGAGACCAAGTTTCTCGGTCTCATATTCGATCGGAAATTGACCTTTTTACCACACATACGTCATCTCAGGTCCAAGTGCACGTGGGCATTGAACATCGTCAAGGTCCTCTCCTCCCTTTCTTGGGGGGCGGACCGATGTTCTTTGCTCCGCCTGTACCGTGCACTTGTCCGATCGAAACTGGACTACGGATCCCAGGTGTACGACTCGGCCCGGGATTCGGTGGTGAAGGTGCTGGACCCTCTCCATCACCAGGCTCTCCGTGTTTGCACGGGAGCCTTCCGCACCTCACCAGTCCAGAGTCTTTACGTTGAGACCGACGAACCATCTTTATCTCTTCGCCGTCAGCAGTTGTCCCTACAATACGCTTCTAAATTGCGATCCCTGCCTGGCCATCCCACTTGGGACTGCGTTTTCAGTCCGAAGTGGGAAATGTTTTACAATAATCGGCCGACTGCCATTCGTCCTTTTGGTTTGCGTGTCCGAGGCTACCTCAGAGACATCAACACCAGTCTCGATAGCGTTGCACAGTCGACAGCTGAGCCAATTCCACCATGGCTCGCTGTTTCCCCTTCCTGCGATTTTTCCATGTGCAGGACGGGGAAGGCCTTTACACCCGACTGTGTGTACCGGCAACTCTTTGCCAGCCATCGTGCTGAGCACCCGGACTTCTTGCCTGTCTTTACAGATGGCTCGAAGTCCGGCACTTCGGTGGGATCGGCCATGGTCTGCTGTGATGTAATCATTGCAGACCAGATCCCACTGCAGTGTTCCATCTTTACTGCAGAGTTGCACGCTATCAGTCTCGCCTTGGACCACGTGGCGACTAAGCATCATCGTCGGTGTGTGCTTTACACCGACTCGCTTAGCTCGCTACAGGCTTTGATCTCGGTGAGGCATCGGCCTCACCCTGTTCTTACTAAGATCCGCCAGCAGCTACATCGTCTGGCAGCCACCACCACCATCCATTTCTGTTGGGTGCCCGGTCACGTCGGAATCAGGGGTAATGATTTGGCAGATTCTGCTGCCAAGTCAGCCACGCCCCTGTCCGACTCTCCGTTGCCGGTTCCTTATCTGGATTTCCGGCAGCGTTTTGCCACCGAGCTCCGGGCACAGTGGCAGAGATCTTGGTCCGAACAGCTTACGAACAAGCTCTTTGAGATCAAACCTATCATCAAACCATGGCAGTCTTGTTACCGCAGGAATCGCAAGGAGGAAGTTGTACTTGCTCGGCTCCGCTTGGGTCATTCATTTATTACACATTCGTTTCTTTTACGGGCGGACGACGAACCCAAGTGTGAGTTTTGTGACACCTTTTTAACGATCAAACACATTTTAATTTCATGTCATTGTTTTAACATCGAACGTTGTATGTTTTTTAACTTTCACGATTTTACGTCCGAGCCCCTTACACTCGGACATCTTTTATCAGATCATTGTTGTTTTACCGCTGTTTTTCAATTTTTAAAATTTACTGGATATTTTAATCGAATTTGATATACTGTTTATACTGTATGTTTTAATCGCATTATTTGCCCCAGGTCTCTTACACCTGGGATTATTTTATTTGGTATTTCTACAGTAGTTTTACTCTGTTTATCTGAACCTGTTTTTTGTTGTTTTACCCATTTACACTGTTGAAAATGTATTTTAAATTCTGTTTGCGGGTTTCTATGTCTTTTATCTTTTATTTTGTCTTTTGTTTGGCGCATTATGGCCTTGTTGCCGATGCGCCATTAAACCCCAAACAACCAACCAACCAACATCTAACTGTAGTCGGCCAACATTGAAGGGAACCAGTTTCCCTGGTATCGTTTCTCTATCGTTGCAATGTCCTGGTGAAAGCGTTCACCGTGCCGCAGTGGTCGGGGAAGAAATCTAAGTGGGAATGGAGAAAGGGGATATTTAAGGAGATATTGCAGCCAAAAGTGTGACAAAGAGACAACATGTCTTAACCAGTTTCTTGTAGTTGTCTGCCCTGACATTTCGAAGGAATTTAGTTGACAGCAGACGAACCGCTTCCTAAGCCTTTTTCTCGTCACCCTGAAGCATGCTGTCGAACATCTGATCTCTAAACAGCTCGCGGATCTGAGAACCCACAAAATTTCCCTCTTTAATTTTCGCTTCGCTGAGTCGCGGGAGTTTGTTAGCTAAGTACTTGAAAGCTGATGCAGTCTGGTTCATGGCCTTTACGAAGTGTTTCATCACACCGAGTTTTATATGTAGGAACGGTAGAAAGTTGATGTTGGCTGTCCCATTCACATAAGAAACAGCAGTACTGCGCATATCTCAGCTGCAGACTCATCAACAGAGCAACTACCTTCAAGTCACAACAGAAATGCAAGCCATACTTGTATTGAAGACAGTTCCACAGCTGTTTTAGGTTGTTGTAGGTGTCTTTCATGTTCAGCGTGTCCGACCAGAACGGTTGGAAGTCGATTTCCATTATGCAGCAACACCGCCTTGACACTCAATTGCGAGAAGTCTATGAATAGTCGCCATTCCTAAGGGTCATGTTTGATTCCGAGGGCATTCATCAAGCTATCTACATCGGAGCAGAACACAAGGTTATCTTATTTTCTGAAGTAAACTAAGTCACTCAAACATTTTCTTTGAGAGGATTCCATTGTTTAACTAGATTTACCTGATGATTTTAGGGTGGCTGAGTGCTTGGTTACACTTGCAGGGGATAAAGATTACAGCCCGTGGTCGATATTTGCGTACTAACGTTTTCTTTTATCTCACACATCTAGGTTTATTATACTCATACTGTTTTGGGGTAAGCAATGCGGAGGTAACTGCAATCCGACGAACTCTCTTCACTATGTCATCGTATTCACACGGTAATTGCGATGACCGAAACGCGATAGCTCATTTACTTGCACTTAAATTTTGATTTCCTTCCAATAATAGGGTAATGACGTCAACACTGAGATTTCGGAATGCAATGTTTCCTCAGTCGCAGGAAGTGAGACTCCAACAGTGTGTCCTATTCGCAACAGAGGTATCTCTGTTTACTTTTCCCACCTGTCTCCAGTTTCTCTATTTTGCGTACGCATAAACTTTGTCGAATAGAAATCAAACGCATTTCTTTTAATGTAGGATCTCTTGCAAACGTCTTTCTTAATAACGGTGAGTATTACTTTTTCTGGATGTTAAATATTACACCTGCTATTGTGCAGAACGCATGCTTCATATGTCGTTATTTACTTTTAATGAGAGGGAAAGAAAACGTAAAGAGGTATCATCTACGACACTGATTCCTAGTTCATCCCTAACATATTTGCATGCAGATCAAAATATCGCGGTTCTATGGTGCTAAATTCCATCTTTCGTTACGTTTTACGATGTGAACGGCATGAACATGTAAAGAAAAAGCTATTACCTGTATGGTCTTCACACCAGAAAAATGTCATTTTCGCAATGTATCTGCTACCACACTGTCACCTTAGAGTGGAAACAGGTTTCATTTGTTTGTTTTATCGGGTAAAGCGATAGTTATTTCTGGTGTTTCACATGCATTTTCCCCAACGCAAACCTAACGGTCACTCTATTACAAAAAAAATAATAATAAATAAATCGCTTGCAATATTCTTCAATGAAATTCCATCTTGGAACTTTTCCCACCGTTCGGAGGGGCAACCTGAGTCATCGACACACATCCCAATATTTCAGACCCTTCCAGCGTTTGCAATCCTCCCCTCCTACTGTGACACTATGCGACGCCGACGGCCTTGGAAAACCCGTCCTATGGGACGTTTAGCCGTGCCGCCGTGCGAAAGATCGTTCAGGTTAAAGCACGCTCTGGGATGGGCTTACTGGACTCTCCCATCTGTCCAAGTTTTCCTGTGCGTACCCTTATCGAAAAATGATCTTAGCTGTCGGAGTCAAGTGATTTATCAGTTTGGCCCGAGGTGTGAGAAGACATGGCCTCTCGGACGCTGAAACAACCAAGGAAACGAAAAAGAAATTACTCTGTGAAGGTAAATAAGTCTAGTCTCTTCGGACGGATGGCAGAATTAGGGAAATTAAATACAAATATTTTTAATGTATTTATTGCTTCTGTGTGTTACGTTTAATTGCCCGCTATAATGTGAAAACAAAAAAGGAAATATAAATTCTTAACAGCCATAAAAAATTAAAACCAATCAGTAGCTATTTAAAAAAAAGGTTGGATTTATATAAATTATATATTTTTAAAAAAAATACTGTCGTTAAGGAAATTTTTTTGCGCCATTCTAGCTCTTTACTACTTTAAGAACTGTTCTGTTATTGATAATGTAAGTTGCTTTATAAGGCAGGTAAGAAAAAATCAGCAAGTGAACGGCCATACCAAGCAGAAAACATCGGTTCTCGTCCGATCCCCAACGGTCAGTAGTGGGGAGGGTGATCACCAGGAAACACCGCGTGAACAGTTGGCTATTTTCTTTTTATCTACGCCCTGTATTCGTAACATATTGATCTAAGTAATTCTAAGTAGGTTGCCGGGTTCGAATACATTTTTAGTCAATAAAGAAAGGAGAATTGAAGCGTTCTGACAAGAGTTTTGGTTACCACACCTGCAACGTTTCCAGGTAGGTTCGAGAATGGACTCCTGGCAGATGGAACGTAAAATGAAAGTATTTGTCTTGGGGCTGCAGATATGATTATTATTCTTTGGCCCACTGTTTCAGAAATCAAAGACATAATATTTTTAAATATTCAACAGATATACATATAAAAATCCCTCTCTTCCTACATTATCGTTTCTATCCCCTTATTTATTTGTAAATGTTCCTTACTAACAGCTGATTTAAACACCATATTTACCGAATAAGGTAAGATTAGCGTTAACAGTGGGAATATAAGGAAAGAATAACATCAATATAGTTCCTCTGAAGGTGTTGCCACTGGAACTGCTGTAATGAGACACTCAGAAGATAACAATATAAATATCTGAAACAAAATCTATCAATACATATAACGTACGAATTTTAGACCATAACAAACGATAGTTATTTCCGGTGTTCCATTTGCATTTTCCCCAACGCATTAACAACGCAGTATACTAGCGATACTCCCCTCGATGCGAGAGCCTGTCCGTGGTGAGGGGACCACCCTGTGAAGGTTCCGCTGGCTCGGTTACCTTCACAGGGTCCTAAACGCTCGCCCGCGTGTTTGCCGTGCGCGGAGACCCGTGTCCCTGGAAAGGACGATCCTGGCAGTTGCTCAGGGGTCCCCGTCTTCTCTCCCCAGCCCATGACTGGTGGGGTCCCCTTTGGCCGTTTTGCCATTGGGGAGCCTGTCTGTCGCGGGGCTGGGCAGCGACTTCCGGGGCCGCTGCTATACACTGCTTTGGCCTCTGCTTCAGGTAAACGGGAGGTCCTGGGGCGGCCCCCTCAGGATCAATCGGCTGGTGGGCTGGTCCTGCTAGGGTCAACTATGCAGAACGGTGAGTAACCTTGTCCACCGTCCGGACAACGGTTTGCGAGTTTCCCCACACATTCACTAATTTTGCAGTTTTCTTTCTTTTGTGAGGCCAGCTCTTACCTCACACTTTATTGATTTGTTGCTTATTTTCTTTTGTGGGAACTCAGATGAGTTTCTCACCATTTCTCTTTTTCTTTTCTTTTGGTTTTGTTGTGCGGGCTTGGCTCACTGCCTGTATGGGTATGGTGCCCGGGCAGCCCTGGCGCCCAACTGGGCGTCCCCTTGTTGGACTCCATGGTGGGTGGGGACAACGGGCACTGAATTTTTTAAAAATAACCATGAGTTCTCCAACTCATAAAAATTCGATCAATGCTGCAAAGAGGGCTCGCCATGAACCCCCAACTTCTCTGTCTTTGCCTTCGTCTTCGTGTGTGTCTCCGTCTCCGAAGTTCCTGATCATCCACTCTACGGGTGATCAGGTGCTTGGAGACATGTCCCCGTTTTTTATACATAAGGGTATTCAAGGTCTTGCGGGAGAGCCGAAATCTGTCAAGCGCCTAAGATCTGGTGACTTGCAGGTGGAGACTGCGTGCTCCAAGCATTCGGAGCTTCTATTAAAGGTTACAGCGATTGGTGGAGTGGCTGTCGAAGTCACTCCGCACAAGACGCTCAATTCCTCCCGGGGTGTGATCTCCGAGTGGGGCCTCCTCAAGGTTTCTGAGGAGGAAATCCTCTCGGAGCTTTCGGCCCAGGGAGTGATCGCAGTCCACCGGGTTTCGTCACGCCGTAATGGAAAGTTAGAACCCAGCCGGGTACTTATTCTAACTTTCAACACACCACGCCTGCCTACTTCCATCAAGGCAGGATACTTACACTGCGAGGTGCGGCCATTTATCCCCAATCCTCTGCGTTGCTTTCAATGCCAGAGGTTTGGCCATGCCCGCACCGCATGCCGGGGCAAGCCCACCTGTGCTCGTTGTGGCAGTCAGGATCATCTCGAACCTGACTGCACAGCAGATAAGGCATGCTGTGTAAACTGCCGTGGTGAAAATCCGGCGTACTCCCGCGACTGTCCGAAGTGGCTGGAGGAGAAAGAGGTACAACGCCTCAAGACCCTACATAACATCAGCTATCCAGAGGCGAGAAAGCTCGCTGCACCGCCTGCCCCACCTGGCAAGGTCTCCTATGCCGGTGCGGTTGCCGGAAAGCCCATCGTTAAGATGGCTTCTGTGGTGGTGCAGACCGACATCAGCGTTCCACCAGCTGAATCTTTCTCGCCTGCTGCTAAGTACCTCTTGACGCAGGCGAAGCCGACGTCGGTGTCAATCTCGACATCGACACTGGTTTCTATTCCTGTGTCTGGGCCTTCCACATCCACCTCCGGAAGGCCCCCTCCACCCCGCCCACAGACAGCAAGACCTACGAAACCGAAGGGGCCCCCGCCGGGGCCCAAAAAGAAAATTTTACCTCCTCGTTCGGCGGTCTCGGATCCATGTTGCTCGGACGACTCCGAGGACATGGACACCGACCGCCCTAATTTTCCTAAACCGTCGCTGGCGACGGTTAAAATAAATCGAAAGACGTCCGCCAATTCTTCCAAGACCTGAGATGGCCACACTCCTTCAATGGAATTGTCGTGGATTCCAGAGGAATATTGACGACATCAAGGTCCTCCTGAGGGCGCACCAACCCCTCTGCGTGTGCCTTCAGGAGACATTTTTGCAGACAGCCAACAATCCCACTATCCGGCACTTTTCTCTCGTTCGCCGGGACCGGGATGGAGATGGTCCAGCTCACGGAGGTGTTGCCATCCTCGTGAGCAACCACTCCCCATTCCAGGTCATTCCCCTCACCACCGACTTAGAGGCGGTTGCCATCCGCCTCTTTGTGGGATTTTCGTTGACTGTCTGTTCTGTCTATCTCCCACCCGGAAGCATCGTTTTCCGGGACGACCTTGATGACCTCGTCTCGCAGCTGCCGTCCCCCTTCCTCATCATGGGGGACTTCAACGGACACAGTCCACTGTGGGGCAGTGCTGACACCAACGGGAGGGGCCGGGTCCTGGAGCAGTGTCTCCTGGATCCATCGCTCTCCCTGTTGAACACCGGTGTCAGTACCTACTTTCACACCCCAACCCGCACATTCACTGCCATTGACCTCACCATCTGCTCCTCCTCGATCCTTCCACTCTTTACATGGGAGGTCGAGGACAATCCCTACGGAAGCGATCACTTCCCCGTGGTGTGTACCATCTCTCGTGGGGGGCCTTGCAGCCCTTCGCGTGTCTCCCGGTGGAGGCTTGATCGGGCTGATTGGAGTGGCTTCGAGCTCTTGTCTGAGCTCGATGAGCACTCTGTCAGCCAGGAGCCCATCAATGTTGCAGTGGCGGAGTTGACGGACTGCATCGTCCATGCAGCTGCCTCTACTATTCCTCAGACCTCGACTCGGTTTCCACGGTTCCCAAAACCGTGGTGGAATCCCGACTGCACCGCAGCTCGTAAGGCTCAGAACAAGGCTTGGGGGGTGTTTCGGAGATATCCGACGTCCCCCAACCTCGAAGCATTCAAACGCGCCAGGGCGAAAGCCCGTTTTGTCCGGCGCCAGAGCCAGAAGGAATCTTGGAAGAAATATACATCTTCCATCACACGCACGACCAGTTCTAAGGTCGTGTGGGATAAGGTCCGGAAGATGGGTGGGAAGTACACATCCCACTCATTATCGATCCTGGAGCACAATGGACAGGCAATTGCTGAGCCTCGAGCAATTGCCGACATACTGGGGGAGTCATTCTCCACCATCTCTTCTCTGTCCTCCTACTCCCCCGAGTTTCTGGCCCAGAAGAGCAGGGCCGAA
The DNA here is from genome assembly GCA_038380435.1 of Ryuthela nishihirai. Lineage (NCBI taxonomy): Eukaryota > Metazoa > Arthropoda > Arachnida > Araneae > Heptathelidae > Ryuthela > Ryuthela nishihirai. The sequence goes on from JAWZYU010000011.1 coordinate 92,044,674, forward strand.
CGCTCTCCACTGTCCTTCCATTCGAATGGCCTGGAGTCTTACAACAGGCCATTCACAGCGGAGGAGCTTCGCCGTGCTCTGCACACTTCTCGTGCATCTGCTGTGGGGCCAGACAATGTCCATTATGCCATGCTCCAACATCTCTCACCATCGAGTAAGGATCGACTGCTCCGACTCTTCAACCGTATTTTCATCGAGGAGCAGTTTCCGGACTCCTGGCGGGAGGCCATCGTCTTGGCCTTCCCTAAGCCAGGAAAAGATCCCAAGATTCCTTCGAATTATCGTCCAATTGCGTTGACGAGCTGCGTCTGCAAGGTGTTGGAAAGGATGGTAAATACCAGGCTGGCCTGGTATTTGGAGCATCACGGCCTTCTTTCCAACACCCAGTGTGGCTTTCGCAGGCACCGGTCTACTTTAGACCACCTGATCCGCCTCGAATCGGCGATCAGGAATTCTTTTTTACGACGAGAGCACCTGGTGTCAGTTTTCTTCGACATCGAAAAAGCGTACGACACGGCATGGAGATTCGGCATTCTTCGTGACCTTCACAGCTTCGGCTTGCGAGGTCACATGCCGATCTTCATTGCGAACTTTTTATCTTCTCGTGTTTTTCGAGTTCGTGTCGGCAACACTCTGTCGCGGCCTTTCCCCCAAGAACAGGGGGTGCCTCAAGGCTGCGTCCTGAGTGTTACGCTTTTCGCTGTCAAGATCAATTCCATTACACGGCAACTTCCTCCGACTGTAGGCAATGCCCTCTATGTTGACGACTTTAGCATCTTTTGCTCATCGTCCAGCATGAGGGTCATTGAACGACAACTGCAAACTGCCCTGAACAATCTCTCGGTTTGGGCGACGGCGAATGGGTTCCGGTTCTCCCCACAGAAGACCGCTTGTGTGCACTTTTGCCGCAAGCATAATCTTCATCTGGACCCCGAGCTGCGGCTCGGGGGTAACATCATTCCAGTTGTGGCGGAGACCAAGTTTCTCGGTCTCATCTTCGACCGGAAATTGACCTTTTTACCACATATTCGACATCTCAGGTCCAAGTGCACGCGGGCATTGAACATCATCAAGGTCCTCTCCTCCCTCTCTTGGGGGGCGGACCGATGTTCTTTGCTCCGCCTTTACCGTGCACTTGTCCGGTCGAAACTGGACTACGGATCCCAGGTGTATGACTCCGCCCGGGATTCGGTGGTGAAAGTGCTGGACCCACTCCATCATCAGGCCCTCCGTGTGTGCACGGGGGCCTTCCGCACTTCGCCGGTCCAGAGTCTCTATGTTGAGACCGATGAACCATCTTTATCTATTCGCCGTCAGCAGTTGTCCCTGCAGTATGCATCAAAATTGCGATCCCTGCCAGGCCATCCCACTTGGGACTGCGTTTTCAGTCCCAGGTGGGAAATGTTATACCAGAATCGGCCGACTGCCATTCGTCCTTTCGGTTTGCGTGTCCGAGGCTACCTCAGAGACATCAACACCAGTCTCGATAGCATCGCACAGTCGACAGCTGAGCCACTTCCACCTTGGCTCGCTGTTTCCCCTTCCTGCGATTTTTCCCTGTGCAGGACGGGGAATGCCTTTACACCCGACTGTGTGTACCGGCAACTCTTTGCCAGCCATCGTGCTGCGCACCCGGACTTCTTGCCTGTCTTCACAGATGGCTCGAAGTCCGGCACTTCTGTGGGATCAGCCATGGTCTGCTGTGATGTAATCATTGCAGACCAGATCCCACTGCAGTGTTCCATCTTCACTGCTGAGTTGCATGCTATCAGCATTGCCTTGGACCATATAGCAGCTAAGCATCATCGTCGGTGTGTGCTTTACACCGACTCGCTTAGCTCGCTACAGGCTTTGATCTCGGTGAGGCATCGGCCTCACCCTGTTCTCTCCAAGATCCGCCAGCAGCTCCATCGTCTGGCAGCCACCACCACGATTCTCTTCTGTTGGGTGCCCGGTCATGTCGGAATCAGGGGCAATGATTTGGCAGATTCTGCTGCCAGGTCGGCCACGCCCCTGTCCGACTCTCCATTGCCGGTTCCATATGTGGATTTCCGGCAGCGTTTCACCATCGAGCTCCGGGCACAGTGGCAGAGATCTTGGTCTGAACAGGTTGCTAACAAGCTCTTCGAGATCAAGCCCATTGTCAAACCGTGGCAGTCTTGTTTTCGCAGGAATCGTAAGGAGGAAGTTGTCCTTGCTCGGCTCCGCTTAGGTCACTCGTTTTTAACACACTCTTTTCTTCTTAAGGCGAACGCAGTACCTAAGTGCGAGTTTTGTGACACCATTTTAACAGTTAAACATATTTTAATTTATTGTCCAGCTTTTAACCTCGACCGACGTTTGTTTTTTACCTTTCACGATTTTACGTCCGAGCCCCTTACACTCGGACATCTTTTATCTGATGATTCACTTTTAACTACGGTTTTCGAATTTTTATGCTTTACCGGATATTATACTCGTTTATAAATTTTCTCTTTTTTAGTGAATTTTTACCTGTTTTTTCCTTGGGTCCTATACACCCCTTGTTATTGTTGATTTTACACTTGTTGTTTTCTTTTATTCTTTTTCTATATCTCGTTTTTATGCTGTGTTGTTTGTGTCTCTTTTAAATCTGGTTGTGGGTTTCATATCTTTTACCCTTTTAATCGTTTGTTTGGCGCAATATAGCCTTAGTTGCTATTGCGCCAAAAAACCCCAAACAACCAACCAACCAACTGTGCCTTCCACATCCACCTCCGGAAGGCCCCCTCCACCCCGCCCACAGACAGCAAGACCTACAAAACCCAAGGGGCCCCCGCCGGGGCCGAAAAAGAAAATTTTACCTCCTCGTTCGGCGGTCTCTGATCCGTGTTGCTCGGACGACTCCAAGGACATGGACACTGACCGCCCAATTTTTCCAAAACCGTCGCTGGCGACGGTTAAAATAAATAGAAAGTCGTCCGCCAATTCTTCCAAGACCTGAGATGGCCACACTCCTTCAATGGAACTGTCGTGGATTCCAGAGGAATATTGACGACATCAAGGTCCTCCTGAGGGCACACCAACCCCTCTGCGTGTGCCTTCAGGAGACATTCTTACAGACAGCCAACAATCCCACTATCCGGCACTTTTCTCTCGTTCGCCGGGACCGTGATGGAGATGGTCCAGCTCACGGGGGTGTTGCCATCCTCGTGAGCAACCATTCTCCATTCCAGGTCATTCCCCTCACCACACATTTAGAGGCGGTTGCCATCCGCCTCTCTGTGGGATTTTCGTTGACTGTCTGTTCTGTCTATCTCCCACCCGGAAGCATCGTTTTCCGGGATGACCTTGATGACCTCGTCTCGCAGCTGCCGTCCCCCTTCCTCATCATGGGGGACTTCAACGGCCACAGTCCGCTCTGGGGCAGTGCTGACACCAACGGGAGGGGCCGGGTCTTGGAGCAGTGTCTCCTGGATCCATCGCTCTCCCTGTTGAACACCGGTGTCAGTACCTACTTTCACACCCAACCCGCACATTCACTGCCATTGACCTCACCATCTGCTCCTCCTCGATCCTTCCACTCTTTACATGGGAGGTCGAGGACAATCCCTACGGAAGCTATCACCTCCCCGTGGTGTGTACCATCTCTCGTGGGGGGCCTTGCAGCCCTTCGCGTGTCTCCCGGTGGAGGCTTGATCGGGCTGATTGGAGTGGCTTCGAGCTCTTGTCTGAGCTCGATGAGCACTCTGTCAGCCAGGAGCCCATCAATGTCGCAGTGGCGGAGTTGACGGACTGTATCGTCCATGCAGCTGCCTCTACTATTCCTCAGACCTCGACTCGGTTTCCACGGTTCCCAAAACCGTGGTGGAATCCCGACTGCACCGCAGCTCGTAAGGCTCAGAACAAGGCTTGGGGGGTGTTTCGGAGATATCCGACGTCCCCCAACCTCGAAGCATTCAAACGCGCCAGGGCGAAAGCCCGTTTCGTCCGGCGCCGGAGCCAGAAGGAATCTTGGATGAAATATACATCTTCTATCACCCGCACGACCAGTTCTAAGGTTGTGTGGGATAAGGTCCGGAAGATGGGTGGGAAGTACACGTCCCACTCATTTTCGATCCTGGAGCACAATGGACAGGCAATTGCTGATCCTCGTGCAATTGCCGACACTCTGGGGGAGTCATTCTCCTCCATCTCCTCATCTTCCTCGTACTCCCCCGAGTTTCTATCCCAGAAGAGCAGGGCTGAACGCTCTCCGCTGTCCTTCCATTCGAATGGCCTGGAGTCTTACAACAGGCCATTCACAGCGGAGGAGCTTCGCCGTGCTCTGCACACTTCTCGTGCATCTGCTGTGGGGCCAGACAATGTCCATTATGCCATGCTCCAACATCTCTCACCATCGAGTAAGGATCGACTGCTCCGCCTCTTCAACCGTATTTTCATCGAGGAGCAGTTTCCGGACACCTGGCGGGAGGCTATCGTCTTGGCCTTCCCTAAGCCAGGAAAAGATCCCAAGATTCCTTCGAATTATCGTCCAATTGCGTTGACGAGCTGCGTCTGCAAGGTGTTGGAAAGGATGGTAAATACCAGGCTGGCCTGGTATTTGGAGCATCACGGCCTTCTTTCCAACACCCAGTGTGGCTTTCGCAGGCACCGGTCTACTTTAGACCACCTGATCCGCCTCGAATCGGCGATCAGGAATTCTTTTTTACGTCGAGAGCACCTGGTGTCCATTTTCTTCGACATCGAAAAAGCGTACGACACGGCATGGAGATTCGGCATTCTTCGTGACCTTCACAGCTTCGGCTTGCGAGGTCACATGCCGATCTTCATTGCAAACTTTTTATCTTCTCGTATTTTTCGAGTTCGTGTCGGCAACACTCTATCGCGGCCTTTCCCCCAAGAACAGGGGGTGCCACAAGGCTGCGTCCTGAGTGTTACGCTTTTCGCTGTCAAGATAAATTCCATTACACGGCAACTTCCTCCGACTGTAGGCAATGCCCTCTATGTTGATGACTTTAGCATCTTTTGCTCATCGTCCAGCATGAGGGTCATTGAACAACTGCAAACTGCCCTGAACAATCTCTCGGTTTGGGCGACGGCCAATGGGTTCCGGTTCTCCCCACAGAAGACCGCTTGCGTGCACTTTTGCCGCAAGCGTAATCTTCATCTGGACCCCGAGCTGCGGCTCGGGGGTAACATCATTCCAGTTGTGGCGGAGACCAAGTTTCTTGGTCTCATCTTCGACCGGAAATTGACCTTTTTATCTCATATTCGACATCTCAGGTCCAAGTGCACGCGGGCATTGAACATCATCAAGGTCCTCTCCTCCCTCTCTTGGGGGGCGGACCGATGTTCTTTGCTCCGCCTTTACCGTGCACTTGTCCGGTCGAAACTGGGCTACGGATCCCAGGTGTATGACTCCGCCCGGGATTCGGTGGTGAAAGTGCTGGACCCACTCCATCATCAGGCCCTCCGTGTGTGCACGGGGGCCTTCCGCACTTCACCGGTCCAGAGTCTCTACGTTGAGACCGATGAACCATCTTTATCTATTCGCCGTCAGCAGTTGTCCCTACAGTATGCATCAAAATTGCGATCCCTGCCAGGCCATCCCACTTGGGACTGCGTTTTCAGTCCCAGGTGGGAAATGTTATACCAGAATCGGCCGACTGCCATTCGTCCTTTCGGTTTGCGTGTCCGAGGTTACCTGCGAGACATCAACACCAGTCTCGATAGCATCGCACAGTCGACAGCTGAGCCACTTCCACCTTGGCTCGCTGTTTCCCCTTCCTGCGATTTTTCCCTGTGCAGGATGGGGAAGGCCTTTACACCCGACTGTGTGTACCGGCAACTCTTTGCCAGCCATCGTGCTGCGCACCCGGACTTCTTGCCTGTCTTCACAGATGGCTCGAAGTCCGGCACTTCTGTGGGATCAGCCATGGTCTGCTGTGATGTAATCATTGCAGACCAGATCCCACAGCAGTGTTCCATCTTCACTGCTGAGTTGCATGCTATCAGCATTGCCTTGGACCATATAGCAGCTAAGCATCATCGTCGGTGTGTGCTTTACACCGACTCGCTTAGCTCGCTACAGGCTTTGATCTCGGTGAGGCATCGGCCTCACCCTCTTCTCTCCAAGATCCGCCAGCAGCTCCATCGTCTGGCAGCCACCACCACAATTCTCTTCTGTTGGGTGCCCGGTCATGTCGGAATCAGGGGCAATGATTTGGCAGATTCTGCTGCCAGGTCAGCCACGCCCCTGTCCGACTCTCCGTTGCCGGTTCCATATGTGGATTTCCGGCAGCGTTTCACCATCGAGCTCCGGGCACAGTGGCAGAGATCTTGGTCTGAACAGGTTGCTAACAAGCTCTTCGAGATCAAGCCCATTGTCAAACCGTGGCAGTCTTGTTTTCGCAGGAATCTTAAGGAGGAAGTTGTCCTTGCTCGGCTCCGCTTAGGTCACTCGTTTTTAACCCACTCTTTTCTTCTTAAGGCGGACGCAGTACCTAAGTGCGAGTTTTGTGACACCATTTTAACAGTTAAACATATTTTAATTTCTTGTCCAGCTTTTAACCTTGAACGACGTTTGTTTTTTACCTTTCACGATTTTACGTCCGAGCCCCTTACACTCGGACATCTTTTATCCGATGATTCACTTTTAACTACTGTTTTCGACTTTTTACGCTTTACCGGTTATTTTACTCGTTTATGAATTTTCTCTTTTTTACTGGGTTTTTACCTGTGTTTTACCTGTTGTATTTTACATGGGTCCTATACACCCGTTGCTATTGTTGATTTTATACTTGTTGATTTTACACTTGTTGCTCTCTTTTACTCTTTTTCTACATCTCGTTTTTATTATGCGTTATTTGTGTCTGTTTTAAATTCGGTTGTGGGTTTTCATGTCTTTTACCCTTTTTATCGTTTGTTTGGCGCAATATAGCCTTAGTTGCTGTTGCGCCAAAAAACCCCAAACAACCAACCAACCAACCAACCAACTAGCGATACTCGAAACATTCTGCTGACGTCATCTCGGTGTTTTAGCACGTTTATTACTAACCCTTATTCACAGGCCTCACAAATGGAAGAATTTTAGTGTTATGACTTATTTCTGATGCCGCCATTTTTTTTTCTCACCAATCTATTTTTAACTTCGAATTTTATATGGGATAAGTAACATTGTTTCCCACCGTCCGTGGCCGAGTGGTTAGCACGCTTGGCTACTGATCTATTGGACCTGTGTTCGAACAGCAGGTAAGGCAAAGATGTCTGTATTATCTTTCTGCTGATGTCCCTTCCTCCTCAGCAGTCCTACTCTGGCGTATTAAACTGCTATTCTCCTGTGATACCTCTGTGGCAAGCAGCTGCTTGAGTGGACATTTATTTGTTACGTTATTTCGAACCATAAAAAAATTCGAAAAATAAGGTCGATTACATACACAGGAATGGATTCCCACAGTTTGACTGCCTTCCCAACCAACCAATATTTATTTTTGCTTTTCTTTGAAGTCCGATCGTGTTCCCAACTATTTCATAATTCACTACAAGAATACCTTTTTAATTGATACTTTGGTCAAATATAGAGTATAATAAGTTATTAATTAGGCTAACTTGTAAAGCAATCGCAAAGGCTGAAGAGCACCGACGAAACATTCTGTTCTCCTCCTGAGACCTGTTTCTGTCTGCGACCACCGTCATTTCAAATGTGTCGTAACTAATAAGAAATTCAGCTACATATTGTCGGAGATAAAAAAAAATGAGATTACTTCCTCACAATAAAATACTATAACGTGTGGCTATAAATAAAAAGTGAAATCACTCAAATTACCAGAAGAATAGAGAGGGTAGATAAGGATTCCAAACGATTTCGCGAAAACACGCACGTGGCATCAACAGTGCTCTTTCCAGTTGTTGCCACCATAATTTCTATAATACTTAATCTTTCAAAACCAAAGTGTATAAATCAAAACACTTGTGATCCAAAAATATACCAAGTATATCTGTACAGGGTGATAAACCAAAAAATAGATAGAGCTAACCAAAATATTATTATCGTTTTTTCAAATTCAACTTAGTTACAAAATATATCATTAATGTGAATTGCAACATGTGATTTCGAAGTTTCCTAAACCAGCATATTCCGTTTCTATTAGAAAATGCTACGTGGTGGCCACGGCGCAAATCGCGATCTGTGCATTTAAGTGTGCTGGTCCAGAGTGTGGTTTGTTGTTAGGAGTGTAATACGCGCGTATTCCTGTTGTATCCATGGTTGTATCCACCGGCGTCTTGGTACTTTTTTCCTAATCGTGTAATACGCGTTTCTCTGTGGTGGTCAAGGACACTTTGCTACTTTGTCGCTACACGTGCAATCTGCGCGTCCGTGTTGTATCCACCAGCAGGCGACTTTCAGGTTTGTTCTTGATCACATAGTACTAATGTCACCTCGATATAACAAACATGGACAATACAGTAACTGGAAATCTAATTTTCGAAAAATATAGCAATTTAATTTCAATCTGTATTTCCAAAAAATGAAATGGTAGTTATTTTTTTTTAATTTGGTAAATATTTTTGTAATATTTTAAAATATTTAAATAAAATCTTAATAAGTAAATTATTTCGACAGTTTCTAAAAGAAATTATTTTAACTTTAACTTATATCTTAAATCAATGAAAGCAAATGCTTATATAGGCATATTTCCAGGTGTTGCCATCGTAAACCATGAATTGCTTATTTAGGTATTGCTTATTTTTAAAAAAATTTTTTTAACTTATATCTTAAATCAATGAAAGCAATTGTCTATATATTCATATTTCCAGGTGTTGCCATCTTAAACCAGTGGATTGGTTATTAAGGCATTGCTTATTTCTTAAACTATATTAACTTATATCTTAATGTAACGAAAGTAAGCGCTTAATTAGCCATATTTCCAGGTGTTGCCACCATAATTTCTATCATTACCAATCTTTCGAAACGAAAGTGTATAAATTAAAACATTGTAACACAAAAATATTAACTGGCAGTTATTTTTTTTAAGTTTGTAAATATTTTTATAATATTCTGAACTAAAATCTTAATAAGTAAATTATTTTGACTGTTTTTAAAACAAATTATTTTAACTTTAACTTATATCTTAAAACAATGAAAGCAATTACTTATATAGGCTTATTTCCAGGTATGCCTATATATGTTGCCATATATGTGTTGCCATCGTAGTTTCTATAATTCTCAATCTTTCAAAACTCGAAGTCAAACACTACTAATCAAAAAGTATTAACTGTTTTTTTTTAACTTGGTAAATATTTTTATAATATTCGAAAATATCTCAATAAAATCTTAATAAGTAAATGATTTTGACTAATTTTAAAATAAATTATTTTAATTTCAACTTATCGCAAACGAATGAAAGCAATTGCTTATTTCGGTATAATTAATTCCCCTGTTTTTGTTGAAGGCTATCCAGACAGGTAGTATCTAGGTGTTTCCGTGTGGTGTCCAACGACAACTTCTTAGGTCGTGGCTAGACGAGAATTTCCTTTGTTTGCCATAGGCAACTTTGTCCTTTGTTAGGCGTGAAGAACGCGTTTTCCTGTGTTCCCAAGAGACAACCCTGTGGTTTATTTTAAGGCTTCTATTACTGTCCAGTGATTATTTTCTTCTTAGCCCCGAACAATGCATTTCCGTGTAGTGTCTAAATTATATTTTTTTCGCCAAGTTGACATTTCTTGATGATCGTTACGTCACCCTATGAGCTCGATATATATCTTACGAATATGAGACGTTGGTTTCGAACTTTGTCCACGCCATTGGGTCAAATAGATGTCAAAGGCTGTACATAAAAAATGCCGTTTGCTTGAACACATCGATTTATAAACAAATCAGTACGAGCATTCAAAAAATTAATTGAACTGTTTCAACAACATTTTAAATATAACTTTTTCCCTGGTTTTGGTTCACCGAACGCATATTACAACACTGAACAATCAATTTTTAACCGTAATATTTGGATTGCAATATTCAACACTTTTCCATTCTCAGAAAACAGAATAAAAAAAGAACTTCCAATTGATTTTAATAATCAGTTACCAGTGTTATTTCAAATGATAAAACCCCTCGATGCGAGAGACTGTCCGTGGTGAGGGGACCACCCTGTGAAGGTTCCGCTGGCTCGGTTACCTTCACAGGGTCCTAAACGCTCGCCCGCGTGTTTGCCGTGCGCGGAGACCCGTGTCCCGGGAAAGGAGGATCCTGGTAGTTGCTCGGAGGTCCCCGTCTTCTCTCCTCAGCTCATGACTGGCGTGGTCCCCATTGGCCGTCTTGCCATTGGGGAGCCTGCCCGTTGCGGGGCTGGGCAGCGGATTCCGGGGCCTCTGCTATACACTGCTTTGGCCTCTGCTTCCGGTAAACGGGAGCTCCTGGGGTGGCCCCCCCAGGAGCAATCGGCTGGTGGGCAGGTCCTGCTAGGGTCAACCGTGCAGAGCGGTGAGTAACCTTGCCCACGGTCCGGGTACAGGTTTACAAGTTTCCTCACAGATTATTTTCGTTTTGTAGTTATCCTTTCTTTGTGCGGCCAGTTTGGCCAGTCACAATTTTCTTATTTTACGCTTTGTTTGATTTGTGTAGAATGTTTTATTCTGCACATTTCTCTTTTTATTTTCCTTATATTTCTTTGTGAGGGCTTGGCTCACTGTCTGTGTGGGTATAGTGCCTGCGTAGCCCTGGCGCCCGACTGGGCGTCCCCTTGTTGGGCTCCGTGGAGGGTGGGGACAGCGGGCACTGAACCACACAACAAAAAACATGAGAGAGAGTGAAGAAATTAATACGATCGCCGCCAACAAGAGGGCTCGACATGAGCCCCCATCTTCCTCGTTGTCTAAGTTATCTCTGCCGTCGTCTTCTTTGTCTGTGTCTTCGTTCCCAAAGTTCCTGATCATCCACTCCACGGGTGATCAGGTGCTTGGGGACATGTCCCCTTTTTTTGTGAATAAAGGTTTGAAAGGTCTTGCGGGAGAACCGAAATCCGTAAAGCGCTTACGATCTGGCGACTTACAGGTTGAGACCGCTTGTTCCAAACACTCGGAACTGCTCCTGAAAGTCAAAGAAATTGGTGGGGTGGCTGTCGAAGTCACTCCCCATAAAACTTTGAATTCCTCTCGGGGTGTGATCACCGAGTGGGGCCTCCTCAAAGTCACTGAGGAGGAAATCCTCTCGGAGCTCACACCTCAAGGAGTAACAGCGGTCCACCGGGTTTCGACACGCCGTGATGGGAAATTGACACCCACCAGGGTGCTGATTGTTACATTCAACACGCCACGCCTGCCTTCTTCCATCAAGGCAGGTTATTTACATTGTGAGGTACGGCCGTATATACCGAACCCTCTGCGCTGTTTTCAGTGTCAGATATACGGTCATGCCCGCACAGCATGCAGGGGCAAGCCCACCTGTGCTCGCTGTGGCAGTAAGGATCATCTCGATCCTGACTGCACAGCAGAAAAGGCATGCTGTGTGAACTGTAGTGGCGAACATCCGGCGTACTCCCGCGACTGTCCGAAGTGGAAGGAGGAAAAGGAGGTACAACGCCTCAAAGTCGTGAACAACATCTCGTATGCTGAAGCGAGAAAGCTGGCTGCACCGCCCGCCCCACCTGGCAAGGTTTCCTATGCCAGTGCAGTCATTGGAAAGCCCATCGTTCCAATGACTTCGGTTGCGGTGCAGACTGACATCAGTGTACCACCTACTGAGTCTTTCTCGCCAGCTGCGAAGTACCTCCTCACGCAGGCGAGACCGAGGGTGGTGTCGACTTCGACATCAACCCCGGTTTCCATTCCTGCTGTTCAGTCTTCCACCTCCACCGGAAGGCCTCCTCCTTCCCGTCCTCAGACAGCAAGACCTTCCAAACCTAAGGGGCCCCCGCCGGGTCCTAAGAAGAAAATAACCGCACCTCAAAGGGCGGTCACCGATCCATGTCCCTCGGACGATTCCGAGGACATGGATACCGACCGCCCCCTATTCACTAAACCGTCCTCTGCGGCGGTTAAGTTGAATAGGAACACGTCGTCCGCCCACTCTTCTAAGTCCTGAGATGGCCACACTCCTACAATGGAATTGTCGTGGATTCCAGAGGAATCTTGACGACATCAAGGCCCTCCTTCAGGCACACCAGCCCATCTGTGTGTGCCTGCAGGAGACGTACTTGCAGCCAGTCACAGATCCCACGATCCGGCACTTTTCACTAGTTCGCCGGGACCGGGATGGAGATGGTCCAGCTCGCGGGGGTGTCGCCATCCTCGTGAGCAACCATTCTCCATTCCAGGTCGTACCCCTCACTACCACCTTAGAGGCGGTAGCCATCCGTCTCTTCGTGGGGTTCTCACTGACTGTCTGCTCTGTATATCTTCCACCTGGAAGCATCGTCTTCCAGGAAGACCTTGATGATCTCGTCTCGCAGCTGCCGTCCCCCTTCCTCATTATGGGGGACCTCAACGGACACAGTCCACTTTGGGGCAGTGCTGACACCAACGGGAGGGGTGGGGTCCTGGAGCAGTGGCTCCTGGATCCTTCTCTCTCCCTGTTGAACACCGGTGTCAGTACTTACTTTCACTCCCCAACCCGCACTTTCACTGCCATTGACCTCACCATCTGCTCCTCCTCGATCCTTCCACTCTTTACATGGGAGGTCGAGGACAACCCGTACGGAAGCGATCACCTCCCCGTGGTGTGCACCATCTCCCGTGGGGGGCCTTGCAGCCCTTCACGCGTCTCACGGTGGAGGCTCGATCGGGCTGACTGGGGTGGTTTCGAGCTGCTCTCTGAGCTCGACGACCACTCTGTCAGCCAGGAGCCAATCAATGTGGCAGTAGCGGAGATAACGGACTGTATCGTAGATGCAGCTGCATCAACGATTCCTCAAACTTCTACACGGTTTCCTCGCTTTCCGAAACCGTGGTGGAATCCAGAATGCACCGCAGCTCGTAAGGCTCAGAACAAGGCTTGGGGGGTGTTTCGGAGATATCCGACGTCCCCCAACCTTGAACTTTTCAAACGCGCCAGGGCGAAAGCACGTTTCGTCCGACGCCAGAGCCAAAAGGAATCTTGGATCAAGTATACGTCATCCATCACCCGCACGACTAGTTCTAAGGTCGTGTGGGATAAAGTTCGGAAGATGAGTGGGAACTACACGTCCCACTCGTTATCGATCCTGGAGCACAATGGACAGGCAATTGCTGATCCCAAAGCAATTGCCGACACTCTGGGGGAGTCCTTCTCTTCCATCTCTTCGTCTTCCTCTTACTCCCCCGAGTTTCTGGCCCAGAAGGGCAGGGCGGAGCGCTCTCCGCTGTCTTTCCACTCGAATGGCCTGGAGCCTTACAACAGGCCATTCACAGCGGAGGAGCTTCGCCTTGCTCTGCACTCTTCTCGTGCCTCTGCTGTTGGGCCGGACAATGTCCATTATGCCATGCTCCAACATCTTTCACCATCGAGTAAGGATTGGCTGCTCCATCTCTTCAATCGCATTTTTCTCGAGGAGCAGTTTCCGGACTCCTGGCGGGAGGCCATCGTCTTGGCCTTCCCCAAGCCAGGGAAAGATCCCAAGATTCCTTCTAATTATCGTCCCATCGCATTGACGAGCTGCGTGTGCAAGGTGTTGGAAAGAATGGTAAATGCCAGACTCATCTGGTATTTAGAACACCACAACCTTCTTTCCAACACCCAGTGTGGCTTTCGCAGGCAACGGTCAACTATTGACCACCTGATACGCCTCGAATCGGCTATCAGGAATTCTTTTTTACGTAGAGAGCACCTGGTGTCAATTTTCTTCGACATCGAAAAAGCGTACGACACGGCTTGGAGATTCGGCATTCTTCGTGACCTCCACAGCTTCGGCTTGAGAGGTCACATGCCGATCTTCATCTCCAACTTCTTATCGACACGCTCTTTTCGTGTCCGTGTCGGTAACACTCTGTCGCGGCCGTACCCCCAAGAACAGGGGGTGCCACAAGGCTGCGTTCTGAGTGTTACGCTTTTCGCTGTCAAGATTAATTCCATAACTAGACAACTTCCTCCATCCGTAGGCAATGCCCTCTACGTTGATGACTTTAGCATCTTTTGCTCATCTTCCAGCATGAGGGTCATTGAAAGACAACTGCAAATTGCCCTGAACAATCTTTCGGTTTGGGCGACGGCAAACGGGTTTCGGTTCTCCCCACAGAAGACCGCTTGTGTGCACTTTTGCCACAAGCATAATCTTCATCTGGATCCCGAGCTGCGGCTCGGGGGTAACATCATTCCAGTTGTGGCGGAGACCAAGTTTCTCGGTCTCATATTCGATCGGAAATTGACCTTTTTACCACACATACGTCATCTCAGGTCCAAGTGCACGCGGGCATTGAACATCGTCAAGGTCCTCTCCTCCCTTTCTTGGGGGGCGGACCGATGTTCTTTGCTCCGCCTGTACCGTGCACTTGTCCGATCGAAACTGGACTACGGATCCCAGGTGTACGACTCGGCCCGGGATTCGGTGGTGAAGGTGCTGGACCCCCTCCATCATCAGGCTCTCCGTGTTTGCACGGGAGCCTTCCGCACCTCACCGGTCCAGAGTCTTTACGTTGAGACCGACGAACCGTCTTTATCTCTTCGCCGTCAGCAGTTGTCCCTACAATATGCTTCTAAATTGCGATCCCTGCCTGGCCATCCCACTTGGGACTGCGTTTTCAGTCCGAAGTGGGAAATGCTTTACAATAATCGGCCGACTGCCATTCGTCCTTTTGGTTTGCGAGTCCGAGGCTACCTCAGAGACATCAACACCAGTCTCGATAGCGTTGCACAGTCGACAGCTGAGCCACTTCCACCATGGCTCGCTGTTTCCCCTACCTGCGATTTTTCCCTGTGCAGGACGGGGAAGGCCTTTACACCCGACTGTGTGTACCGGCAACTCTTTGCCAGCCATCGTGCTGAGCACCCGGACTTCTTGCCTGTCTTTACAGATGGCTCGAAGTCCGGCACTTCGGTGGGATCAGCCATGGTCTGCTGTGATGTAATCATTGCAGACCAGATCCCACTGCAGTGTTCCATCTTCACTGCAGAGTTGCACGCTATCAGTCTCGCCTTGGACCACGTGGCGACTAAGCATCATCGTCGGTGTGTGCTTTACACCGACTCGCTTAGCTCGCTACAGGCTTTGATCTCAGTGAGGCATCGGCCTCACCCTGTTCTCTCCAAGATCCGCCAGCAGCTCCATCGTCTGGCAGCCACCACCACGATTCTCTTCTGTTGGGTGCCCGGTCACGTCGGAATCAGGGGTAATGATTTGGCAGATTCTGCTGCCAGGTCAGCCACGCCCCTGTCCGACTCTCCGTTGCCGGTTCCCTATCTGGATTTCCGGCAGCGTTTTTCCACCGAGCTCCGGGCACAGTGGCAGAGATCTTGGTCAGAACAGCTTACCAACAAGCTCTTCGAGATCAAACCTATCATCAAACCATGGCAGTCTTGTTACCGCAGGAATCGCAAGGAGGAAGTTGTACTTGCTCGGCTCCGCTTAGGTCACTCGTTTCTTACTCATTCGTTTCTTTTACGGGCGGACGACGTGCCTAAGTGCGAGTTTTGTGACACCATTTTAACCATCAAACATATTTTAATCTCGTGCTCCGCTTTTAACTTTAAACGACGTCTGATTTTTAATTTCCATAATTTTATGTCCGAGCCTCTTACACTCGGACATCTTTTATCTGATCATTGCATTTTATCTTCAGTTTTTACCTTTTTGAAATATTGTGGATATTTTAACCGAATTTGATTTTACCTTAAGTTTATGCATTATTTACCCCAGGTCTCTTACACCTGGGTTTATTTTATTTCATATTTCTACAGTTGTTTTACTCTGTTCATATACACTTGTTTTTTGTTATTTTACCACTTTACAATGTTGCCAATGTATTTTAACTTTTGGTTATGGGGTTCTATGTCTTTTATCTTTTATATTGTCTTTTGTTTGGCGCATTATGGCCTTGTTGCCGATGCGCCATTAAACCCCAAACAACCAAACCAAACATCCTAAATGCTCACCCGCGTGTTTGCCGTGCGCGGAGACCCGTGTCCCGGGAAAGGAGGATCCTGGTAGTTGCTCGGGGGTCCCCGTCTTCTCTCTTCAGCTCATGACTGGCATGGTCCCCATTGGCCGTCTTGCCATTGGGGAGCCTGTCTGTCGCGGGGCTGGGCAGCGGATTCTGGGGCCTCTGCTATACACTGCTTTGGCCTCTGCTTCCGGTAAACGGGAGCTCCTGGGGTGGCCCCCCCAGGAGCAATCGGCTGGTGGGCAGGTCCTGCTAGGGTCAACCGTGCAGAGCGGTGAGTAACCTTGCCCACGGTCCGGGTACAGGTTTACAAGTTTCCTCACAACTTATTTTCCTTTTGTCATTATCTTTTCTTTGTGAGGCTAGGTTGGCCATTCACAATTTTGTTATTTTAAGCTTTGTTTCTTTTGTGTAGAACGTTTTTGTTCTGCACATTTCTCTTTTTATTTTCCTTCTATTTATTTGTGAGGGCTTGGCTCACTGTCTGTGTGGGTATAGTGCCTGCGTAGCCCTGGCACCCGACTGGGCGTCCCCTTGTTGGGCTCCGTGGAGGGTGGGGACAGCGGGCACTGAACCACACAATAAAAAACATGAGAGAGAATGATGAAAATAATGCGATCGCCGCCAACAAGAGGGCTCGACATGAGCCCCCATCTTCCTCGTTGTCAAAGTTATCTCTGCCGTTGTCTTCTGTGTCTGTGTCTTCGTTCCCAAAGTTCCTGATCATCCACTCCATGGGTGATCAGGTACTTGGGGACATGTCCCCTTTTTTCGTGAATAAAGTTTTGAAAGGTCTTGCAGGAGAGCCGAAATCCGTCAAGCGCTTAAGATCTGGAGACTTCCAGGTTGAGGCCGCTTGTTCGAAACATTCCGAACTGCTCCTGAAAGTAAAAGATATTGGTGGGGTGGCTGTCGAAGTCACTCCCCATAAAACTTTGAATTCCTCTCGGGGTGTGATCACCGAGTGGGGCCTCCTCAAAGTCACTGAGGAGGAAATCCTCTCGGAGCTCACACCACAAGGAGTAACAGCGGTCCACCGGGTTTCGACACGCCGTGATGGAAAATTAACACCCACCCGGGTGTTGATTGTGACATTCAATACGCCACGCCTGCCTTCTTACATCAAGGCAGGTTATTTACATTGTGAGGTTCGGCCGTATATCCCAAATCCTCTGCGCTGTTTTCAGTGTCAGATATACGGTCATGCCCGCACAGCATGCAGGGGCAAGCCCACCTGTGCTCGCTGTGGCAGTAAGGATCATCTCGATCCTGACTGCACAGCTGAAAAGGCATGCTGTGTGAACTGCAGTGGCGAACATCCGGCGTACTCCCGCGACTGTCCGAAGTGGAAAGAGGAAAAGGAGGTACAACGCCTCAAAGTCGTCAATAACATCTCGTATGCTGAGGCGAGAAAGCTTGCTGCACCGCCCGCCCCACCTGGCAAGGTTTCCTATGCCAGTGCAGTCATTGGAAAGCCCATCGTTCCAATGACTTCGGTTGCGGTGCAGACAGACATCAGTGTACCACCTACTGAGTCTTTCTCTCCAGCTGCAAAATACCTCCTTACGCAGGCGAGACCGAGGGTGGTGTCGACTTCGACATCAACTCCGGTTTCCATTCCTGCAGTTCAGCCTTCCACCTCCACCGGAAGGCCTCCTCCTTCCCGTCCTCAGACAGCAAGACCTTCCAAACCTAAGGGGCCCCCGCCGGGTCCTAAAAAGAAAATCACTGCACCTCAAAGGGCGGTCACCGATCCATGCCCCTCGGACGATTCCGAGGACATGGATACCGACCGCCCCCTATTCACTAAACCGTCCTCTGCGGCGGTTAAGTTGAATAGAAACACGTCGTCCGCCCACTCTTCTAAGTCCTGAGATGGCCACACTCCTACAATGGAATTGTCGTGGATTCCAGAGGAATCTTGACGACATCAAGGCCCTCCTCCAGGCACACCAGCCCATCTGTGTGTGCGTGCAGGAGACATACTTGCAGCCAGTCACAGATCCGACGATCCGGCACTTTTCACTAGTTCGCCGGGACCGGGATGGAGATGGTCCGACTCGCGGCGGTGTCGCCATCCTCGTGAGCAACCATTCTCTATTCCAGGTCGTACCACTCACCACAAACTTAGAGGCGGTAGCCATCCGTCTCTTCGTGGGGTTCTCGCTGACTGTCTGCTCTGTATATCTTCCACCTGGGAGCATCGTCTTCCAGGAAGACCTTGATGATCTCGTCTCGCAGCTGCCGTCCCCCTTCCTCATTATGGGGGACCTCAACGGACACAGTCCACTTTGGGGCAGTGCTGACACCAACGGGAGGGGCGGGGTCCTGGAGCAGTGGCTCCTGGATCCTTCTCTCTCCCTGTTGAACACCGGTGTCAGTACTTACTTTCACTCCCCAACCCGCTCTTTCACTCCCATTGACCTCACCATCTGCTCCTCCTCGATCCTTCCACTCTTTACATGGGAGGTCGAGGACAACCCTTATGGAAGCGATCACCTCCCCGTGGTGTGCACCATCTCCCATGGGGGGCCTTGCAGCCCTTCACGCATCTCGCGGTGGAGGCTCGATCGCGCTGACTGGGGTGGTTTCGAGCTGCTCTCAGAGCTCGATGACCACTCTGTCAGACAGGAGCCAATCAATGTGGCAGTAGCGGAGATAACGGACTGTATCGTAGATGCAGCTGCATCAACAATTCCTCAAACTTCTACACGGTTTCCTCGCTTTCCGAAACCGTGGTGGAATCCAGATTGCACCGCAGCTCGTAAGGCTCAGAACAAGGCTTGGGGGGTGTTTCGGAGATATCCGACAACCCCCAACCTCGAAAATTTCAAACGCGCCAGGGCGAAAGCTCGTTTCGTCCGACGCCAGAGCCAGAAGGAATCTTGGATCAAGTATACATCTTCTATTTCCCGCACGACTACTTCTAAGGTCGTGTGGGATAAAGTCCGGAAGATGAGTGGGAACTACACGTCCCACTCGTTATCGATCCTGGAGCACAATGGACAGGCAATTGCTGATCCCAAAGCAATTGCCGACACTCTGGGGGAGTCATTCTCTTCAATCTCTTCGTCTTCCTCTTACTCCCCCGAGTTTCTGGCCCAGAAGGGCAGGGCGGAGCGCTCTCCGCTGTCTTTCCACTCGAATGGCCTGGAGCCTTACAACAGGCCATTCACAGCGGAGGAGCTTCGCCTTGCTCTGCACTCTTCTCGTGCCTCTGCTGTAGGGCCGGACAATGTCCATTATGCCATGCTCCAACATCTTTCACCATCGAGTAAGGATCGGCTGCTCCATCTCTTCAATCGCATTTTTCTCGAGGAGCAGTTTCCGGACTCCTGGCGGGAGGCCATCGTCTTGGCCTTCCCCAAGCCAGGCAAAGATCCCAAGATTCCTTCCAATTATCGTCCAATCGCATTGACGAGCTGCGTGTGCAAGGTGTTGGAAAGAATGGTAAATGCCAGACTCATCTGGTATTTAGAACATCACAACCTTCTTTCCAACACCCAGTGTGGCTTTCGCAGGCAACGGTCAACTCTTGACCATCTGATACGCCTCGAATCGGCTATCAGATATTCATTTTTAAGAAGAGAGCACCTTTTGTCCATTTTCTTCGACATCGAAAAAGCGTACGACACGGCTTGGAGATTCGGCATTCTTCGTGACCTCCACAGTTTCGGCTTAAGAGGTCACATGCCGATCTTCATCTCCAACTTCTTATCGACACGCTCTTTTCGTGTCCGTGTCGGTAACACTCTGTCGCAGCCGTACCCCCAAGAACAGGGGGTGCCACAAGGCTGCGTTCTGAGTGTTACGCTTTTCGCTGTCAAGATTAATTCTATAACTAGATAACTTCCTCCATCAGTAGGCAATGCCCTCTATGTTGATGACTTTAGCATCTTTTGCTCTTCGTCCAGCATGAGGGTCATTGAAAGACAACTGCAAATTGCCCTGAACAATCTTTCGGTTTGGGCGACGGCAAACGGGTTTCGGTTCTCCCCACAGAAGACCGCTTGTGTGCACTTTTGCCACAAGCGTAATCTTCACCTGGATCCCGAGCTGCGGCTCGGGGGTAACATCATTCCAGTTGTGGCGGAGACCAAGTTTCTCGGTCTCATATTCGATCGGAAATTGACATTTTTACCTCACATACGTCATCTCAGGTCCAAGTGCACGCGGGCATTGAACATCATCAAGGTCCTCTCCTCCCTCTCTTGGGGGGCGGACCGATGTTCTTTGCTCCGCCTGTACCGTGCACTTGTCCGATCGAAACTGGACTACGGATCCCAGGTGTACGACTCGGCACGGGATTCGGTGGTGAAGGTGCTGGACCCCCTCCATCATCAGGCCCTCCGTGTTTGCACGGGAGCCTTCCGCACCTCACCGGTCCAGAGTCTTTACGTTGAGACCGACGAACAATCTTTATCTCTTCACCGTCAGCAGTTGTCCCTACAATATGCTTCTAAATTGCGATCCCTGCCAGGCCATCCCACTTGGGACTGCGTTTTCAGTCCGAAGTGGGAACTACTTTACACTAATCGGCCGACTGCCATTCGTCCTTTCGGTTTGCGTGTCCGAGGTTACCTGCGAGACATCAACACCAGTCTCGATAGCATTGCACAGCCGACAGCTGAGCCACTACCACCTTGGCTCGCTGTTTCCCCTTCCTGCGATTTTTCCCTGTGCAGGACGGGGAAGGCCTTTACACCCGACTGTGTGTACCGGCAACTCTTTGCCAGCCATCGTGCTGAGCACCCGGACTTCTTGCCTGTCTTTACAGATGGCTCGAAGTCCGGCACTTCGGTGGGATCAGCCATGGTCTGCTGTGATGTAATCATTGCAGACCAGATCCCACTGCAGTGTTCCATCTTCACTGCAGAGTTGCACGCTATCAGTCTTGCCTTGGACCACGTAGCGACTAAGCATCACCGTCGGTGTGTGCTTTACACCGACTCGCTTAGCTCGCTACAGGCTTTGATCTCGGTGAGGCATCGGCCTCACCCTGTTCTTACTAAGATCCGCCAGCAACTACATCGTCTGGCAGCCACCACCACCATCCATTTCTGTTGGGTGCCCGGTCACGTCGGGATTAGGGGCAACGACTTGGCAGATGCTGCTGCCAAGTCAGCCACGCCCCTGTCCCACTCTCCGTTGCCGGTTCCCTATCTGGATTTCCGACAGCGTTTTACCATCGAGCTCCGGGCACAGTGGCAGAGATCTTGGTCAGAACAGCTTACAAACAAGCTCTTTGAGATCAAACCTATCGTCAAACCATGGCAGTCTTGTTACCGCAGGAATCGCAAGGAGGAAGTTGTACTTGCTCGGCTCCGCTTGGGTCATTCGTTTATTACTCATTCGTTTCTTTTACGGGCGGTCGACGAACCCAAGTGCGAGTTTTGTGACACCATTTTAACAATCAAACACATTTTAATTGATTGCTGTTGTTTTACCTTTGAAAGACATATGTTTTTTAACTCTCATGATTTTACGTCCGAGCCCCTTACACTCGGACATCTTTTATCCGACCATTGTACCTTTACCTCTCTCTTTCAATTTTTACGATTTACTGGATATTTTAATCGCATATAGTTTTTACTCTTCAGCTTTTTACATCTATGATTATACCACCTTATACATTGTTTGTGTATCCCAGGTCATTTACACCTGGTATTCTATTGTTTTCTTTTGTATTTTTACACTTGTTTGTTGTTTTACCTTTTTACAATTTTGCTAATTTCTTTTAAATGTGGTTGCGGGTTTACATATCTTTTATCTTTTATACTGTCTTTTGTTTGGCGCATTATGGCCTAGTCGCCGATGCGCCATAAAACCCAAAACAACCAACCAACCAACCAATCAAATGATAAAAATAATAAAATAAATGAAACCCCTAAACAATCTCCTTCAGACAGTGCTCAGATAAGTAAAAGACATATTTTGTGACTGGGGCTATAACAAGATTCAAACATGCATGAATTATCCGTGAAACTACGTAATAACCCAGGACCCTTTTTCAATGCCTTCCTCTTAATTTCCTGGAAGATGTGTTTTGCTTATCTGAACACTGTGTGAAAGAGGTTGTTTACGAGTTTCATTTATTAAGTTATAAGAACAGTAATATGAAACCAAATATTTACGATATACAAATATTTTTTACAATACTGAAACGGCAAATAGCAAAATGAAGATATTAAGAAGTTAAGCAAAAAAACTTTTTTCTCGGACAACCATTATTTCTACTGAGCGTCCTTCCAATATTCCAACCGAAATGAAGGGGTCGATACTGGCCGACAGCGACAAATAGCGGTTAATTATAAAATTTATATCCCTTAATCACAATAATGTGCTACATAGTAGCTGTAAGTTCAAAGCGATCGAAATTTCATAGCTCTCAGGCTACAAAGTTACTTATCTGAGGGAAATTATTAAAAAAAATACCCCCTCAAGCAGCTGCTTGCCACACAGATCTGACAGGAGCCTGTCAGTTTATATGCCATAGTAGAGGATCTGAGAGGATGGCAGGACCTCAGCAGAAAAACGACACAGACAACCATGCCTTACCCGGGGCTCGAACCCAGGTCCCTTAGATCAGTAGCCAAGCGTGCTAACCACTCGGCCATGTAAGCGAGCTACAAACAATTTATGAATATTATTTTACTTGATTCACCTGATACCTTTCGAGCAGCAGAATGGTGGGTTCAGAAGGACATAAGGAATACAAGCCGTGGGTATTTTTTAATCGCACAGACCTTACCTATGGCTGCTTATTACACTGAAATCGGTTCGCGGTACGCAAAGCTCTGAAAACTAGAAACCCTCAAAATCTGACCACTTCTTCGCCATATTCACATGCCAACGAGTCAAACGGAATAGCAAGAACGGCGCTTGATGACAAATTATCAGTTAATAACATCTGACAGTGACGTTGAAGAATGCACTGTTTGTTCACTCGCAGGAAGTGATTTTTACAGTGTTTCGTAATCCCAACAGAGGTGTCTGTGTTTAGTCTTCCGCACTTGTATTTTTCAATACTTGTATACGAAAATTATTCTAAATTATGGAAGAGAAATAAGACGCATTTCTTTTAAAGTAATACCTTTTTCAAACATTTTTCGGATTCACGGTGAGTATTATTTCTTCAAGATATTAATAATTAGACCTACAAATAATAATGCTCATTTACTTCATATCAATGAGGTGGGGTAAGAAAACGAACATTGCTATGATTCTTATTTCTAGTTTCTTCCCAACAAATCGACACGTACATCAAACTATCTCTGTTCCAAACATACTGAATTCTTTTTCGGATGTTTTTTTTCGGATTATGTTGGATTTTCATGGAATCGTTTCAGGAAGTCTGGTAGCTTGTGCGTAGGTCTTATTGGGTTGTGCATATTGGAGTACCTTATAGTTAGATTGTGAATTGCATAGTCAAGCAAAAGATGACCACTTTTGTTCACCACATTAAAATTCCATGACTGGTGCTTGCAGTTAAGATCTCGGCAAGCAGAGTCGGAGCTCTAAGAGTAAACAGTTTGTCCACAACATTGATAAGGATTTCAGAATTTGGGGACTTATAAGTCGCTATTGGTATAATGTCCCCCAAATTAGTCTGTTGAATGACCTCAATAATGGCTTCAATATTCCTTAAGTCAGGGGTAGGCAGGCAATATTGAGGAATTCGTTTTTTGATAACGATAGCCCTGCTTCCCTCTCTGTTGTGTTCTCTATCATTCCGATAGATATTATAATTTAGGATTTTGATGCTATCACTGGATCTGAGATGTGTTTCACAGAGCAGTGCAGCATCAATTTTCTGAGAATATAAAAGGCTTTGGAATTCTAATAAGTCGCTTTTAAGAGCATTGGAGTTCCAAGCAACAATACGAAGGTTACTCGAAGAGGAGGAGGACTTATCCATATAAAATATGCAACAAATTCAAAGGCTTGGATGCCAGTAGGCATCCAATCCTTAGCCATCTTAAATTTAAGGCAAAAGTGTTTGACGTGAACAATATATATTACTCAAATTAAATTTCCTGAAGAATTCCAGGATGCCTTTAACTTCCTCAGCAAAGTCAAACGATTCTTCCTCATTACCTTTGCTCTTTTTAGTTGTTACCTTAACTGTGGCCCTCGCTTTGTCTGATGAAGGCTTAGTAACTGATGGAGCAGTGTTGGATTTTCCTGGAATCATTTCAGGAATCTGGTAGCTTGTGCGTGGGCCTGATTGGGTTGTACATATTGGGGTACAGTCACTCAAAAAAGTATCCGAACGCCATGGTTAATTAAAAAATTAAGAAAAAATATCTGGCAACGATTTTTTCAAAAATTAGTGATCTGGCATCCTTCGTGTACTGTACATGAAGGATGCCAGATCACTAATTTCTGAAAAAATCGTTGCCAGATATTTTTTCTGAATTTTGTAATCAACCATAGCGTTCGGATACATTTTTGAGCGACTACCTTATTTTTACACTTCTCGGGTTTTTCCAAAGGTACTCCTCTATTAGGAAGTTTCGGAAAGTGCTCACAGCCTGTGTAATTGGCCGTGTGATCTTTTTCGCAGTTAGCACAGGTCGGTGGACCATCCTTCTGTGTCCTGGCACACGTGGTAGTAAGATGGTTGCCAGCGCATTTCACACACACTAGGGGTGTTGAAGCAGTTACCCTAAGTGTGCTCATAACGCTGGCATTTGTGTCATTGTGTTGATCCTTTCCTCCTCTGAAAGGACTCAACAATTTTCTTTAGATGGAAAAGATCAGTAAGGTTGAAGATTTGTTATTACATGCTTCTGTGACGCAAAAGTCACCTTGCCAGAAACATAACGAAAATTATCTGCTCTGTTCAAGCACTTAAAAGGTGTCATTGTTGACGTTGGGCCAAGATATCATTCAACAGTTAGTAACAACCTGGTCCTTCGCAGAAACAGAGCTTCATTATGCATAAATTTGAAGGGATTAATTGCTCTAAAATTTAACTACAAGATTTTCATTTAGAATAGCAAAAGATTGGTTAGTGCTTACTACTACTTGGCGGTGTCAATTGCGTTGTCAATTGTGTCACTTGAAATGCCCACTAGAGGGCCAATTGGGTTATCAATTGTTCCAATGACAGTAGGAATTGGGTTCTCGATTGTGTCAATTACAATTTTAATTTGGGGTGTTAATTGACTTTTAATTATAGTATAAATTACGGTTGCAATCGGATTGTGAATGTCAATTAGATTGTCAGATAGGTTGTCGATTCTGTCAATTGGGTTGTGAATTGTTGTACCGTGATGGGATCGCCAATAATGTCAATTTACAGTCTCAGTTGGGTTGTCAATACGGTGTTACTTGCAGTTTCAATTGATTTGTGCATTGTTGTACGGTGATGGTACCGCAAATTGTGTCAATTTAAATCTCTTGGATTATCAATTGGGTCCTCAACTGTGTCAAATGCAGTATCATTTGAGTTGCGCATTGTTGTGTCCGTGATGGCACCGTCAATTCTGGCCCCCTCGATGCGAGAGCCTGTCCGTGGTGAGGGGACCACCCTGTGAAGGTTCTGCTGGCTCGGTTACCTTCACAGGGTCCTAAACGCTCGCCCGCATGTTTGCTGTGCGCGGAGACCCGTGTCCCTGGAAAGGAGGATCCTGGCAGTTGCTCAGGGGTCCCCGTCTTCTCTCCCCGGCTCATGACTGGTGGGGTCCCCTTTGGCCGTTTTGCCATTGGGGAGCCTGTCTGTCGCGGGGCTGGGCAGCGAATTCCGGGGCCGCTGCTATACACTGCTTTGGCCTCTGCTTCAGGTAAACGGGAGGTCCTGGGGTGGCCCCCTCAGGATGAATCGGCTGGTGGGCTGGTCCTGCTAGGGTCAACTATGCTGATCAGTGAGTAACCTTGTCCACCGTCCGGACAACGGTTTGCGAGTTTCCCCACACATTTACTAATTTTGTAGTTTTCTTTCTTTTGTGAGGCCAGCTCTTGCCTCACACTTTATTGCTTTGTTGCTTCTTTTATTTTGTGGGAACTCCGACGAGTTTCCCACCATTTCTCTTTTACTTTTCCTTTCTGTTTTGTAGTGAGGGCTTGGCTCACTGGCTGTGTGGGTATGGTGCCCGGGCAGCCCTGGCGCCCAACTGGGCGTCCCCTTGTTGGACTCCATGGTGGGTGGGGACAACGGGCACTGAATTTTTTAAAAACAACCATGAGTTCTCCAACTCATAAAAATACGAACAATGCCGCGAAGAGGGCTCGCCATGAACCCCCTACTTCTCTGTCTTTGCCTTCGTCTTCGTGTGTGTCTCCGTCTCCGAAGTTCCTGATCATCCACTCTACGGGTGATCAGGTACTTGGGGACATGTCCCCCTTTTTTATACACAAGGGTATTCAAGGTCTTGCGGGAGAACCGAAATCTGTCAAGCGCCTAAGATCCGGTGACTTGCAGGTGGAGACTGCATGCTCCAAACATTCGGAGCTTCTGTTAAAGGTTACAGCGATTGGTGGAGTGGCAGTCGAAGTCACTCCACACAAGACGCTCAATTCCTCCCGGGGCGTGATCTCCGAGTGGGGCCTCCTCAAGGTTTCTGAGGAGGAAATCCTCTCGGAGCTTTCAGCCCAGGGAGTGATAGCAGTCCACCGGGTTTCGTCACGCCGTAATGGAAAGTTAGAGCCCAGCCGGGTACTCATTCTAACTTTCAACTCACCACACCTGCCTACTTCTATCAAGGCAGGATACTTAAAGTGCGAGGTGCGGCCATTTATACCAAACATTCTGCGTTGTTTCCAATGCCAGAGGTTTGGCCATGCCCGCACCGCATGCCGGGGCAAGCCCACCTGTGCTCGTTGTGGCAGTCAGGATCATCTTGAACCTGACTGCACAGCAGAAAAGGCATGCTGTGTCAACTGCCGTGGTGAGCATCCGGCGTACTCCCGCGACTGTCCGAAGTGGCTGGAGGAGAAAGAGGTACAGCGCCTGAAAACCCTCCACAACATCAGCTATCCAGAGGCGAGAAAGCTCGCTGCACCGCCTGCCCCACCTGGCAAGGTCTCCTATGCCGGTGCGGTTGCCGGAAAGCCCATCGTTCAGATGGCTTCCGTGGCGGTGCAGACCGACATCAGCGTTCCACCAGCTGAATTTTCTCGCCTGCTGCCAAGTACCTCTTGACGCAGGCGAAGCCGACGTTGGTGTCAACCTCGACATCGACACCGGTTTCTATTCCTGTGTCTGCGCCTTCCACATCCACCTCCGGAAGGCCCCCTCCACCCCGCCCACAGACAGCAAGACCTACGAAACCGAAGGGGCCCCCGCCGGGGCCCAAAAAGAAAATTTTACCTCCTCGTTCGGCGGTCTCGGATCCATGTTGCTCGGACGACTCCAAGGACATGGACACCGACCGCCCTAATTTTCCTAAACCGTCGCTGGCGACGGTTAAAATAAATCGAAAGACGTCCGCCAATTCTTCAAAGACCTGAGATGGCCACACTCCTTCAATGGAACTGTCGTGGATTCCAGAGGAATATTGACGACATCAAGGTCCTCCTGAGGGCACACGAACCCCTCTGCGTGTGCCTTCAGGAGTCATTCTTACAGACAGCCAACAATCCCACTATCCGGCACTTTTCTCTCGTTCGCCGGGACCGGGATGGAGATGGTCCAGCCCACGGAGGTGTTGCCATCCTCGTGAGCAACCATTCTCCATTCCAGGTCATTCCCCTTACTACGAACTTAGAGGCGGTAGCCATCCGCCTCTTTGTGGGATTTTCGTTGACTGTCTGTTCTGTCTATCTCCCACCCGGAAGCATCGTTTTCCGGGATGACCTTGATGACCTCGTCTCGCAGCTGCCGTCCCCCTTCCTCATCATGGGGGACTTCAACGGACACAGTCCACTTTGGGGCAGTGCTGACACCAATGGGAGGGGCCGGGTCCTGCAGGAGTGGCTCCTGGATCCTTCTCTCTCCCTGTTGAACACCGGTGTCAGTACTTACTTTCATTCCCCAACCCGCTCTTTCACTGCCATTGACCTCACCATCTGCTCCTACTCGATCCTTCCACTCTTTACATGGGAGGTCGAGGACAATCCATATGGAAGCGATCACCTCCCCGTGGTGTGCACTATCTCTCGTGGGGGGCCTTGCAGCCCTTCGCGTGTCTCCCGGTGGAGGCTTGATCGGGCCGACTGGAGTGGCTTCGAGCTCTTGTCTGAGCTTGATGAACACTCTGTCAGCCAGGAGCCCATCAATGTCGCAGTGGCGGAGTTGACGGACTGTATCGTCCATGCACCTGCCTCGACTATTCCTCAGACCTCGACTCGGTTTCCACGGTTCCCAAAACCGTGGTGGAATCCCGACTGCACCGCAGCTCGTAAGGCTCAGAACAAGGCTTGGGGGGTGTTTCGGAGATATCCGACGTCCCCCAACCTCGAAACATTCAAACGCGCTAGGGCGAAAGCCCGTTTCGTCCGGCGCCAGAGCCAGAAGGAATCTTGGATGAAATATACCACTTCTATCACCCGCACGACCAGTTCTAAGGTCGTGTGGGATAAGGTCTGGAAGATAGGTGGGAAATACACGTCCCACTCATTATCGATCCTGGAGCACAATGGACAGGCAATTGCTGAGCCTCGAGCAATTGCCGACATTCTGGGGGAGTCATTCTCCACCATCTCTTCCCTGTCCTCCTACTCCCCCGAGTTTCTGGCCCAGAAGAGCAGGGCCGAACGCTCTCCGCTGTCCTTCCATTCGAATGGCCTGGAGTCTTACAAAAGGCCATTCACAGCGGAGGAGCTTCGCCGTGCTCTGCACACTTCTCGTGCATCTGCTGTGGGGCCAGACAATGTCCATTATGCCATGCTCCAACATCTCTCACCATCGAGTAAGGATCGACTGCTCCGACTCTTCAACCGTATTTTCATCGAGGAACAGTTTCCGGACTACTGGCGGGAGGCCATCGTCTTGGCCTTCCCTAAGCCAGGCAAAGATCCCAAGATTCCTTTCAATTGTCGTCCAATTGCGTTGACGAGCTGCGTCTGCAAGGTGTTGGAAAGGATGGTAAATACCAGGCTGGCCTGGTATTTGGAACATCACGGCCTTCTTTCCAACACCCAGTGTGGCTTTCGCAGGCACCGGTCTACTTTAGACCACCTGATCCGCCTCGAATCGGCGATCAGCAATTCTTTTTTACGACGAGAGCACCTGGTGTCAGTTTTCTTCGACATCGAAAAAGCGTACGACACGGCATGGAGATTCGGCATTCTTCGTGACCTTCACAGCTTCGGCTTGCGAGGTCACATGCCGATCTTCATCGCGAACTTTTTATCTTCTCGTGTTTTTCGAGTCCGTGTCGGCAACACTCTATCGCGGCCTTTCCCCCAAGAACAGGGGGTGCCTCAAGGCTGCGTCCTGAGTGTTACGCTTTTCGCTGTCAAGATAAATTCCATTACACGGCAACTTCCTCTGACTGTACGCAATGCCCTCTATGTTGACGACTTTAGCATCTTTTGCTCATCGTCCAGCATGAGGGTCATTGAACGACAACTGCAAACTGCCCTGAACAATCTCTCGGTTTGGGCGACGGCCAATGGGTTCCGGTTCTCCCCACAGAAGACCGCTTGTGTGCACTTTTGCCGCAAGCGTAATCTTCATCTGGACCCCGAGCTGCGGCTCGGGTGTACCATCATTCCAGTTGTGGCGGAGACCAAGTTTCTCGGTCTCATCTTCGACCGGAAATTGACCTTTTTATCACATATCCGACATCTCAGGTCCAAGTGCACGCGGGCATTGAACATCATCAAGGTCCTCTCCTCCCTATCTTGGGGGGCGGACCGATGTTCTTTGCTCCGCCTTTACCGTGCACTTGTCCGGTCGAAACTGGACTACGGATCCCAGGTGTATGACTCCGCCCGGGATTCGGTGGTGAAGGTGCTGGACCCACTCCATCATCAGGCCCTCCGTGTGTGCACGGGGGCCTTCCGCACTTCGCCGGTCCAGAGTCTCTACGTTGAGACCGATGAACCATCTTTATCTATTCGCCGTCAGCAGTTGTCCCTGCAGTATGCGTCAAAATTGCGATCCCTGCCAGGCCATCCCACTTGGGACTGCGTTTTCAGTCCCAGGTGGGAAATGTTATACCAGAATCGGCCGACTGCCATTCGTCCTTTCGGTTTGCGTGTCCGAGGCTACCTGCGAGACATCAACACCAGTCTCGATAGCATCGCACAGTCGACAGCTGAGCCACTTCCACCTTGGCTCGCTGTTTCCCCTTCCTGCGATTTTTCCCTGTGCAGGACGGGGAAGGCCTTTACACCCGACTGTGTGTACCGGCAACTCTTTGCCAGCCATCGTGCTGAGCACCCGGACTTCTTGCCTGTCTTCACAGATGGCTCGAAGTCCGGCACTTCGGTGGGATCAGCCATGGTCTGCTGTGATGTAATCATTGCAGACCAGATCCCACAGCAGTGTTCCATCTTCACTGCTGAGTTGCATGCTATCAGCATTGCCTTGGACCATATAGCAGCTAAGCATCATCGTCGGTGTGTGCTTTACACCGACTCGCTTAGCTCGCTACAGGCTTTGATCTCGGTGAGGCATCGGCCTCACCCTGTTCTCTCCAAGATCCGCCAGCAGCTCCATCGTCTGGCAGCCACCACCACGATTCTCTTCTGTTGGGTGCCCGGTCATGTCGGAATCAGGGGCAATGATTTGGCAGATTCTGCTGCCAGGTCAGCAACGCCCCTGTCCGACTCTCCGTTGCCGGTTCCATATGTGGATTTCCGGCAGCGTTTCACCATCGAGCTCTGGGCACAGTGGCAGAGATCTTGGTCGGAACAGCTTACCAACAAGCTCTTTGAGATCAAACCTATCGTCAAACCGTGGCAGTCTTGTTACCGCAGGAATCGTAAGGAGGAAGTTGTCCTTGCTCGGCTCCGCTTAGGTCACTCGTTTTTAACCCACTCTTTTCTACTTAAGGCGGACGCAGTACCTAAGTGCGAGTTTTGTGACACCGTTTTAACTGTGAAACATATTTTAATTCAGTGTCCAGCTTTTAACCTTGAACGTAAATTGTATTTTACTTTCCATAATTTTATGGCTGAGCCTCTTACACTCGGCCATCTTTTATCAGATGAATCGTTTTTAACTCCTGTTTTTGACTTTTTACGTTTTACTGGTTATTTTACACGTCTCTGATTTTTACTGTATTTTCTAGTTTTACTCTTGTTTGGAATTTTACATAGGTCCTATACACCCATTTTTATTGTTAACTTCTACTCTTGTTGTTTCTTTTTACACATTTTACTTATCGATTTTGTGTCGTTTCGTTTGTGTTCTTTTTAACTTTGGTTGTGGGTTTCATGTCTTTTACCCTTTTTATCGTTTGTTTGGCGCAATATAGCCTTAGTTGCTATTGCGCCAAAAAAACCCAAACAACCAACCAACCGTCAATTCTGGTAATTTTACAGTCCCAGTTGTTTTGTCAATTGGGTTGTACATGTTGTAGGTGATGGTAGCCCCAATTGTGTCAATTACAGTTTCAATGGGGTTGTCAATTGTATCAATTGGGTCCTCAACTGTGTCAATTGGGTTGTGCATTGCTGTACCCTGATGGTACCGCCAATTGTGTCAATTTGTCTCTTGGATTGTCAGTTGGGTCCTCAACTGTGTCAAATGCAGTATCATATGAGTTGCGCATTGTTGTGTCCGTGATGGCACCGTCAATTCTGGTAATTTTAGAGTCTCAGTTGTTTTGTCAATTGGGTCCTCAACTGTGTCAATTGGGTTGTGCATTTTGTAGGTGATGGTAGCCCCAATTGTGTCAATTACAGTTTCAATGGGGTTGTGAATTGTATCAATTGGGTCCTCAACTGTGTCAATTGGGTTGTGCATTGCTGTACCCTGATGGTACCGCCAATTGTGTCAATTTAAGTCTCTTGGATTGTCAGTTGGGTCCTCAACTGTGCCAAATGCAGTATCATTTGAGTTGCTCATTGTTGTGTCCGTGATGGCACCGTCAATTCTGGTAATTTTACAGTCTCAGTTGTTTTGTCAATTGGTTCCTCAAGTATGTCAATTGGGTTCTGCATGTTTTAGGTGATGGTAGCCCCAATTGTGTCAATTACAGTTTCAATGGGGTTGTCAGTTGTATCAATTTGGTCCTCAACTGTGTCAATTGGGTTGTGCATTGCTGTACCCTGATGGTACCGACAATTCTGTCAATTTAAGTCTCTTGGATTGTCAGTTGGGTCCTCAACTGTGTGAAATGCAGTATCATTTGAGTTCCGCATTGTTGTGTCCGTGATGGCATCGTCAATTCTGGTAATTTTACAGTCTCAGTTGTTTTGTCAATTGGGTCCTTAACTGTGTCAATTGGGTTGTGCATGTTGTAGATGATGGTAGCCCCAATTGTGTCAATTACAGTTTCAATGGGGTTGTCAAGTGTATCAATTGGGTCCTCAACTGTGTCAATTGGGTTGTGCATTGCTGTACCCTGATGGTACCGCCATTTGTGTCAATTTAAGTCTCTTGGATTGTCAGTTGGGTCCTCAACTGTGTCAAATGCAGTATCATTTGAGTTGAGCATTGTTGTGTCCGTGATGGCACCATCAATTCTGGTAATTTTACAGTCTCAGTTGTTTTGTCAATTGGGTCCTCAACTGTGTCAATTGGGTTGTGCATGTTGTAGGTGATGGTAGCCCCAATTGTGTCAATTACAGTTTCAATGGGGTTGTCAATTGTATCAATTGGGTCCTCAACTGTGTCAATTGGGTTGTGCATTGCTGTACCCTGATGGTACCGCCAATTGTGTCAATTTAAGTCTCTTGGATTGTCAGTTGGGTCCTCAACTGTGTCAAATGCAGTATCATTTGAGTTGCGCATTGTTGTGTCCGTGATGGCACCGTGAATTCTGGTAATTTTACAGTCTCAGTTGTTTTGTCAATTGGGTCCTCAACTGTGTCAATTGGGTTGTGCATGTTGTAGGTGATGGTAGCCCCAATTGTGTCAATTACAGTTTCAATGGGGTTGTCAATTGTATCAATTGGGTCCTCAACTGTGTCAATTGGGTTGTGCATTGCTGTACCCTGATGGTACCGCCAATTGTGTCAATTTAAGTCTCTTGGATTGTCAGTTGGGTCCTCAACTGTGTCAAATGCAGTATCATTTGAGTTGCGCATTGTTGTGTCCGTGATGGCACCGTCAATTCTGGTAATTTTACAGTGTCAGTTGTTTTGTCAATTGGGTCCTCAACTGTGTCAATTGGGTTGTGCATGTTGTAGGTGATGGTAGCCCCAATTGTGTCAATTACAGTTTCAATGGGGTTGTCAATTTTATCAATTGGGTCCTCAACTGTGTCAATTGGGTTGTGCATTGCTGTACCCTGATGGTACCGCCAATTGTGTCAATTTAAGTCTCTTGGATTGTCAGTTGGGTCCTCAATTGTGTCAAATGCAGTATCATTTGAGTTGCGCATTGTTGTGTCCGTGATGGCACCGTCAATTCTGGTAATTTTACAGTCTCAGTTGTTTTGTCAATTGGGTCCTCAACTGTGTCAATTGGGTTGTGCATGTTGTAGGTGATGGTAGCCCCAATTGTGTCAATTACAGTTTCAATGGGGTTGTCAATTTTATCAATTGGGTCCTCAACTGTGTCAATTGGGTTGTGCATTGCTGTACTTTGATGGTACCGCCAATTGTGTCAATTTAAGTCTCTTGGATTGTCAGTTGGGTCCTCAATTGTGTCAAATGCAGTATCATTTGAGTTGCGCATTGTTGTGTCCGTGATGGCACCGTCAATTCTGGTAATTTTACAGTCTCAGTTATTTTGTTAATTGGGTCCTCAACTGTGTCATTTGGGTTGTGAATGTTGTAGGTGATGGTAGCCCCAATTTTGTCAATTACAGTTTCAATGGGGTTGTCAATTGTATCAATTGGGTCCTCAACTGTGTCAATTGGGTTGTGCATTGCTGTACCCTGATGGTACCGCCAATTGTGTCAATTTAAGTCTCTTGGATTGTCAGTTGGGTCCTCAACTGTGTCAAATGCAGTATCATTTGAGTTGCGCATTGTTGTGTCCGTGATGGCACCGTCAATTCTGGTAATTTTACAGTCTCAGTTGTTTTGTCAATTGGGTCCTCAACTGTGTCAATTTGGTTGTGCATGTTGTAGGTGATGGTAGCCCCAATTGTGTCAATTACAGTTTCAATGGGGTTGTCAATTTTATCAATTGGGTCCTCAACTGTGTCAATTGGGTTGTGCATTGCTGTACCCTGATGGTACCGCCAATTGTGTCAATTTAAGTCTCTTGGATTGTCAGTTGGGTCCTCAACTGTTTCAAATGCAGTATCATTTGAGTTGCGCATTGTTGTGTCCGTGATGGCACCGTCAATTCTGGTAATTTTACAGTCTCAGTTGTTTTGTCAATTGGGTCCTCAACTGTGTCAATTGGGTTGTGCATGTTGTAGGTGATGGTAGCCCCAATTGTGTCAATTACAGTTTCAATGGGGTTGTCAATTTTATCAATTGGGTCCTCAACTGTGTCAATTGGGTTGTGCATTGCTGTACCCTGATGGTACCGCCAATTGTGTCAATTTAAGTCTCTTGGATTGTCAGTTGGGTCCTCAACTGTGTCAAATGCAGTATCATTTGAGTTGCGCATTGTTGTGTCCGTGATGGCACCGTCAATTCTGGTAATTTTACAGTCTCAGTTGTTTTGTCAATTGGGTCCTCAACTGTGTCAATTGGGTTGTGCATGTTGTAGGTGATGGTAGCCCCAATTGTGTCAATTACAGTTTCAATGGGGTTGTCAATTTTATCAATTGGGTCCTCAACTGTGTCAATTGGGTTGTGCATTGCTGTACCCTGATGGTACCGCCATTTGTGTCAATTTAAGTCTCTTGGATTGTCAGTTGGGTCCTCAACTGTGTCAAATGCAGTATCATTTGAGTTGCGCATTGTTGTGTCCGTGATGGCACCGTCAATTCTGGTAATTTTACAGTCTCAGTTGTTTTGTCAATTGGGTCCTCAACTGTGTCAATTGGGTTGTGAATGTTGTAGGTGATGGTAGCCCCAATTTTGTCAATTACAGTTTCAATGGGGTTGTCAATTGTATCAATTGGGTCCTCAACTGTGTCAATTGGGTTGTGCATTGCTGTACCCTCATGGTACACGCGAAAATCCCATTTCATGAGAACATCACCTGAGATCAACTTTCGAAGGTGCAGGTTGTCAACAATTGCAGGAATCCACAGGACAGTTATGTGACGTTCGTCAATAACATCTCTCTAAAATCGAAACACTAAATTGCATTGGTCATACCAAGGTCACCTTGATA
The DNA here is from genome assembly GCA_038380435.1 of Ryuthela nishihirai. Lineage (NCBI taxonomy): Eukaryota > Metazoa > Arthropoda > Arachnida > Araneae > Heptathelidae > Ryuthela > Ryuthela nishihirai. The sequence continues at coordinate 92,080,006 of JAWZYU010000011.1, forward strand.
CACCAGGTTTAAATCTCCGTTGACCAAACGGAAGTAAGAAGGGAGAGAAATCAAATATTCCTAAAGGTTTAGGTAATTTATTTTACCTGAAATTTAACTGAAATCTACCAATTATAAAAAAAACTGTATAAAATAAATTAATTTATTCATTTGTAATATATTTAAATATTTATGAATATTTTAAAATAAATTACCGTATTTTTGAATATTAACATCTGTCAGTTTAATTTTAAAGGAAAAAAATTAATAACAAAATTTATATTGTGAAAACTTAATTGTTTTGTCATTACATCGTCTAGAGTAGACGTCGGCAATCTTTTTTGGCTGCGGGTCAAAATCAACCAAAATGTGACTATTAAGAAGACAGTTTGGGTCAATGGGTATTTACATTTTAAGACAGTCCGTTAGTGAATAATAAAATAAATTTTATTGAGAAAACTATTACAATATACTTTTAAACTCAAAACATAAAAAAATTTTTATTATAATTATTATAAAAACAAATATAATTGTCAAGTTTTAGTTCATTAATAATTTATGAACTTTATTTATAAGCGTTCTCTTCGTTATCAATGGCTCCACTGATGCTGAATTTGTGACGTTAATTTAGTCAAGTCTGGTTTCTCAAGGCAATTTAGTCGAATACAAGCGTCTGAATTTTCGGTAGTTAATCTGCTCCTGTTCTTACTTAAAATAAATTTCATGTGTGAAAATATTTGTTCACATTTATAAATAGAACCGAACGCGGACAAAATGGCAAAGCCAATTTTTTTCAAAGATGAAAATTTCGTAGGAAGTGATGACCAACACGATGATATCATGAGAAGGTGATTATCTTCCGTGTTTTCTAAATCTTTCCGCAATGTCTTGAATTTGTCCGTCCACAACGTTGAACTTTTAAAATCAATCATTTCTAAACTTAAATTGTCAATTTTAAGATATTCAAAATACTGCAAATCTAAAACATTTTCCTCTATTTCGTCGGGCTTTATTATAAATGTAAACATTTCGCCGTGCTTCTTAAAACTTTGAAATCTACTTTCAAATTCACTTTTAATCTGCAAAATACAACTTTCGAACATATTTAGATTGCTTTCATCGATATTTTCTTTCTCATGTTGGCTTTTTAGTAAGGGAAAGAAAAGAAATATTTTAGTTTTTATGTCAGTTTTAAATAATATTAATTTCGAACAAAAACTCTTCCATTGCGCGTACATTTTCAAAATTGTGTGGTTATTTCCTTGGAGTAGTACGTTGAAATCATTATAATGGTTCATTAAGTCTCTTAAGAACAAAAATCTTAAAAACCATTGTTTATCATTGAGCTCGAGATCATTTTCATCGATTTCGTAAAGAAATATTTGTATATCATCAAAGCACTCTACAAATCTATTAAGAATTTTGCCTCGACTTAACCATCGTACTTCAGCATGTAACAGTAAATCTCCCTATTTCGATTCAAATTCCTCCAAAAAAGCTTTGAAGCGCCTGTGTGTTAATGCAGATCGTGCTACTATTATGTTTACGATCTTAACAACCATTTCCATTACATCCTTAAGTTGTTGCGTAGATGCCTTTGCAAATAAAATTTCTTCAGGTATCATACAATGGAACGATAAAAGTTGGCGGCCAAGTTCATTTTCCATTAGTTTCACAAATCCAACATTTTTTCCTCTCATAGCTGGAGCGCCATCAGTTGTTATGAAAACAATTTACTTTTTAAATCCAATATTTTCCCATTTTTGAAATTTGTAAACTCTTGTACTTGACGGAAAATATCAATGCCTTTGGTCGTGTCATTCATTGAAGCAAGAACGCAGAGTTCTTCGTTGACGTTCGATCTATTTATTGATGCAAATCTAATAATAATTGCCAGCCTAGCCATATTATTTACATCGGTACTTTCATCGAGTGCAATGTTATTTACGTCACTAGATAACAAATCATTTTTGACCAGTGCGTCAATATTTTTTTCCATATTTTCAATGCGACGCTGAACTGTTCTGGCCGACAACGTCATTTCTTTAATTCTCTCAATTATTTATTTTTTATTTGCGAAGTCATTGAATAAGTGTTCGGAACAATTTATGAATGCGTTTTTCAAAAATTCGCCGTCTGTAAACGGTTTTCCGTTGGTACCAATACTAAGAGCTGCAAAGAAGCTGGCAGACATAGCGTAATTGTGGCTGGTAACAAATCTCTTCAAAAATTTATTTTGTTTACCATAATTTAATACACGTTTAGCAATATATTCATATTTTTAATCATTTGGCATTTCACTCACATCTTTATGTTTTGAAGAAAAGTGTCGCTCAGTATTGTAAGTCCTGGTGGTAATTATATCTGTACATAAAGTACATATCAATTTGTCACCATTTTCCATACATCCATACTTTTCAGTCCACACATCTTGAAATAATCTCTTTTTTGCTTTTTGTTTGTCCATGGTAATAAAATAATAATAATAATAAATCCATAATAATAAAAATAATTATTTCTCTTAGGTAACTGTTCTCGCGCTTCTGAACTACTGTTTATTCACGTTACAGACGAAGTAAACGTAGACAAGAGTAGATGCGTGATCAGCAGGTGGGCAGGGCTCCTATTGGTCGGCTGCATGTGGCACGCAGTCAGAGGGCCCAGCCGACCAATAGGAGCCCCCTCGGTGTGAGCGCCTGTACGCGGTGAGGGGGACCACCCTGTGAAGGTTCCGCTGGTTCGGTTACCTTCGCAGGGTCCTAAATGCTCGCCCGCGTGTTTGCCGTGCGCGGAGACCCGTGTCCCGGGAAAGGAGGATCCTGGTAGTTGCTCGGGGGTCCCCGTCTTCTCTCCTCAGCTCATGACTGGCGTGGTCCCCATTGGCCGCCTTGCCATTGGGGAGCCTGTCCGTCGCGGGGCTGGGCAGCGGATTCCGAGGCCTCTGCTATACACTGCTTTGGCCTCTGCTTCCGGTAAACGGGAGCTCCTGGGGTGGCCCCCCCAGGAGCAATCGGCTGGTGGGCAGGTCCTGCTAGGGTCAACCGTGCAGAGCGGTGAGTAACCTTGCCCACGGTCCGGGTACAGGTTTACAAGTTTCCTCACAACTTCTTTTCCTTTTGTAGTTATCCTTTCTTTGTGAGGCCAGCTTGGCCATTCACAATTTTGTTATTTTACGCTTTGTTTCATTTGTGTAGAACGTTTTTGTTCTGCACATTTCTCTTTTTATTTTCCTTCTCTTTATTTGTGAGGGCTTGGCTCACTGTCTGTGTGGGTATAGTGCCTGCGTAGCCCTGGCGCCCGACTGGGCGTCCCCTTGTTGGGCTCCGTGGAGGGTGGGGACAGCGGGCACTGAACCACATAAAACCAAACATGCGAGTGAATGATGAAAATGCGATCACCGCCAACAAGAGGGCTCGACATGAACCCCTGTCTTCGTCCTTGTCTCCGTTATCTCTGCCATCGTCTTCTGTGTCTGTGTCTTCGTTCCCAAAGTTCTTGATCATCCACTCCACGGGTGATCAGGTCCTTGGGGACATGTCCCCTTTTTTCGTCAACAAAGGTTTAAAAGGTCTTGCGGGAGAGCCGAAATCTGTCAAGCGCTTACGATCTGGTGACTTGCAGGTTGAGACCGCTTGTTCAAAACACTCCGAACTGCTCCTGAAAGTAAAAGATATTGGTGGGGTGGCTGTCGAAGTCACTCCCCATAAAACTTTGAATTCCTCTCGGGGTGTGATCACCGAGTGGGGCCTCCTCAAAGTCACTGAGGAGGAAATCCTCTCGGAGCTCGCATCTCAAGGAGTAACAGAGGTCCACCGGGTTTCGACACGCCGTGATGGGAAATTGACACCCACCAGGGTGTTGATTGTTACATTTAACACGCCACGCCTGCCTTCTTCCATCAAGGCAGGTTACTTACATTGTGAGGTTCGGCCGTATATCCCAAACCCTCTGCGCTGTTTTCAGTGTCAGATATACGGTCATGCCTGCACAGCATGCATGGGCAAGCCCACCTGTGCTCGCTGTGGCAGTAAGGATCATCTCGATCCTGACTGCACAGAAGAAAAGGCATACTGTGTGAACTGTAGTGGTGAACATCCGGCGTACTCCCGTGACTGTCCGAAGTGGAAGGAGGAAAAGGAGGTACAACGCCTCAAAGTCGTGAACAACATCTCGTATGCTGAAGCGAGAAAGCTGGCTGCACCGCCCGCCCCACCTGGCAAGGTTTCCTATGCCAGTGCAGTCATTGGAAAGCCCATCGTTCCAATGACTTCGGTTGCGGTGCAGACTGACATCAGTGTACCACCTACTGAGTCTTTCTCGCCAGCTGCGAAGTACCTCCTCACGCAGGCGAGACCGAGGGTGGTGTCGACTTCGACATCAATCCCGGTTTCCATTCCTGCAGCTCAGCCTTCCACCTCCACTGGAAGGCCTCCTCCTCCCCGTCCTCAGACAGCATGACCTTCAAAACCTAAGGGGCCCCCACCAGGGCCCAAAAAGAAAATCACTGCACCTCAAAGGGCGGTCACCGATCCATGTCCCTCGGACGATTCCGAGGACATGGATACCGACCGCCCCCTGTTCACTAAACCGTCCTCTGCGGCGGTGAAGTTGAATAGGAATTCGTCGTCCGCCCACTCTTCTAAGTCCTGAGATGGCCACACTCCTACAATGGAATTGTCGTGGATTCCAGAGGAATCTTGACGAAATCAAGGCCCTCCTTCAGGCACACCAGCCCATCTGTGTGTGCCTGCAGGAGACATACTTGCAGCCAGTCACAGATCCGACGATCCGGCACTTTTCACTAGTTCGCCGGGACCAGGATGGAGATGGTCCAGCTCGCGGGGGTGTCGCCATCCTCGTGAGCTAACATTCTCCATTCCAGGTCGTACCCCTCACTACCAACTTAGAGGCGGTAGCCATCCGTCTCTTCGTGGGGTTCTCACTGACTGTCTGCTCTGTATATCTTCCACCTGGGAGCATCGTCTTCCAGGAAGACCTTGATGATCTCGTCTCGCAGCTGCCGTCCCCCTTCCTCATTATGGGGGACCTCAACGGACACAGTCCACTTTGGGGCAGTGCTGACACCAACGGGACGGGCGGGGTCCTGGAGCAGTGGCTCCTGGATCCTTCTCTCTCCCTGTTGAACACCGGTGTCAGTACTTACTTTCACTCCCCAACCCGCACTTTCACTGCCATTGACCTCACCATCTGCTCCTCCTCGATCTTTCCAATCTTTACATGGGAGGTCGAGGACAACCCGTATGGAAGTGATCACCTCCCCGTGGTGTGCACCATCTCCCGTGGGGGGCCTTGCAGCCCTTCACGCGTCTCACGGTGGAGGCTCGATCGGGCTGACTGGGGTGGTTTCGAGCTGCTCTCTGAGCTCGGCGACCACTCTGTCAGCCAGGAGCCCATCAATGTGGCAGTAGCGGAGATAACGGACTGTATCGTGGATGCAGCTGCATCAACGATTCCTCAAACTTCTACACGGTTTCCTCACTTTCCGAAACCGTGGTGGAATCCAGAATGCACCGCAGCTTGTAAGGCTCAGAACAAGGCTTGGGGGGTGTTTCGGAGATATCCGACGTCCCCCAACCTTGAAAATTTCAAACGCGCCAGGGCGAAAGCTCATTTCGTCCGACGCCAGAGCCAGAAGGAGTCTTGGATCAAGTATACGTCATCCATCACCCGCACGACTAGTTCTAAGGTCGTGTGGGATAAAGTCCGGAAGATGAGTGGGAACTACACCTCCCACTCGTTATCGATCCTGGAGCAAAATGGACAGGCAATTGCTGATCCCAAAGCAATTGCCGACACTCTGGGGGAGTCATTCTCTTCCATCTCTTCGTCTTCCTCTTACTCCCCCGAGTTTCTGGCCCAGAAGGGCAGGGCGGAGCGCTCTCCGCTGTCTTTCCACTCGAATGGCCTGGAGCCTTACAAAAGGCCATTCACAGCGGAGGAGCTTCGCCTTGCTCTGCACTCTTCTCGTGCCTCTGCTGTAGGGCCGGACAATGTCCATTATGCCATGCTCCAACATCTTTCACCATCGAGTAAGGATCGGCTGCTCCATCTCTTCAATCGCATTTTTCTCGAGGAGCAGTTTCCGGACTCCTGACGGGAGGCCATCGTCTTGGCCTTCCCCAAGCCAGGCAAAGATCCCAAGATTCCTTCCAATTATCGTCCCATCGCATTGACGAGCTGCGTGTGCAAGGTGTTGGAAAGAATGGTAAATGCCAGACTTATCTGGCATTTAGAACATCACAACCTTCTTTCCAACACCCAGTGTGGCTTTCGCAGGCAACGGTCAACTCTTGACCATCTGATACGCCTCGAATCGGCTATCAGAAATTCATTTTTAAGAAGAGAGCACCTGGTGTCAATTTTCTTCGACATCGAAAAAGCGTACGACACGGCTTGGAGAATCGGCATTCTTCGTGACCTCCACAGCTTCGGCTTGAGAGGTCACATGCCGATCTTCATCTCCAACTTCTGATCGACACGTTCTTTTCGTGTCCGTGTCGGTAACACTCTGTCGCGGCCATACCCCCAAGAACAGGGGGTGCCACAAGGCTGCGTTCTGAGTGTTACGCTTTTCGCTGTCAAGATTAATTCTATAACTAGACAACTTCGTCCATCAGTAGGCAATGCCCTCTATGTTGATGACTTTAGCATCTTTTGCTTATCGTCCAGCACGAGGGTCATTGAAAGACAACTGCAAATTGCCCTGAACAATCTTTCGGTTTGGGCGACGGCAAACGGGTTTCGGTTCTCCCCACAGAAGACCGCTTGTGTGCACTTTTGCCACAAGCGTAATCTTCATCTGGATCCCGAGCTGCGGCTCGGGGGTAACATCATTCCAGTTGTGGCGGAGACCAAGTTTCTCGGTCTCATATTCGATCGGAAATTGACCTTTTTACCACACATACGTCATCTCAGGTCCAAGTGCACGCGGGCATTGACCATCGTCAAGGTCCTCTCCTCCCTTTCTTGGGGGGCGGACCGATGTTCTTTGCTCCGCCTGTACCGTGCACTTGTCCGATCGAAACTGGACTACGGATCCCAGGTGTACGACTCGGCCCGGGATTCGCTGGTGAAGGTGCTGGACCCCCTCCATCATCAGGCCCTCCGTGTTTGCACGGGAGCCTTCCGCACCTCACCGGTCCAGAGTCTTTACGTTGAGACCGACGAACCTTCTTTATCTCTTCGCCATCAGCAGTTGTCCCTACAATATGCGTCTAAATTGCGATCCCTGCCTGGCCATCCCACTTGGGACTGCGTTTTCAGTCCGAAGTGGGAAATGCTTTACAATAATCGGCCGACTGCCATTCGTCCTTTTGGTTTGCGAGTCCGAGGCTACCTCAGAGACATCAACACCAGTCTCGATAGCGTTGCACAGTCGACAGCTGAGCCAATTTCACCATGGCTCGCTGTTTCCCCTTCCTGCGATTTTTCCATGTGCAGGATGGGGAAGGCCTTTACACCCGACTGTGTGTACCGGCAACTCTTTGCCAGCCATCGTGCTGAGCACCCGGACTTCTTGCCTGTCTTTACAGATGGCTCGAAGTCCGGCACTTCAGTGGGATCAGCCATGGTCTGCTGTGATGTAATCATTGCAGACCAGATCCCACTGCAGTGTTCCATCTTTACTGCAGAGTTGCACGCTATCAGTCTCGCCTTGGACCACGTGGCGACTAAGCATCATCGTCGGTGTGTGCTTTACACCGACTCGCTTAGCTCGCTACAGGCTTTGATCTCGGTGAGGCATCGGCCTCACCCTGTTCTTACTAAGATCCGCCAGCAGCTACATCGTCTGGCAGCCACAACCACAATCCATTTCTGTTGGGTGCCTGGTCACGTCGGAATCAGGGGTAATGATTTGGCAGATTCTGCTGCCAGGTCAGCCACGCCCCTGTCCGACTCTCCGTTGCCGGTTCCTTATCTGGATTTCCGGCAACGTTTTACCACCGAGCTACGGGCACAGTGGCAGAGATCTTGGTCGGAACAGCTTACAAACAAGCTATTTGAGATCAAACCTATCATCAAACCATGGCAGTCTTGTTACCGCAGGAATCGCAAGGAGGAAGTTGTACTTGCTCGGCTCCGCTTAGGTCACTCGTATATTACTCATTTGTTTCTTCTTCGGGCGGACATCGTACCTAAGTGCGAGTTTTGTGACACCATTTTAACAATCAAACACATTTTAATATCATGTCAATGTTTTCACATGGAACGTCATATGTTTTTTAACTTTCACAATTTTACGTCCGAGCCCCTTACACTCGGACATCTTTTATCAGATCATTGTTGTTTTAACTCTGTATTTCAATTTTTAAAATTTACTGGATATTTTAATCGCTTGTAGTTTTACTCTCTCTATATTTTTAACCCAGTCTGCTTAAAGCTGTGTTATTTTTCTATTTTTATTCATTTAACATATTTTTACATTTGTTCCTTGTTGCTCTACATGTTTTATTTTAATGACATCTATTATTTTGTTGTCCTTTGTCGTTTATTTTTAACTTTGGTTACGGGGTTACGTGATTTTTATACTTTTACCTTTTGGACATATGTTTGGCGAATTATAGCCTTAGTTGCTAATGCGCCAATAAACCCCAACCAACCAACCAACCAACCAATAGGAGCCCTGATCACCTGATGATCACGCATCTACTCTTGTCTTCGTTTACTTCGTCTTTAACAATGTCGCTGTATTCCACCTATGTTCATTTCTGCAACTTCGTAATCAAACCAAAATGTTAATCTTATTATTTATACTTTCTCAAAGTATTTGTTTCATGTTTATGTTTTATAATTTATTTTTATATATTATACTTTATTTGCGGAACTCAAGTGGGTCAGTTGAAATTATCAAATGGGTCACTTGGTGACCCGCGGGTCATAGGTTGCCGACGCCTGGTCTAGACCTTGTATAATATTGTTACGACAGATGAACGCGCTGCAGTGACTTCATGACAAAACGTGACATGGACGCTCGCATTTACTTGTGCGTGAGAATTATACAACACAAGAATTTGAATGTAGAACCGACCTAAAAAATAGATTAACAGAATTTCAGTGTGCTGGAGTTGTACAGATCAAAAAGGAGGTTTAAATAGTCTGAGTCAATGCACAATGAATCACAAACAAGAAATATAATTATGTGGTGTGTACGCGGGTGGTTGTTTTATTTTACTAGTATGATAAATCTAGTGAGCTAATCAAAGACAAAGGATTGTTTCTGCCTGAAGTAAAGGTACTCAAGAGATACGGCAAACAAAATGAAAAGGTAGTAATTTAGTAGAACAGAGAGAGCTGGTCTTGTATCCTCTGTCGAAAAAGGGTTATTAATTTTTGAACGATAGCAGTTAGTTTGTTTATAAATTGTTCCATCCATATTTTTGTAAAAATTTCCATTGTATTGTAATTTGCATGGTAAACATACTTATTATACTCACACTCAGTGTCATCCATTTAAAATTTGCAGCAATATTGAAATCCAGTCTCTCCTCCCCACTTCTACAATTTTTTTCCTCGATTTTGAACCAAACTATTTGCATGTTGAAGTGTAGCTTCGATGGATTACAGGAAGGTTTTACCTCTGAGTGGCAAGTTTTTGCACACAATGGGCTAAATGACCAGGTCGCAAGAATCCCGAAGGCTCGGTGATGGTTGGGGGAGGGACCCACTCGACAGATGTTGGAAGACAGATGTTAACCTCACGTCAAGGACATCCAGCGCGTTCTTTAACATTGGGTTGTTTTACCTCTGGGCGAAAAGTTTTTTGCACTCTATTTCATTTTTGCAAATAGCCAGGTCACAAGGACTCCGACAGCTCAGAAAAGGTTGTGGGAGTCGACCCACTGGAATAGCTGTTGGGAGACAGATGGTAGCCTCCCGTCAAAGCCATCTATTGTGTTCTTTAAGTTGCACATGGGGCCACGGTTTAACGTTCCATTCGGAGGACAGCTAAATTTTCAAGTCCATCAGTGTCCCCTACTGACCAAGAGCAGGACGGGGAGTTTTACGGATATAAATCTTTAAGCCGATCCAGCTGAGACTCGACTCGGGAAGCTGCACTTTACGAGTCTGGCTGAATAGAACGGACATCTTGCCAGTCAGTATAGATTTTGTATATAAAGTATCCTTTGGATACATTCGAGCGTAGTAATTATAAACGAAAAACTGTTAATTAGAGTCTATAATTCACTTATTAAAATATTGTCACTATAAATTAAACGGCAGAATATAACAAAATTAAATCTCAAGATATTCAGAATTATGATGCTTTGATTATATGTATTAATTATTTGCTATGTCGTATCTCAACATTTAGATTTATTACAAAATTCCGTTTCAAATAATTTTAATCATTGGTGAATTTTATTCTTATAGCAACCGTAACACAACAGCAAATGGCAATAGAACTCGGTTTTGGTAAACATTTTCTTAGAAATTAAATTCACGATCGGTAACGAAAAAATTTCTTTGTTAAAACCGAATATGCAATACCCTCCAAAAATGTATTAGTATTAAATTTATTTTATTCTGACATGCAGAGAGTATGATCTCTCCCACACACGGTTCCACACACGGATTAACGTTCCATCCGACGGATGCCGGCTTTTACACGCTCATTAGTGTTTCCCACTGATCGAGGGCAGGGTGGGGAGTTTTGTGGGGATCAATCTCAAAGCTGATCCAACTGCGACTCGAACCAACACCTTGATACAACAGGCCTGGAAACTGCAGTGAAAGAAGAACTAATTTTCAAAATATAGCAGTGTGAATTACATCTGCTTCCTAAAAACCTAACTGGTGTTTATTTAACCCAACTGGTTACTTATTTTTAAGAATTTTGAAATTAATTTTGTAATATTATCAAATAGTATTTTAGTATTTTAAAGGTTAGTATGTTTGGTATTTTAACAGAACCGTAACGAAGATTTTTTTTAGTTTAACCGGTTTTAAATTAAATAGCTATAACTTAAATTTGAAAAAAATTAAAATTACTTAAAGTTTGATGTATAATTAATTTCTCTCCTTTCTTTCTTTTGTTGAAGTGTGTCCAGTCCCGGTGTATCAAGATAGTCTTGCTCGATCCTGGGAAATGCAGATTACGAGCCTGAAGAAAATGCCAATGACTCACCTGGTGCCACCTGTGATTCCAGTCATACATAACTCGTTACGATCGACAGAAGACTAACAATTACAATATATCAGGGCCGGATTAGGAAGGGGAGAGGTCCATGATACCCCCCTTTTGAAAATCGTAGTAAGGATAATAGGCAAACACAAATTATTATACATGTGCATATTTGAAGCAAATTTCAGGTTTTTTAAAAAACCGCTTAAACGAAAGAAAAGTGTTACACTGTAATGGAAATTCAATTCCTTTAACCTCCCCACTTTTTCTGCCCCCCGTCCCCATTATTTTTTTCTAAATTCTGGTTATCGTATGGAAATAACACAATTAACTAATAGAGATTCACAATTATGCTTCTTTGATTACATGTTTTAATTATTTGCCTTATATCCTACCTCATCATTTAGATTTATTACAAAGTTCTTTTCAAATATTTATAATAATTCAGTTGATCAATATTGTTCCTGCAGACGAGTAATAGAACATATATAGGGAAAATAGAACAGATCATATGGCAACAGAACTTGATTTTTGTAAACATTTTCTTAAAAATTAAATTCCTCGTCGGAAATAAAAAAAAATTTCTTTGTTACACCCCAATATACAATACCCTTCAAAAGTTTATTACTATTAAAATTTATTGTATTCTAATGAGTACTATTTATTTTAATATCAACCGGATATGGCTCTCCTGCACACGGCTTAACGTCCCATCCGACGGATGACGACCTTTTGAAGCCCATCGTTGTCTCCTAATGGCTGTGGGCAGGGCGGGGAGTTTTGCGGAGATAAATCTCAACGCTGATCGAGCTGGGACTCGAACCTGTGAACTGCAGATTACGAGCCTGGCGCGCTACCAACTGAGTCACCCCCCCCCCCACCTTCAGCACCCTGGATTTTCCCCCACTGAAACAGTGACATTCAGTTTTGATTCTCCAAATTCGGTTTGCAAATCATTTTATAAAATTTGGAATTCTAAATGAACAATTCCGGAGTCTAAGAAAATGCTATCTCTTCTTCCAAAATCAAAATATAATAACCGAATCCTCGGTTTTCACGCTTCCTCTTCACTGTATGCTGTATTTGGCGAGCTCCACGTGCGAGCCATGTGACATGCGGAACTCTTACCGGTGCTTCGTGGAATAGGTTGACGCGGGATCAGCTGCGTGCTTACAGCGGGAATGAAGGGGATAGTGGAGCCCATAAAAAAAGAAAGGAACTTCTCTCGTGATCGTCGAAAGGATCGGAAGAGAAGTGGACTGTTGTGCTCTGGGAACCAGCATATTTGAGACACTTTTTAATAAAGTCGGGTCAACGCTCTGGGAGTGGGTAACTAGATATTCTCAGTGGGGCAATGGATTAAGGCTGAGCCTTCATTAAAAATGCGTGTAGGTAATGTGAAATGTTGTTCATTAAGCGAAATATTTTATCGAGAGATGCCGAGTTCATGGTTTCATTGAATACTTTAACTACTGTGTGATTATGATCCACTAAAGACATTCGGCTAACAGATCTCTCAAATAAATAAGAGAGATCTTCATAGAGACCTTTTGAAACAGCTCTTGATAAATGAGTGAAAACTTCATAAGGTTAATAATATTTTTGGGTCAATTACCTTAACAAGAGCATTCTCAAATAGTGGATGCATGGCTGCTCTTCGACCCCTTGGATTCACCCCTGGGTGCAAACGAATATTTATTTAACTTCTTACGTGATTTTAGTCTAATGAAATGAAAAAAAATCATCAATTATAGAGTTATTTTATTTTCAGGCAAACAAATGATATCTCAGTACCGAAACAAAACATGCAACCATGGAAACGAATAAGCTTCCTTATTTAGAAAGGTCACCATTACTATTATATGTGGATTTAAAAGAGTGACATTCACTAAAGCTTCTCGAAATTAACTTTCCTTTTCCTTTTCCTTTCGATTTCTTAATTAAAAAGCCCAGGGTCTTAGGCTATCCATATTGTAAAAATAACCGTACGCTGCATATAACCGACACCTTCTCAGTCAGTATAGATTTTGTATATAAAGTATCCTTTGGACACATTCTGAAACATTTGATGAACACAAGAACGATAGTCGATTGCAGTGTTCAATTACTTTAATAATTTATTTGCACTATAAATGAAACGGAAGAAAACAACAGTTTGAATTAAAAGAGATTCAAAGTTATGCTCCGTTGATTACATGATTTAAGTTTTTGCTTTATATCCTAAGTCATCATTCAGAATTATTACAAAATGTCCTTTTCAATATTTATAATCAATGATGGATATTATCCTTATCGCAACCCTAACAAAACCGATCTAGGAAAAAAAGGACAGATTATATGGCACTAGAACTTGATTTTGGAAAACATTTTCTTCGAAATGAAATTCTCCAACTATGGCTACTTTTCTTTTTTTTTCTACCCTGCTGAGGAGTGGTCAACCACACAGGGTCCTGGTGCTGACCATATAAACCCACTGGACTGGACAGATATATGGCTCTGAGCTTGATTATGGATCCTGATTTTGCTGCACTGGTGGGCTTCTGTGGAGGGAAAATCTTCCGCTGTGTTTTCTGTTTGTTTGTGGGTTGACAGCCCCAAGGGAATAGATTCACAGCATATGTTTATCAGCTGGTGGATAATCCTGAGCAGAGGTCATCGCAGGCACCTGAACTCTTTGCTTCTATTGGCATCGTCAAATTCTACATTGGAGGAAGTCTTCCAGTGTAGATGGCTTCAGCCTTTAGTGGTGGGGGAACGGGTCTTTGCCCCATGTCTGCGATTAGGGGGCTGTCTGATATTGTCGGCATTCCCTCTCTCAATAAACATAGTTTCTTTAAACATCCTACTAACCATTTTCTCTCCATAGGTAGTTGGAATGTGAGGACTCTGCACAGAGCTTTTTCTCTTGATGTCCTCACACAAGAATTCCACCATTATAATTTAGATATTCTCGGCTTGCAAGAGACCAGATGGACAGATAAAGGTCAGATTCTTAAAAATAATCTTAAATTTCTCTTTTCAGGGAGGGACGACAATAAGCATCACCAAGGCGTGGGACTGCTTCTCAGCAGACACGCTAGTGATGCTCTTCTAGGATATGAGTGCATTAATGAAAGGTTTCTTACAGCAAAATTTCAGACAAGCGTTAAAGACCTGAATGTTATCTGCTGTTATGCCCCCACTGAGGATGCTGATGAGGATGAGAAGGATAGGTTTTATGAACAACTTCAGGATATTTTGAATTCTGTCAAGAAAGGAGATATTACCCTTGTTCTTGGTGACTTCAATGCCAAAGTTGGTACTGACTCTGACCTTTGGGGAGGGGTGATTGGCCCTTTTGGTATTGGTAGCTGCAATGGCAATGGGCAACGTCTCCTACAGGTAAGTAAACTCAATGGTTTCAGAATAACTAACACATATTACAAACACCGCGACATACATAAGTACACATGGGTTTCACCTGATGGGCTGCATAGGAATATGATTGATTATATATTAATTAACAGCAAATGGGCTAGTTCTGTTAGAAATACCAGGTCATATAGGGGAGCTGAAATTGGATCTGACCATTACCTAGTTAAAAGTGTCTTGCAACTTAAACTTAAAAAGTGTTTTGCTAGGGTTAAAAAATTTGCTTTTAATACTGAAGCTCTGAAAGACCCAGTTATAGCCAAAGCTTACCATGATAGGTTACTTAGTCATTATGACAGTCATGGTATGCTTACTACTGAAGTTGAGGAAGAATGGGATCATTTTAAACAGGCTTTTTTGGACACTAACAGTACTCTTTTAGGAAAAAAGGAGCAGAAGAAACAGAATTATCTGAGTGATAAGGCACTTGAGCTTATTTCAGAAAGAAAGAACTGCAGGAATGTCCTTAATCAATTAATCAATCAATCAATCAAGAAAGCATTACAGAGAACTTAATAAACATGTAAAAGATCAGTTAGCTGCTGATAAGAATCTTTGGCTTGATGGTTTGGCTGACAAAGCCGAGGAAGCAGTTAGACAGCACAACAGCAGAGAGCTGTACCAGATAGTTAATGTTTTATGTGGTAGAAAACGGACAGGTATACAGGGATTGAAGGATAAACAAGGTAAGGTTATAGAAGGGGAGGATTCTGTCATGGCTAGGTGGGCTGAGCATTTCAGTGATGTTCTAAACAATGCAGTTAGTTCTATTCCCATTGTTTGCAATGATGATAGATGCATTGGTGGCTTTAATGTTGGCCCTATAACACAATCTGAAGTTATTTTGGCTGTTTCTAAACTTAAACTTCATAAATCACCAGGGGTAGATGAAATTACTACAGAAATGCTTAGAGCTGGAAATGTTTCGGTTACCACTTGGATGACTGAAATTCTGAATATCTTTTATGATAAAGGCATGGTTCCTAAGGATTTTACCAGAGCTATTGTTATCCCTATTTTCAAAAAAGGTGATCACAGTTCTTCTGATAACTATAGGGGTATTAGCCTACTCTCTGTTCCAGGTAAAGTTCTTTCCATGATTGTGTTTAATAGAATTAAGAATCTGGTTGACAGTCAATTGCGTGATGAGCAATGTGGATTCAGAAGTGGTAGGGGATGTGTGGATCAGATATTTTCACTTAGGCAGATTCTTGAGAAATGTTTAGAGTTTCAGAAACCTTTGGTTGCTAGCTTTGTTGATTTCAAAAAGGCTTTCGATTCTGTTGATCGTCATAATTTGTGGTTGATTGTGAAATCATATGGTATACCAGACAAGTTAGTTAACATAATGAAGGCTCTCTATAATAACACTGAATCATGTGTGAGAGTTGGTATGGCTTGTAGCAATTGGTTTAGCATTACTTCTGGTGTTCGACAAGGGTGCATTTTGTCTCCTTTTCTCTTTAGTTTGGTTATTGATTACGTTATGCGAAATTCACTTCAAGGGAAAGATTTTGGCCTTAAATGGGCTGGAGATACACAAATTTCTGATTTAGATTATGCTGATGATTTAGCCCTTCTGGCAAATGATGTTGATGAGATGAACACTTTCATTCGAGCTGTTGATGAGACTGGTAGTAGAGTAGGTTTGGTTATAAACAGAGAGAAAACTAAAAGTGATGAAAATTGGTCAGGCAGGCTGTGATTCAGTTAATCTGAATGGTTGCAGTCTTGAGCAGGTGTCACAGTTTAATTATCTTGGGAGCTATGTAACAGATAATGGTGATGTGCGGCACGAGATTAACAGACGAATAGGGATTGCTGCCGGGACTTTTAAGAATCTATGGAGAGTGTGGAGAAATAGGCGTATACACCTAAAGACTAAAATTAGACTGTATAATAGTTTGGTTCTTTCTAGGGTTAGTTATGGTAGTGAAACTTGGACACTTTGTAAACAAGATAACAGGAAACTAGATGCTTTTGATTCCAGATGCTTACGCAGTATTTTGGGCATTAGGTGGTTCAACTTTGTAACTAATGATGAGGTTAGGCAAAGGAGTTTGCAACCTCCTTTAAACAGCATATTGTGCAGAGAGAGACTCCGTTGGTTTGGCCATGTTGCCCGTATGAATAATTGTAGATTGGCGAATAGGGTTATGAACAGTGTGCCTAAAGGCCTCAGAAAGAAGGGGAGACCTAGGATGCGGTGGGTAGACAATGTCAAACAGGACCTTGTTAGAATTGGTGTGCAGTGGCCAGATGCAGTAGATGTAGCTCAGGATAGACTTGCTTGGAGAACTAAATTGCACGGTCTGGTTGGACCTCCGTAGCCTATGGCTGCTTCAGGATGATGATGATGATGATGATGAATGAAAAAAAAATTCTTTGTGAAAACCCAATATACAATAACCTCCAAAAATGTATTATTATTAAAATTTAGTGTATTCTAATGGAAACTTATTTATTTTAACATGCACAGGATATAGCTCTCCCATACTCAGAGCCGCGGCTTAACCAAAGTAGGTTTAACTTCTCATCAGACAGACGACAACCTTTCGAAAACCATTGGTGTTCCCTACTGACTGATGGCAGGGAGGGGAGTTTTGAGGAGATTAATCTCAACGCTAACCAACTGGATACAGGAGGAACAGAAAATCTAAAGAAAAGAAATGTAGTAGGTATTATAATTTTTTTTCCTAGAAATCCAACTGGTAGATATTTATTTTCAAAAATTTTGCAATTAATTTTATTATATTCTCAAATATTTTGCCAAAATCGTAATGAATATATTATTCTATTTTAGGTGGTTTTAAATACATATGTTTAAGTATTAATACATACCTTCAAATGATGCAATTTTAAACAAATTACATCACTTAAATTCTATGAATAATTACTATCTCTCCTTTATTCTCTCTTTTGGTTGAAGTCTGTCCAGTCTGGTGTATCAAGGCGGTATTGCTTGAACCTGGGAACTGCAGATTACGAGCGTGACTCGTTTCCCTCATTTCAGCCCTCACATATTCAGTCACTGTTGGCAAGTAGTTTTTGCTGCTCAAAACTTGCGAGTTGTTCTTCATTTGCTAGATTGTCGCACATATGATTTCTTTTTAAACAAACGAGTTATAAAAATAAAAAAAATAAATACTCCCTCAAGCAGCTGCTTGCCACAGAGGTCTGATGGCAGGACCTCAGCAGAAAAACAACACATACAACCATGCCTTATCCGGGGCTCGAACCCAGGTCCCTTAGATCAGTAGCCAGACGCGCTAACCACTCGGTTATACGATTCAAATTTTTTTTTTGATCTAATATCTCAAAGCCTTGACAGTTATTAGCAGAATATTTACTTCATGGGTTAAATATAATAACTAGTCGAACCCGTGAAACCAAAAATAACTGATCGAGACTGCTTAGGATATTTTTAACATGTAGTTCTCCCCGAATGTAATCGGAAAGCATTAGTTTGAGATCTGTGACTCGATTGGAACATGAGTTATAAAACTGCAAATGATTTTGCAGTTGCTCGGCTAGTAACGGGTTCGATACCTTGCGTGATTGTATTAACGGAACGAATTCCGTTGGTATAACGCTATGTTGGCGAAAAGGAAACGAACGTTTCCGTAATCTCAATGCTGGCACAAGAGGGACTCGAATCAACCCATCATTATCAGATGTTCCGAAACATTAGATATTAACTCATTTTATCCAGTACGTAATCTGTTTCTAATTCATAAAACAAAAAGCAACAAGTCGAGACCGCCTCCGATACATGTAACTTGTAGTTCTTCCCGATCCTAATCGGAAAACGTTAGTTTGACGTCTGTATCTCGATTAGAACACAAGTTAGGATAATTTGAATGTAAGAAGGTTAAATTCACTTTTACCCAGTAGACAATGAGTCCGAACCTGGTTCTGATCCCAGCAACGTATAGAGCGTAGTCAGTGTTATTGACCATTATAAGAATGAGTTCCCGAACGTAATTACATCAAGAGTTATATTCACCTTACGAAAATAAAATGACAATTGCTATTAACGGAAAACTTCACGCTTTTTTTTTTGTTTTCGCACGATTTAATCCCGAAAATCTCGTGGCTGTTTTACGATTTCACCGTAATTTCATTACTTACAGTTTTCGAAACTTGGCTTCACATTTTGATCTCCTACCCAGTCGTCCTCGCTGCATCAGATCAAATCTATGCATTTACAGATATCACTTCAAAATCTCTCTTTCCATCATATTTTTCTCTCCCAGCCCCCTAAAACATCGTTTTACCTGTTGATTTTGAATTGTCGTATTTTTCCCAACTAATTTCCGAAAAATATCTTCCTTTCTCAACTTTTCCGATTTACCCGGTTTTAATAACCGAACAGCCCAACAGTTCAGTGAAGTGTATGAGAACTGCAACATTTTCTCAACAAAACCCATCATTCCGGTCTTTCACACGGAGAATTTTTTCTGAAAATTAATTTAAAGTATATAAATATACGAAATACCTCAGAAATAAAATCTTGATATTGCACTATTATTTTAGTTTTCTAAGTTATTTAGAAGAAAATTAAAGGGAGCTGCGCTCCTGAACCTTTGTGTTCCTAGATTGGGTTGTTATACCTGTGAAGCGATATTTCATTGCACACAATTGGCTAAATGACCAGCCTTAAAGATATGAAAGGTCTCAGCGAAGATTGTGGAAGTGGATCCACTGGACAGATGTTACGGGACAGGTAGAAACATTCTGTCAAGGCCATCCAGTGTGTTCTTTAATGTGCACGTGATATGACTCTCCTGCACACAGGACCACAATTTCAGTCCCATCCAACGGATGAAGGTCTTTCCAAGACGATTGGTTTCCCCTTTCTGATCGAGGTTAGGGTGAGGATTTTGATTTAGATACAACTCAATGCTAGCAAAAGAGGGACTCGAAACTAGGAACTACGGATTAGAGCCTCAAGCGCTACCAACTAAGCCAATCCTCATCCCTTTCGTTCTCGAACAACATTGTCCTGGTTAAAGCCCCTCGATGCGAGAGCCTGTCCGTGGTGAGGGGACCACCCTGTGAAGGTTCCGCTGGCTCGGTTACCTTCACAGGGTCCTAAACGCTCGCCCGCGTGTTTGCCGTGCGCGGTGACCCGTGTCCCTGGAAAGGAGGATCCTGGCAGTTGCTCAGGGGTCCCCGTCTTCTCTCCCCAGCTCATGACTGGTGGGGTCCCCTTTGGCCGTTTTGCCATTGGGGAGCCTGTCTGTCGCGGGGCTGGGCAGCGACTTCCGGGGCCGCTGCTATACACTGCTTTGGCCTCTGCTTCAGGTAAACGGGAGGTCCTGGGGTGGCCCCCTCAGGATCAATCGGCTGGTGGGCTGGTCCTGCTAGGGTCAACTATGCAGATTGGTGAGTAACCTTGTCCACCGTCCGGACAACGGTTTGCGAGTTTCCACACATATTTATTGATTTTGTAGTTTTCTTTCTTTTGTGTGGCCAGCTCTTGCCTCACACTTTATTGCTTTGTTGCTTCTTTTCTTTTGTGGGAACTCCGACGAGTTTCCCGCCACTTCTCTTTTTCTTTTCTTTTTGTTTTGTTGTGCGGGCTTGGCTCACTGCCTGTATGGGTATGGTGCCCGGGCAGCCCTGGCGCCCGACTGGGCGTCCCCTTGTTGGACTCCATGGTGGGTGGGGACAACGGGCACTGAATTTTCTAAAACAAACATGAGTTCCACAACTCAAAATTCATCGGTCAATGCCGCCAAGAGGGCTCGCCATGAACCCCCAACTTCTTTGTCTTTGCCTTCGTCTTCGTGTGTGTCTCCGTCTCCGAAGTTCCTGATCATCCACTCTACGGGTGATCAGGTACTTGGGGACATGTCCCCCTTTTTTATACACAAGGGTATTCAAGGTCTTGCGGGAGAACCGAAATCTGTCAAGCGCCTAAGATCCGGTGACTTGCAGGTGGAGACTGCATGCTCCAAACATTCGGAGCTTCTATTAAAGGTTACAGCGATTGGTGGAGTGGCTGTCGAAGTCACTCCGCACAAGACGCTCAATTCCTCCCGGGGTGTGATCTCCGAGTGGGGCCTCCTCAAGGTTTCTGAGGAGGAAATCCTCTCGGAGCTTTCCGCCCAGGGAGTGATCGCAGTCCACCGGGTTTCATCACGCCGTAATGGAAAGTTAGAACCCAGCCGGGTACTTATTCTAACTTTCAATACACCACACCTGCCTACTTCCATCAAGGCAGGATACTTACACTGTGAGGTGCGGCCATTTATCCCCAATCCTCTGCGTTGCTTTCAATGCCAGAGGTTTGGTCATGCCCGCACCGCATGCCGGGGCAAGCCCACCTGTGCTCGTTGTGGCAGTCAGGATCATCTCGAACCTGACTGCACAGCAGAAAAGGCATGCTGTGTAAACTGCCGTGGTGAACATCCGGCGTACTCCCGCGACTGTCTGAAGTGGCTGGAGGAGAAAGAGGTACAGCGTCTCAAGACCCTTCATAACATCAGCTATCCAGAGGCGAGAAAGCTTGCTGCACCGCCTGCCCCACCTGGCAAGGTCTCCTATGCCGGTGCGGTTGCCGGAAAGCCCATCGTTAAGATGGCTTCTGTGGCGGTGCAGACCGACATCAGCGTTCCACCTGCTGAATCTTTCTCGCCTGCTGCCAAGTACCTCTTGACGCAGGCGAAGCCGACGTCGGTGTCCATCTCGACATCGACACCGGTTTCTATTCCTGTGTCTGTGCCTTCCACTTCCACCTCTGGAAGGCCCCCTCCACCTCGCCCACAGACAGCTAGACCTACGAAACCCAAGGGGCCCCTGCCGGGGCCCAAAAAGAAAATTTTACCTCCTCGTTCGGCGGTCTCTGCTCCGTGTTGCTCGGATGACTCCGAGGACATGGACACCGACCGCCCCAATTTTCCAAAACCGTCGCTGGCGACGGTTAAAATAAATCGCAAGTCGTCCGCCACTTCTAAGACCTGAGATGGCCACACTCCTTCAATGGAACTGTCGTGGATTCCAGAGGAATATTGACGACATCAAGGTCCTCCTGATGGCACACCAACCCCTTTGCGTGTGCCTTCAGGAGACATTCTTGCAGACAGCCAACAATCCCACTATCCGGCACTTTTCTCTCATTCGCCGGGACCGGGATGGAGATGGTCCAGCTCACGGGGGTGTTGCCATCCTCGTGAGCAACCATTCTCCATTCCAGGTCATTCCCATCACCACAAATTTAGAGGCGGTTGCCATCCGCCTCTTTGTGGGATTTTCGTTGACTGTCTGTTCTGTCTATCTCCCACCCGGAAGCATCGTTTTCCGGGATGAACTTGATGACCTCGTCTCGCAGCTGCCGTCCCCCTTCCTCATCATGGGGGACTTCAACGGCCACAGTCCGCTCTGGGGCAGTGCTGACACCAACGGGAGGGGCCGGGTCTTGGAGCAGTGTCTCCTGGATCCATCGCTCTCCCTGTTGAACACCGGTGTCAGTACCTACTTTCACACCCCAACCCGCACAGTCACTGCCATTGACCTCACCATCTGCTCCTCCTCGATCCTTCCACTCTTTACATGGGAGGTCGAGGACAATCCCTACGGAAGCGATCACCTCCCCGTGGTGTGTACCATCTCTCGTGGGGGGCCTTGCAGCCCTTCGCGTGTCTCCCGGTGGAGGCTTGATCGGGCTGATTGGAGTGGCTTCGGGCTCTTGTCTGAGCTCGATGAGCACTCTGTCAGCCAGGAGCCCATCAATGTCGCAGTGGCGGAGTTGACGGACTGTATCGTCCATGCAGCTGCCTCTACTATTCCTCAGACCTCGAATCGGTTTCCACGGTTCCCAAAACCGTGGTGGAATCCCGACTGCACCGCAGCTCGTAAGGCTCAGAATAAGGCTTGGGGGGTGTTTCGGAGATATCCGACATCCCCCAACCTCGAAGCATTCAAACGCGCCAGGGCGAAAGCCCGTTTCGTCCGGCACCAGAGCCAGAAGGAATCTTGGATGAAATATACATCTTCCATCACCCGCACGACCAGTTCTAAGGTCGTGTGGGATAAGGTCCGGAAGATGGGTGGGAAGTACACGTCCCACTCATTATCGATCCTGGAGCACAATGGACAGGCAATTGCTGATCCTCGTGCAATTGCCGACACTCTGGGGGAGTCATTCTCCTCCATCTCCTCATCTTCCTCGTACTCCCCCGAGTTTCTGGCCCAGAAGAGCAGGGCCGAACGCTCTCCGCTGTCCTTCCATTCGAATGGCCTGGAGTCTTACAACAGGCCATTCACAGCGGAGGAGCTTCGCCGTGCTCTGCACACTTCTCGTGCATCTGCTGTGGGGCCAGACAATGTCCATTATGCCATGCTCCAACATCTCTCACCATCGAGTGAGGATCGACTGCTCCGAATCTTCAACCGCATTTTCATCGAGGAGCAGTTTCCGGACTCCTGGCGGGAGGCCATCGTCTTGGCCTTCCCTAAGCCAGGCAAAGATCCCAAGATTCCTTCCAATTATCGTCCAATTGCGTTGACGAGCTGCGTCTGCAAGGTGTTGGAAAGGATGGTAAATACCAGGCTGGCCTGGTATTTGGAACATCACGGCCTTCTTTCCAACACCCAGTGTGGCTTTTGCAGGCACCGGTCTACTTTAGACCACCTGATCCGCCTCGAATCGGCGATCAGGAATTCCTTTTTACGACGAGAGCACCTGGTGTCAGTTTTCTTCGACATCGAAAAAGCGTACGACACGGCATGGAGATTCGGCATTCTTCGTGACCTTCACAGCTTCGGCTTGCGAGGTCACATGCCGATCTTCATCGCGAACTTTTTATCTTCTCGTGTTTTTCGAGTCCGTGTCGGCAACACTCTATCGCGGCCTTTCCCCCAAGAACAGGGGGTGCCTCAAGGCTGCGTCCTGAGTGTTACGCTTTTCGCTGTCAAGATAAATTCCATTACACGGCAACTTCCTCCGACTGTAGGCAATGCCCTCTATGTTGATGACTTTAGCATCTTTTGCTCATCGTCCAGCATGAGGGTCATTGAACGACAACTGCAAACTGCCCTGAACAATCTCTCGGTTTGGGCGACGGCCAATGGGTTCCGGTTCTCCCCACAGAAGACCGCTTGCGTGCACTTTTGCCGCAAGCGTAATCTTCATCTGGACCCCGAGCTGCGGCTCGGGGGTAACATCATTCCAGTTGTGGCGGAGACCCAGTTTCTCGGTCTCATCTTCGACCGGAAATTGACCTTTTTATCACATATTCGACATCTCAGGTCCAAGTGCACGCGGGCATTGAACATCATCAAGGTCCTCTCCTCCCTCTCTTGGGGGGCGGACCGATGTTCTTTGCTCCGCCTTTACCGTGCACTTGTCCGGTCGAAACTGGACTACGGATCCCAGGTGTATGACTCCGCCCGGGATTCGGTGGTGAAAGTGCTGGACCCACTCCATCATCAGGCCCTCCGTGTGTGCACGGGGGCCTTCCGCACTTCACCGGTCCAGAGTCTCTACGTTGGGACCGATGAACCATCTTTATCTATTCGCCGTCAGCAGTTGTCCCTGCAGTATGCATCAAAATTGCGATCCCTGCCTGGCCATCCCACTTGGGACTGCGTTTTCAGTCCCAGGTGGGAAATGTTATACCAGAATCGGCCGACTGCCATTCGTCCTTTCGGTTTGCGTGTCCGAGGTTACCTCAGAGACATCAACACCAGTCTCGATAGCATCGCACAGTCGACAGCTGAGCCACTTCCACCTTGGCTCGCTGTTTCCCCTTCCTGCGATTTTTCCCTGTGCGGGACGGGGAAGGCCTTTACACCCGACTGTGTGTACCGGCAACTCTTTGCCAGCCATCGTGCTGCGCACCCGGACTTCTTGCCTGTCTTCACAGATGGCTCGAAGTCCGGCACTTCCGTGGGATCAGCCATGGTCTGCTGTGATGTAATCATTGCAGACCAGATCCCACAGCAGTGTTCCATCTTCACTGCTGAGTTGCATGCTATCAGCATTGCCTTGGACCATATAGCAGCTAAGCATCATCGTCGGTGTGTGCTTTACACCGACTCGCTTAGCTCGCTACAGGCTTTGATCTCAGTGAGGCATCGGCCTCACCCTGTTCTCTCCAAGATCCGCCAGCAGCTCCATCATCTGGCAGCCACCACCACGATTCTCTTCTGTTGGGTGCCCGGTCATGTCGGGATCAGGGGCAATGACTTGGCAGATGCTGCTGCCAAGTCCGCCACGCCCCTGTCCGACTCTCCGTTGCCGGTTCCATATGTGGATTTCCGGCAGCGTTTCACCATCGAGCTCCGGGCACAGTGGCAGAGATCTTGGTCTGAACAGGTTGCTAACAAGCTCTTCGAGATCAAGCCCATTGTCAAACCGTGGCAGTCTTGTTTTCGCAGGAATCGTAAGGAGGAAGTTGTCCTTGCTCGGCTCCGCTTAGGTCACTCGTTTTTAACTCACTCTTTTCTACTTAAGGCGGACGCAGTACCTAAGTGCGAGTTTTGTGACACCATTTTAACAGTTAAACATATTTTAATTTCTTGTCCAGCTTTTAACCTTGAACGACGTTTGTTTTTTACCTTTCACAATTTTACGTCCGAGCCCCTTACACTCGGACATCTTTTATCCGATGATTCACTTTTAACTACTGTTTTCGAATTTTTACGCTTTACCGGATATTATACACGTTTATGAATTTTCTCTTTTTAGTGGATTTTTACCTGTTTTTTTACATGGGTCCTATACACCCCTTGTTATTGTTGACTTTTTACGTTTTACTGGTTATTTTATGCGTTTATTAACCTTTATACTTTGTTACTTTGATTTTACGCTTGTTTCTGTTTTTTACTGGGTCCTATACACCCATTTTATTGTCGATTTTACACGTGCTTTTACTAATCTTTCTTGTTATGATTCTGTGTGTTTTTAACTTTGGTTGTGGGTTCAAATGACTTTTATCAATTTATATCCTTTTGTTTGGCGCAATATAGCCCTGTTGCTCTTGCGCCAAAAAACCCCAAACAACCAACCAACCAACCTGGTTAAAGATTTTTTCCGTTTCTTTAAATTCTATCGAAGCTCTTGAGTAAATGTTATCCGGGACTTTTAAGAACCTGGTATGTATTTCAATAGGAGCTGCTGGAGTACAAATTTGATTTTTGTACATGGCTCATATGAAACATTCTCCCATAGATGAAAAGGTAATCATGGATATATCTGTTTATACATCCAGTACAATCATTTGATTCCCTTGAAGCCGAGTTCACTCAGTACGTCGCGCATCAGAATAATTACTTTTATTGCAAGAATCGAATCCCCACTGTACTTCCATTGAAATGTTCCCTTCCCTCGGTGAGAAAGTAAACTATGAGCTTCGAATGACTCCTCGGACACTGATCCGTTTACATCGGACACATATCCTATTAACGTTAAATATCACGGTGGTTAGTCCTGAAAGCAGGCATTCATTTGTTTCCTAATTGCTTAGCATTCCGTTCTCTAACCACATCTCTTGGGATTCTTATTATTTGGCCATTTAGAGCAATGTGCAAAAATAAGTCCAATTTAGAAGCAGAACACACAAACTCAAAACGATTAGCAGTATTTTAGACCTCAGACTTACATATTTACACTGCTCACAAAATTTAGAGGATATTTCAAAATGAATATGAAGCGATAAAAAAAAAGAGGCATTTGATTTTTTTTATTAAACAAGAACATCAGAAATGCAAACGACAAGTCAAAGAAAGTTGTTCGATTATGCAAATGAGATAAAAAACCAACTTTTATTTCATTGGTGAAAATGCACTATACAAAAGCTGAAAGTACTGGAGTATCTGCACGTTCCCTGATCTTGAAAGTGCACATCCTGCAATTTCCCAGCCCTTGCAATTCCCCTGCAACACGATTTACCCGAATGCGAAGCTTGGAGAGCCATAGGACGTCTTGAAGCTGGTCAAACACAGACGACAGTGGCAACAGCACTTGAAACATCCCAAAGCGTCATTAGCAGACTGTGGAATCGCTTTCAAGAGACTGGCACAGTACGAAGAAGACGAGGGCAGGGTCGCCCATCTGCCACAACAGCAAGAGATGACCGCTACTTGACCTTATTGGCAAGAAGGAACAGGCGCAGCAATGCAACAGAGCTGCGGGGACAGTTTCTTGCTGCCAATAGACGACGGATATGCACCCAGACCTTACGAAATCGGTTCCATCGTGTTGGACTGCATGCCCGGCGACCAATGGTATGCATTCCGTTATCTGCTGAATAGCGTAGAACCCGTAGAAGGTGGGCTGATGAGCATCGTCATTGGACCCGTGATGAGTGGTCAACCGTCCTCTTCACTGATGAGTCACGGTTCACTCTGCAGCCCCTCGATGCGAGAGCCTGTCTGTGGTGAGGGGACCACCCTGTGAAGGTTCCGCTGGCTCGGTTACCTTCACAGGGTCCTAAACGCTCGCCTGCGTGTTTGCCGTGCGCGGAGACCCGTGTCCCTGGAAAGGAGGATCCTGGCAGTTGCTCAGGGGTCCCCGTCTTCTCTCCCCAGCTCATGACTGGTGGGGTCCCCTTTGGCCGTTTTGCCATTGGGGAGCCTGTCTGTCGCGGGGCTGGGCAGCGACTTCCGGGGCCGCTGCTATACACTGCTTTGGCCTCTGCTTCAGGTAAACGGGAGGTCCTGGGGTGGCCCCCTCAGGATCAATCGGCTGGTGGGCTGGTCCTGCTAGGGTCAACTATGCAGATCGGTGAGTAACCTTGTCCACCGTCCGGACAACGGTTTGCGAGTTTCCACACACATTTATTAATTTTGTAGTTTTCTTTCTTTTGTGTGGCCAGCTCTTGCCTCCCACTTTATTGCTTTGTTGCTTCTTTTCTTTTGTGGGAACTCCGACGAGTTTCCCGCCACTTCTCTTTTTCTTTTCTTTTTGTTTTGTTGTGCGGGCTTGGCTCACTGCCTGTATGGGTATGGTGCCCGGGCAGCCCTGGCGCCCGACTGGGCGTCCCCTTGTTGGACTCCATGGTGGGTGGGGACAACGGGCACTGAATTTTTTAAAAATAACCATGAGTTCTCCAACTCATAAAAATACGAACAATGCCGCAAAGAGGGCTCGCCATGAACCCCCTACTTCTCTGTCTTTGCCTTCGTCTTCGTGTGTGTCTCCGTCTCCAAAGTTCCTGATCATCCACTCTACGGGTGATCAGGTACTTGGGGACATGTCCCCCTTTTTTATCAACAAGGGTTTACAAGGTCTTGCGGGAGAGCCGAAATCTGTCAAGCGCCTAAGATCCGGTGACTTGCAGGTGGAGACTGCATGCTCCAAACATTCGGAGCTTCTGTTAAAGGTTACAGCGATTGGTGGAGTGGCAGTCGAAGTCACTCCACACAAGACGCTCAATTCCTCCCGGGGCGTGATCTCCGAGTGGGGCCTCCTCAAGGTTTCTGAGGAGGAAATCCTCTCGGAGCTTTCAGCCCAGGGAGTGATAGCAGTCCACCGGGTTTCGTCACGCCATAATGGAAAGTTAGAGCCCAGCCGGGTACTCATTCTAACTTTCAACTCACCACACCTGCCTACTTCTATCAAGGCAGGATACTTAAAGTGCGAGGTGCGGCCATTTATACCAAACCCTCTGCGTTGTTTCCAATGCCAGAGGTTTGGCCATGCCCGCACCGCATGCCGGGGCAAGCCCACCTGTGCTCGTTGTGGCAGTCAGGATCATCTTGAACCTGACTGCACAGCAGATAAGGCATGCTGTGTCAACTGCCGTGGTGAGCATCCGGCGTACTCCCGCGACTGTCCGAAGTGGCTGGAGGAGAAAGAGGTACAGCGCCTGAAGACCCTCCACAACATCAGCTATCCAGAGGCGAGAAAGCTCGCTGCACCGCCTGCCCCACCTGGCAAGGTCTCCTATGCCGGTGCGGTGGTCGGAAAGCCCGTCGTTAAGATGGCTTCCGTGGCGGTGCAGACCGACATCAGCGTTCCACCAGCTGAATCTTTCTCGCCTGCTGCTAAGTACCTGTTGACGCAGGCGAAGCCGACGTCGGTGTCAATCTCGACTTCGACACCGGTTTCTATTCCTGTGTCTGTGCCTTCCACTTCCACCTCTGGAAGGCCCCCTCCACCTCGCCCACAGACAGCAAGACCTACGAAACCCAAGGGGCCCCCGCCGGGGCCCAAAAAGAAAATTTTACCTCCTTCGCGTTTGGCGGTCTCTGATCCATGTTGCTCGGACGACTCCGAGGACATGGACACCGACCGCCCAAATTTTCCTAAACCGTCGCTGGCGACGGTTAAAATAAATCGAAAGACGTCCGCCAATTCTTCCAAGACCTGAGATGGCCACACTCCTTCAATGGAACTGTCGTGGATTCCAGAGGAATATTGACGACATCAAGGTCCTCCTGAGGGAACACCAACCCCTTTGCGTGTGCCTTCAGGAGACATTCTTGCAGACAGCCAACAATCCCAGTATCCGGCACTTTTCTCTCGTTCGCCGGGACCGGGATGGAGATGGTCCAGCTCACGGGGGTGTTGCCATCCTCGTGAGCAACCATTCTCCATTCCAGGTCATTCCCCTCACCACACATTTAGAGGCGGTTGCCATCCGCCTCTTTGTGGGATTTTCGTTGACTGTCTGTTCTGTCTATCTCCCACCCGGAAGCATCGTTTTCCGGGATGACCTTGATGACCTCGTCTCGCAGCTGCCGTCCCCCTTCCTCATCATGGGGGACTTCAACGGCCACAGTCCGCTCTGGGGCAGTGCTGACACCAACGGGAGGGGCCGGGTCTTGGAGCAGTGTCTCCTGGATCCATCGCTCTCCCTGTTGAACACCGGTGTCAGTACCTACTTTCACACCCCAACCCGCACATTCACTGCCATTGACCTCACCATCTGCTCCTCCTCGATCCTTCCACTCTTTACATGGGAGGTCGAGGACAATCCCTATGGAAGAGATCACCTCCCCGTGGTGTGTACCATCTCTCGTGGGGGGCCTTGCAGCCCTTCGCGTGTCTCCCGGTGGAGGCTTGATCGGGCTGATTGGAGTGGCTTCGAGCTCTTGTCTGAGCTCGATGAGCACTCTGTCAGCCAGGAGCCCATCAATGTTGCAGTGGCGGAGTTGACGGACTGCATCGTCCATGCAGCTGCCTCTACTATTCCTCAGACCTCGACTCGGTTTCCACGGTTCCCAAAACCGTGGTGGAATCCCGACTGCACCGCAGCTCGTAAGGCTCAGAACAAGGCTTGGGGGGTGTTTCGGAGATATCCGACGTCCCCCAACCTCGAAGCATTCAAACGCGCCAGGGCGAAAGCCCGTTTCGTCCGGCGCTAGAGCCAGAAGGAATCTTGGATGAAATATACATCTTCTATCACCCGCACGACCAGTTCTAAGGTTGTGTGGGATAAGGTCCGGAAGATGGGTGGGAAGTACACGTCCCACTCATTTTCGATCCTGGAGCACAATGGACAGGCAATTGCTGATCCTCGTGCAATTGCCGACACTCTGGGGGAGTCATTCTCCTCCATCTCCTCATCCTCCTCGTACTCCCCCGAGTTTCTGGCCCAGAAGAGCAAGGCTGAATGCTCTCCGCTGTCCTTCCATTCGAATGGCCTGGAGTCTTACAACAGGCCATTCACAGCGGAGGAGCTTCGCCGTGCTCTGCACACTTCTCGTGCATCTGCTGTGGGGCCAGACAATGTCCATTATGCCATGCTCCAACATCTCTCACCATTGAGTAAGGATCGACTGCTCCGCCTCTTCAACCGTATTTTCATCGAGGAGCAGTTTCCGGACACCTGGCGGGAGGCTATCGTCTTGGCCTTCCCTAAGCCAGGAAAAGATCCCAAGATTCCTTCGAATTATCGTCCAATTGCGTTGACGAGCTGCGTCTGCAAGGTGTTGGAAAGGATGGTAAATACCAGGCTGGCCTGGTATTTGGAGCATCACGGCCTTCTTTCCAACACCCAGTGTGGCTTTCGCAGGCACCGGTCTACTTTAGACCACCTGATCCGCCTCGAATCGGCGATCAGGAATTCTTTTTTACGTCGAGAGCACCTGGTGTCAGTTTTCTTCGACATCGAAAAAGCGTACGACACGGCATGGAGATTCGGCATTCTTCGTGACCTTCACAGCTTCGGCTTGCGAGGTCACATGCCGATCTTCATTGCAAACTTTTTATCTTCTCGTATTTTTCGAGTTCGTGTCGGCAACACTCTATCGCGGCCTTTCCCCCAAGAACAGGGGGTGCCACAAGGCTGCGTCCTGAGTGTTACGCTTTTCGCTGTCAAGATAAATTCCATTACACGGCAACTTCCTCCGACTGTAGGCAATGCCCTCTATGTTGACGACTTTAGCATCTTTTGCTCATCGTCCAGCATGAGGGTCATTGAACGACAACTGCAAACTGCCCTGAACAATCTCTCGGTTTGGGCGACGGCCAATGGGTTCCGGTTCTCCCCACAGAAGACCGCTTGTGTGCACTTTTGCCGCAAGCGTAATCTTCATCTGGACCCCGAGCTGCGGCTCGGGGGTACCATCATTCCAGTTGTGGCGGAGACCAAGTTTCTCGGTCTCATCTTCGACCGGAAATTGACCTTTTTATCACATATCCGACATCTCAGGTCCAAGTGCACACGGGCATTGAACATCATCAAGGTCCTCTCCTCCCTATCTTGGGGGGCGGACCGATGTTCTTTGCTCCGCCTTTACCGTGCACTTGTCCGGTCGAAACTGGACTACGGATCCCAGGTGTATGACTCCGCCCGGGATTCGGTGGTGAAGGTGCTGGACCCACTCCATCATCAGGCCCTCCGTGTGTGCACGGGGGCCTTCCGCACTTCGCCGGTCCAGAGTCTCTACGTTGAGACCGATGAACCATCTTTATCTATTCGCCGTCAGCAGTTGTCCCTGCAGTATGCGTCAAAATTGCGATCCCTGCCAGGCCATCCCACTTGGGACTGCGTTTTCAGTCCCAGGTGGGAAATGTTATACCAGAATCGGCCGACTGCCATTCGTCCTTTCGGTTTGCGTGTCCGAGGCTACCTCAGAGACATCAACACCAGTCTCGATAGCATCGCACAGTCGACAGCTGAGCCACTTCCACCTTGGCTCGCTGTTTCCCCTTCCTGCGATTTTTCCCTGTGCAGGACGGGGAAGGCCTTTACACCCGACTGTGTGTACCGGCAACTCTTTGCCAGCCATCGTGCTGCGCACCCGGACTTCTTGCCTGTCTTCATAGATGGCTCGAAGTCCGGCACTTCGGTGGGATCAGCCATGGTCTGCTGTGATGTAATCATTGCAGACCAGATCCCACAGCAGTGTTCCATCTTCACTGCTGAGTTGCATGCTATCAGCATTGCCTTGGACCATATAGCAGCTAAGCATCATCGTCGGTGTGTGCTTTACACCGACTCGCTTAGCTCGCTACAGGCTTTGATCTCAGTGAGGCATCGGCCTCACCCTGTTCTCTCCAAGATCCGCCAGCAGCTCCATCGTCTGGCAGCCACCACCACGATTCTCTTCTGTTGGGTGCCCGGTCATGTCGGAATCAGGGGCAATGATTTGGCAGATTCTGCTGCCAGGTCAGCCACGCCCCTGTCCGACTCTCCGTTGCCGGTTCCATATGTGGATTTCCGGCAGCGTTTCACCATCGAGCTCCGGGCACAGTGGCAGAGATCTTGGTCTGAACAGGTTGGTAACAAGCTCTTCGAGATCAAGCCCATTGTCAAACCGTGGCAGTCTTGTTTTCGCAGGAATCGTAAGGAGGAAGTTGTCCTTGCTCGGCTCCGCTTAGGTCACTCGTTTTTAACACACTCTTTTCTTCTTAAGGCGGACGCAGTACCTAAGTGCGAGTTTTGTGACACCGTTTTAACTGTGAAGCATATTTTAATTGACTGTGTTTGTTTTAACCTTGAAAGATGTCTGTTTTTTAACTTTCACGATTTTACGTCCGAGCCCCTTACACTCGGACATCTTTTATCGGATCATTGCTATTTTAACACTGTTTTCGACTTTTTACGCTTTACCGGTTATTTTACTCGTTTATGAATTTTCTCTTTTTTACTGGTTTTTACCTGTGTTTTACCTGTTGTTTTTTTACATGGGTCCTATACACCCATTGTTATTGTTGATTTTATACTTGTTGATTTTACACTTGTTGCTCTCTTTTACTCTTTTTCTACATCTCGTTTTTGTTATGTGTTTTTTGTGTCTCTTTTAACTTTGGTTGTGGGTTTTCATGTCTTTTACCCTTTTTATCGTTTGTTTGGCGCAATATAGCCTTAGTTGCTATTGCGCCAAAAAACCCCAAACAACCAACCAACCAATCAGTCTGCAGCCTGACAATCATCGTGTCCTGATCTGGCGAACGAGGGACACGGCAGAATCCACGTTTCATGCGAGAAAGGGACACCTTCGGTGGTGGTGGAATCGTGGTGTGGGCTGGCATCAGCATTGGTGGTCGTACCGACCTCCAGGTCATCAGAAAAGGATCGCTGACTGCTGTCAGATATCGAGATGAGGTCCTGCATCTTATAGTGGTACTCTGTGCTGGAGGAGTTCGAAACAACTTTCTTTTCATGGACGATAATGCAAGGCCCCACCGTGCGCATCTCGTGAACAACATGTTTCAGGAGGCAGGAGTCGAACGCAAGGACTGACCTTCACGTTCTCCAGATCTGAATCCCATTGAACATGCTTGGATGGGATGCACTGGGAAGACGTCTGGCAAACCGTCCAATGCCCCCACAACATTTCTTGAGCTGTAAGTTGCCCTGGAGCAAGAGTGGCAGACGATCCCACAAGAACTGATGGACATTCTGATCCTGTCCATGCCCCATCGCTGTCAGTGTGTTTTGGCAGTCTTGGGTGACCATACACCCTACTGAACAGTCAATGTGTGCCACTCTCGTCCAATTTGACATGCTTCTGTTCACCCCCACCAATATGTCACTTGCTACTCAATCACGACAATTGAGTTTGCATCTCATTTGCATAATCCAACGCAATTGTTCGCTAATCAAAATACTCGTTCAGTGAGGACATTAAATCAAGGGATACATAAGCTAAATTCAACGTTTTTTAAAATGCTTTAAAAAAGATTCCTGTTTATCGATGAAATATTTAAAAATTTCAACCCATCTACTGCGCGCCAATATTCAGTTTACTATTTTAATTCACGAAAAGAAAGGGAAAAAATCGCCATTTTAGAAAAAAAAGTTAATCTAAAGGACAGAGCAGTGAAATAGAGGACTGTCTTCTTAAATAAAGGACGTATGGTCACCGTACATATACGATATCATTAAAATATCCTCTTCCTACCTCCGTGACTTAAAAGACGGCTTATTTTTCTAACCACAACTAATCAACGATTCCCTAAAAGAAAACGTGAAAAATGTCGACGCTACTTCGTACGTTTGACTTCAACAGATTTCATTAACTGTATACTGTTTGAAAGTAATCGTAATAATTCTTTGCTGACGTCTGACAATAACATTGTTGATTTAATTGTTTTCCGACTTCGAAGGAAGCGACACCTCTCCATATCCGCAACAAAGTTCTCTCTCTTTAAGCTTCCTTTCTCGCCATTTCTCGTACCTGAGCGAAGCCAATTAGCGAATATTATAGGAACAAATATTATCGAACATAACGTAGCAGTGGGGATCGGCATCAAATAATCAAAGATAATCGAATAACGAAAAGTTTCCCTGCCTAGACACGTTAAAATAAAAAAGATCCAACGAGTACCGTGTAAGAACTTCGTATTGCCATCAATAAAAATAAATAAAATTTTTAAATACCCCCTCAAGCAGCTGCTTGCCACAGAGGTCTGACAGGAGCCTGTCAGTTTATATGCCATAGGAGAAGATCTGAGAGGATGGCAGGATCTCAGCAGAAAAACAACACACACACAAACATGCTTTACCCGGGACTCGAACCCAGGTCCGTTAGATCAGTAGCGAAGCGCACTAACCACTCGGCCACGGGACGGCTGCCATAAATAAGCATATTGAAATATGTGTGCGCCTTAATAATAAATTGGAGAAAACACAGAGATGACGTCAGCAAAGCGGTTTCGGTTACTTTCCAGCATAATTTCTATAATGTGAAGAGGAAAAACATTCCCAGTGTCTCGTGAAAGCCATACAACGAAACTATATTGTGAAATCACAGTTTATTATTCAATTCAATACATTTTCCAAAACATATTTTCTCCTGAGGTCACTCACAAAACCTATCTGATGGACAAAATTAAAGGTGACATTGTCATAATACTTTAGTAGCCAAATATCTTATTCGATATCATTTGCATTAGATATCTCTCACAGCTGTACGACATACGTGTAATATCGAATATAAAAACGTTGGTTGCCGTTATATATAAATGATGAACGCTGGAATATTTAACAGGAGAAAAAAAAAATATGTTAAAGGCAAAGTTGACATGACACTTCAAATCACGTTTAGATTTCAGTTTTAATAAAATAAAAATAAATACCCCCTCAAGCAGCTGCTTGCCACAGAGGTCTGACAGGAGCCTGTCAGTTTATATGCCGTAGTAGAAGGTCTGTGAAGATGGCAGGATCTCACCAGAAAAACGACACATATATCCATGCCTTACCCGGGGCTCGAACCCAGATCCCTTAGATCAGTAGCCAAGCATGCTAACCACTCGGCCATGGGTTTTACTCTTCATAAAATAATTAGTGTATTGCACCGGATAATTATTTTCCATCTCGGCATTTGTAAAATTATCCTATCGTTCTTAACTCTAAAAACGCAAATGACGTAGTTCAAAAAACGCCATTTCCATAGCTACAATTAGGAAGACCCTATTTCGTGTCAACACAAATATTTCGTAGTCAATTCCTATTTATAGAAAGATAATTGCAACTGTTTATTTCATCTCTCAATAAATAAGTTCCAAAGCTTTAACGGTTCGTAAACGTATAAATGGTTGCTGCCTACGTAGAGCCTATCCACATCGCAGTACATCACCAAATGGTTACTTCTTCCGTGGATCGTACGAGGGTGAGAAAAAACATCCAGTGGAACAACTCAAAAAAGCTTGCAATGCGAAACTCAAAGTAGGCAACTTCCAACTTTTACTATGGCTTCACAATGTTTCGTCTATACTTCTCCGAAACATTAAATAACCATTTATATTCTCTCTAAATAAATAAAAAATAAATACCCCCTCAAGCTGCTGCTTGCCACAGAGGTCTTGACAGGAGCCTGTCAGTTTATATGCCACAGTAGAAGGCCTGAGAGGATGGCAAGACCTCAGCAGAAAAACGACACATACATCCATGCCTTACCCGGGGCTCGAAATCAGGTCCCTTAGGTCAGTAGCCAAGCGCGTTAACCACTCGGCCATGGGACGGCTTATAGAAAAATAAAAATGCATCTTACGTACTTGAGATGATCGAAACATAACATAAAAATAGACCAAAAATAGCAACATTATTATGATTTAGAAAAGCATTTCTAAAACTTTAACTGCGTGTAATATATTATACAAAATCTGCTGGCAACACAAACGAAACAGTACTGCTGACGTCATCGGTGTTTTTTCTACTTTATTATTAACCCGTATTC
Organism: Ryuthela nishihirai; assembly: GCA_038380435.1. NCBI lineage: Eukaryota > Metazoa > Arthropoda > Arachnida > Araneae > Heptathelidae > Ryuthela > Ryuthela nishihirai. The sequence continues at coordinate 92,116,121 of JAWZYU010000011.1, forward strand.
ACATGGAAAAACTAATTTTTAGGAATTGAGTTATTTCTCATTCCGCCATTTTTCTTTGTCACCACTCTGTTTTAACTTCCACTTTTATACGAGATAAGTAACACTTATATAATAAAAAATGTGTTTAAATTAATAAAAATCAAATGAATATTTAAATATTTTCATATCTATTTTTTCATATGCACTGTATTTTTTTTTAAATGTTTATTTTTTACACGATTTTCTCGGGAACCTATCTACCGTGTCAGAATTCGAAACAGAATTGGGTGCATTGAATTAGATTATTCCTATTGTTGATTAAGAAGGATTTATTTCTTTTAAAGTTGAGTGGTTACCGCTCTTGGCTACTGATCTAAGAGACCTGGGTTTGAGTCCCGGGTAAGGCATGGCTGTTTTGTGTCGTTTTTCTGCTGAGGGTGTGCCATCCTCTCTCAGACCTACTATAGCATATAAACTGACAGGCTCCTGTCAGACCTCTGTTGTAAGCAGTTGTTTGAGGGGGTATTTATTTATTTATTATTAAAATTTGAGTAACATCCTGAAACAAATTATAGAGAATATAATAGCAGGAATGCGCTGTGATGCATACGAATAAACATCTTTGTATGCTGGATGCTTTTAAATGTAAACAGAGTCAATTTGAATATCTGATAGCGCTCAGAGTTGGTTGTTTTACCTGTGATCGCCAATTTTTTTGTACACAATATGCTAAACGGCCGAGTCACGAGGACCCCGAAGGCTCAGAAAAGGTTGGGGGAGGGGCCTCACCGGAACAGCTGTTGGGAGACATGAAAGCCTCCCGTCAAAATCATGCAACGTGTTCTTTAACGTGCACAGGGTATGGCTTTCCCGCACACGGCTTAAGATCCCATCCGACGGACGGCGGCCTTTCCAAGATTATCGGTTTCCCCTGCTGACCGTTAGCAGGGCGAGCAGTTTTGCAGAGATGAACTCGAACCTGAGAACTGCAGATTAGGAGCCTGGCGCGCTACCAACTGAGCCACCACGCCTCCGCAGAGTTTCTTTCCGTTAAGGAACTAATAACTGCTATGGTTTATCTTCGTGTGCATTTTTTTTCTGGTTCGAGTAGCACCTCTGACAGCGTCCAGACACACAGTTACGTAGAAATATATACGTCGTCGCGTAGTTACAATATCGGCTTTCGTACTAAGCGCTGTTCCGCATTGCTATTAGAAATGCCACCAAAAGACATACGATCAGCAGTGCTATCATTAAAGTGAAAGGGATGGACGGTTAGGTATTGCCGCAAGATAGGAATATGTGTTTCCCAGGGTCGAGTCCCACTATACCCAAAGTTTTGATTTATTAAAACACCTCATCCTTATATCGGTTAGAAAGCCGAACACCGATTGTTTCTATAAAGGCCGTCGGTTGTGAGGTAAAGCCATGGTCCCTGTGTGTGTCTCCTGCACCTATTAAATAAGACGCTAGATGGCCATGACCTGAGGTTGTCATCTCTCTGTTAACAGATGTGGTGCAGTGGGTTCCTTCGCCGACTGCAAGGAGTCCTTGTGGAGTGGCCATTTTTTCCTATATGTGCGAAAAACTGCCGCTCATACGTAAAAGAATCCCTCATGCGAGGGAGGGAACAAATTTCGTTTTACACTCGTTAGGACCTTAAATCTTTCAATCACCTGTGAAACTTTTACCGAATTAAATAACAGCCTGAAATTATGAAAAATTGAAATGCTCAAAACGTCACAATGTTATAAGCAAGGTTACCTTTTTCAACATTAACCGTAATTATTCATAATTTAGTATGTTATATACCTTTCCAACATATATTTTGTTGTACGTATCTATTTGTTGGAAAGAAACTAGGACCAAGCGTCATAGCTTATCTTACCCCACCTCATTGATATAAAGTGAGGATTATTAATTGTAGGTATAATTATTAAATATCCTGAAGAAATAATACTCACCGTGAATCCGAAAAACGCTTGAAAGGAGCACTATGTTTAAAGAAATGCGTTTTATTTCTCTTCCACAATTCATAGTAATTTTCGTAAACGAGATGTTGAAAAATACAAATGCGGAAGAGTAAACAAACACCTGTGTTCGCAATACGAAACACTAAAAGTCACTTCCTGTGAGTGAGCAAACGGTGCTTTCTTCAACGACACTCTGTCAGACGTCATGACCCTATTATTGCAAGGGAAAAAAAATTATAACGTCAGTGTATGAGTTTATATCAAGCGGCTATGTTACTGCTACTTTTGCCGCGTTAGCGTATGGATATGGCGAAGAATTGATATAATTTGAGTTTTTTATTTTGAGATTTTCGGAGCTTTGCGTACCCGGAACACATTACAGTGTAATAAGCAACCATTGGCAAGGTCTATGCGATTAAAAAATACACACGGACTGTATTCCTTATCTCATTCTCTAAACCACCATTCTGCTTCTCGAAAACATATCAGGTGAAAGAAGTTTAATAATATTCTTAAAGTGTTTTTGGTTCGTTTATAAATTCCTTCAGGTAAGTAACTTTGTAGTGAATAATTAATTTACAGTAGAGGTAATCTAATTTTCCACTTTTTAGCATGAGAGTTATGAAATTTCAACCGAGAGCTTAATATACAGCACATTATTCTGATTATGGGATATAAATTTTATGGTTAAATGCTATTTGTCGCTGTCGACCACTAACGACCCCTTTCATTTCGGCTCGGATTTTGTAGAACTAATGGTTGTGCGAGGAAAAAAAAATTCTTTGCTTAATTTTTGATTTCTTCATTTTGCTATTTGTCGTTACAGTATGCGTAGAAATATTTCTCTATCGTAAATATAATAATATAATAATATTGTCAATCATTTGGATGCAGGTCACATTGGATTAGCTGTATATCTTGATTTTACGAAAGCATTTGACAGTATTAACCACGAAATTTTGTTAAAGAAAATTGAATTTTATGGCCTGAGAGGTAAAATGAATAACTGGTTAAGAAGCTACTTATTTCAGAGGAAAGCTCTTGTAGAAATAAATGGTAGTATATCAGATGAACATTTTATTTACAGAGGTGTGCCTCATGGTTTGATTCTTGTTCCGATCCTTTTCCTACTTTACATTAACGATTTAGCAAAGTTACACATTAATTCAAAGATGTTATTATATGCTAATGATACCAGTATTATCGATTTCAACCAAGATTCTACAAGCCTGATTAGCAGTGTTAACTACTCTCTAAATGTTATATCTGAATGGTGCAGACATAACAATTTATTAATAAATGTCAAGAAATCCAAATACATGATTTATAAAAATAAAAACAAAAATATCGATGAGAAATGTTTCGATGTGAAGATTAATGAAATTAAGCTAAATAGATGCACTGAATATAAATTCTTAGGAATATGGATCGATGAAAATCTGAACTGGTCATTTCACGTAAAGCAGCTGAGAATCACCCTGTCGAGGAATATTGGTATGATTGGTAAATACGTCATCTGGTTAACAAACAAATTTTGACAAATTTATACTACTCTTTCATTTATTCTTATATAACATATGGAATTTTAGTCTGGGGTAATACTTTTGACTATAATCTGAATGCTATATATCGTCTTCAGAAAAGAATTGTTAGATATATTGTTGGTAAAAGATATTATGATCCCGTGGCACATTTATTTTCTGAGGTTAAAATTCTTAATGTCTATAATAATTACAAACTGATATCAGGAAACTTTGTGTATTCGATTACAATGAGATTGGTTAAATTGGATAGATTTAAAGACTATTTTCAGAGTCTTTCGAATTTTCATAATTATGAAACACGTCACAGAGAGGATCTGAGTATACCTATGTGTCGATTGTCATTTGGGCAGAGATCTATCAAATACAATGCAGTAAAAATTTGGTCCGAATTTCCTGATGATGTTCAAAATGCAAAATCTTTAAAATTATTTAAAATCAAATGTAGAACGTTTCTTCTTACAAAGCAATGAAACCTTCTTCTATGTATCAGTGTAATATGTCTCATAACCATTTGACCTTTTATACTATTGAATTATTGTACTATTTGAATTATTGTATACTTTACTGTTGCCATAATTGAACTAAAGGAAATAGGGAGCATTAACTAAAAATAAGTGTCACCTTACTATGCTCTCCTTTTTGGTTTCGCCTTTCCTATTAAACACCAATATTTAATATGATTGTTATTTACCTTAATTGTTATTAGATAATTATGTTATGTAAATGTATATTGTATTGACTGGCGGAATAAAATAAAGATTATTATTATTATATTATATCAAAGCGCAGTTTTTTTATGTACAGGCTTTCAGATCTATTTGCCCATTATCGTGGACGAACTTTGAAACCAACGTTTGATATTCGCAACAGATATATCGAGCTGATAGGGTGACGTAACGACCTCAAGAAATGTCAACTTGGCGTTAAAAATATAATTTACCCACTACAGGGAAATGTATTGTTCAGAGCTAACAAGAAGGTAATACACAGTACAGCGAAATGTGTAATAGAAGCCTTAGATTAAACCACAGGTTTTTCCTTTGGGAACACAGAAAAAAGCGTTCTTTACCCCTAAGGACAAAGTTGCCTATGACATACGTAAGAGATTCACACCTAGCCTCGATCTATGAATTTTTAGTTGGACACCACAGGGAAACGCGTACTGTGAACGCCACCTGTCTGGATAGCCTTCAACAAAAAGAGCGAAAATAAATATGCCTCAACAAGCAATTCCGTTCATTGGTTTAAGATAAGTTAAAGTTAATTTATTTTAATAACATTGAAAATAATTTACTTATTAAGATTTTATTTAAATATTTCAGAATATTATAAAAATATTTACCAAAATTAAAAAAAGAAATAACTACCAGTTAATATTTTAGGATTAGTCCTATGCAGGATCCTGTCCTATGCCGGTGCGGTTGCCGGAAAGCCCATCGTTAAGATGGCTTCCGTGGCGGTGCAGACCGACATCAGCGTTCCACCAGCTGAATCTTTCTCGCCTGCTGCCAAGTACCTCTTGACGCAGGCGAAGCCGACGTCGGTGTCAACCTCGACATCGACACCGGTTTCTATTCCTGTGTCTGTGCCTTCCACATCCACCTCCGGAAGGCCCCCTCCACCCCGCCCACAGACAGCAAGACCTACAAAACCCAAGGGGCCCCCGCCGGGGCCCAAAAAGAAAATTTTTACCTCCTCGTTCGGCGGTCTCTGATCCATGTTGCTCGGACGACTCCGAGGACATGGACACCGACCGCCCTAATTTTCCAAAACCATCGCTGGCGACGGTTAAAATAAATCGAAAGACGTCCACCAATTCTTCCAAGACCTGAGATGGCCACACTCCTTCAATGAAACTGTCGTGGATTCCAGAGGAATATTGACGACATCAAGGTCCTCCTGAGGGCACACGAACCCCTCTGTGTGTGCCTGCAGGAGACATTTTTGCAGACGGTCAACAGTCCCACAATCCGGCACTTTTCTCTCGTTCGCCGGGATAGGAATGGAGATGGTCCAGCTCACGGAGGTGTTGCCATCCTCGTGAGCAACCACTCCCCATTCCGGGTCATTCCCCTCACCACCGACGTAGAGGCGGTTGCCATCCGCCTTTTTGTGGGATTTTCGTTGACTGTCTGTTCTCCCGCCCAGAAGCGTCATTTTCCGGGATGACCTTGATGACCTCGTCTCGCAGCTGCCGTCCCCCTTCCTCATCATGGGGGACTTCAACGGCCACAGTCCGCTCTGGGGCAGTGCTGACACCAACGGGAGGGGCCGGGTCTTGGAGCAGTGTCTCCTGGATCCATCGCTCTCCCTGTTGAACACCGGTGTCAGTACCTACTTTCACACCCCAACCCGCACATTCACTGCCATTGACCTCACCATCTGCTCCTCCTCGATCCTTCCACTCTTTACATGGGAGGTCGAGGACAATCCCTACGGAAGCTATCACCTCCCCGTGGTGTGTACCATCTCTCGTGGGGGGCCTTGCAGCCCTTCACGTGTCTCCCGGTGGAGGCTTGATCGGGCTGATTGGAGTGGCTTCGAGCTCTTGTCTGAGCTCGATGAGCACTATGTCAGCCAGGAGCCCATCAATGTTGCAGTGGCAGAGTTCACGGACTGCATCGTCCATGCAGCTGCCCCTACTATTCCTCAGACCTCGACTCGGTTTCCACGGTTCCCAAAACCGTGGTGGAATCCCGTCTGCACCGCAGCTCGTAAGGCTCAGAACAAGGCTTGGGGGATAATAGATATCCGACGTCCCCCAACCTCGAAGCTTTCAAACGCTGCCAGGGCGAAAGCCCGTTTCGTCCGGCGCCAGAGCCAGAAGGAATCTTGGATGAAATATACATCTTCTATCACCCGCACAACCAGTTCTAAGGACGTGTCGGATAAGGTCCGGAAGATGGGTGGGAAATACACGTCCCACTCATTATCGATCCTGGAGCACAATGGACAGGCAATTGCTGATCCTCGAGCAATTGCCGACATTCTGGGGGAGTCATTCTCCAGCATCTCTTCTCTGTCCTCCTACTCCCCCGAGTTTCTGGCCCAGAAGAGCAGGGCCGAACGCTCTCCGCTGTCCTTCCATTCGAATGGCCTGGAGTCTTACAACAGGCCATTCACAGCGGAGGAGCTTCGCCATGCTCTGCACACTTCCCGTGCATCTGCTGTGGGGCCAGATAATGTCCATTATGCCATGCTCCAACATCTCTCACCATCGAGTAAGGATCGACTGCGCCGACTCTTCAACCGTATTTTCATCGAGGAGCAGTTTCCGGACTCATGGCGGGAGGCCATCGTCTTGGCCTTCCCTAAGCCAGACAAAGATCCCAAGATTCCTTCCAATTATCGTCCAATTGCGTTGACGAGCTGCGTCTGCAAGGTGTTGGAAAGGATGGTAAATACCAGGCTGGCCTGGTATTTGGAATATCACGGCCTTCTTTCCAACACCCAGTGTGGCTTTCGCAGGCACCGGTCTACTTTAGACCACCTGATCCGCCTCGAATCGGCGATCACGAATTCCTTTTTACGACGAGAGCACCTGGTGTCCTTTTCTTCGACATCGAAAAAGCGTACGACACGGCATGGAGATTCGGCATTCTTCGTGACCTTCACAGCTTCGGCTTGCGAGGTCACATGCCGATCTTCATCGCGAACATTTTATCTTCTCGTGTTTTTCGAGTCCGTGTCGGCAACACTCTATCGCGGCCTTTCCCCCAAGAACAGGGGGTGCCTCAAGGCTGCGTCCTGAGTGTTACGCTTTTCGCTGTCAAGATCCATTCCATTACACGGCAACTTCCTCCAACTGTAGGCAATGCCCTCTATGTTGATGACTTTAGCATCTTTTGCTCATCATCCAGCATGAGGGTCATTGAACGACAACTGCAAACTGCCCTGAACAATCTCTCGGTTTGGGCGACGGCCCATGGGTTCCGGTTCTCCCCACAGAAGACCGCTTGTGTGCACTTTTGCCGCAAGCGTAATCTTCATCTGGACCCCGAGCTGCGGCTCGGGGGTAACATCATTCCAGTTGTGGCGGAGACCAAGTTTCTCGGTCTCATCTTCGATCGGAAATTGACCTTTTTTCCACATATTCGACATCTCAGGTCCAAGTGCACGCGGGAATTGAACATCATCAAGGTCCTCTCCTCCCTCTCTTGGGGGGCGGACCGATGTTCTTTGCTCTGCCTGTACCGTGCACTTGTCCGGTCGAAACCCCCTCGGTGTGAGCGCCTGTACGTGGTGAGGGGGACCACCCTGTGAAGGTTCCCGCTGGCTCGGTTACCTTCGCAGGGTCCTAAACGCTCGCCCGCGTGTTTGCCGTGCGCGGAGACCCGTGTCCCTGGAAAAGAGGATCCTGGCAGTTGCTCAGGGGTCCCCGTCTTCTCTCCCCAGCTCATGACTGGTGGGGTCCCCTTTGGCCGTTTTGCCATTGGGGAGCCTGTCTGTCGCGGGGATGGGCAGCGACTTCCGGGGCCGCTGCTATACACTGCTTTGGCCTCTGCTTCAGGTAAACGGGAGGTCCTGGGGCGGCCCCCTCAGGATCAATCGGCTGGTGGGCTGGTCCTGCTAGGGTCAACTATGCTGTTCAGTGAGTAACCTTGTCCACCGTCCGGACAACGGTTTGCGAGTTTCCCCACACCTTTAATAGTTTTGTAGTTTTCTTTCTTTTGTGAGGCCAGCTCTTGCCTCACACTTTATTGCTTTGTTGTTTCTTTTCTTTTGTGGGAACTCCGTCGAGTTTCCCACCATTTCTCTTTTACTTTTACTTTTTGTTTTGTAGTGAGGGCTTGGCTCACTGGCTGTGTGGGTATGGTGCCCGGGCAGCCCTGGCGCCCAACTGGGCATCCCCTTGTTGGACTCCATGGTGGGTGGGGACAACGGGCACTGAATTTTTTAAACACAACCATGAGTACACCTACTCAGAATTCTTCGAACAATGCCGCGAAGAGGGCACGCCATGAACCCCCAACTTCTCTGTCTTTGCCTTCGTCTTCGTGTGTGTCTCCGTCTCCGAAGTTCCTGATCATCCACTCTACGGGTGATCAGGTTCTTGGGGACATGTCTCCTTTTTTTATCAACAAGGGTATTCAAGGTCTTGCGGGAGAGCCGAAATCTGTCAAGCGCCTAAGATCTGGTGACTTGCAGGTGGAGACTGCATGCTCCAAGCACTCGGAGCTTTTATTAAAGGTTACAGCGATTGGTGGAGTGGCAGTCGAAGTCACTCCACACAAAACGCTCAATTCCTCCCGGGGCGTGATCTCCGAGTGGGGCCTCCTCAAGGTTTCTGAGGAGGAAATCCTCTCGGAGCTTTCAGCCCAGGGGGTGATCGCAGTCCACCGGGTTTCGTCACGCCGTAATGGAAAGTTAGAGCCCACCAGGGTACTAATCCTAACTTTCAACACACCACGCCTGCCTACTTCCATCAAGGCAGGATACTTACACTGCGAGGTACGGCCATTTATCCCCAACCCTCTGCGTTGCTTTCAATGCCAGAGGTTTGGCCATGCCCGCACCGCATGCCGGGGCAAGCCCACCTGTGCTCGTTGTGGCAGTCAGGATCATCTCGAACCTGACTGCACGGCAGAAAAGGCATGCTGTGTAAACTGCCGTGGTGAACATCCGGCGTACTCCCGCGACTGTCCGAAGTGGCTGGAGAAGAAAGAGGTACAGCGCCTCAAGACCATTCATAACATCAGCTATCCAGAGGCGAGAAAGTTTGCTGCACCGCCTGCCCCACCTGGCAAGGTCTCCTATGCCGGTGCGGTTGCCGGAAAGCCCATCGTTAAGATGGCTTCCGTGGCGGTGCAGACCGACATCAGCGTTCCACCTGCTGAATCTTTCTCGCCTGCTGCCAAGTACCTCTTGACGCAGGCGAAGCCGACGTCGGTGTCCATCTCGACATCGACACCGGTTTCTATTCCTGTGTCTGTGCCTTCCACGTCCACCTCTGGAAGGCCCCCTCCACCCCGCCCACAGACAGCAAGACCTACGAAACCCAAGGGGCCCCCGCCGAGGCCCAAAAAGAAAATTTTACCTCCTCGTTCGGCGGTCTCTGATCCGTGTTGCTCGGACGACTCCGAGGACATGGACACCGACCGCCCCAATTTTCCAAAACCGTCGCTGGCGACGGTTAAAATAAATCGCAAGTCGTCCGCCACTTCTAAGACCTGAGATGGCCACACTCCTTCAATGGAACTGTCGTGGATTCCAGAGGAATATTGATGACATCAAGGTCCTCCTGATGGCACACCAACCCCTTTGCGTGTGCCTTCAGGAGACATTCTTGCAGACAGCCAACAATCCCACTATCCGGCACTTTTCTCTCATTCGCCGGGACCGGGATGGAGATGGTCCAGCTCACGGGGGTGTTGCCATCCTCGTGAGCAACCATTCTCCATTCCAGGTCATTCCCATCACCACAAATTTAGAGGCGGTTGCCATCCGCCTCTTTGTGGGATTTTCGTTGACTGTCTGTTCTGTCTATCTCCCACCCGGAAGCATAGTTTTCCGGGATGACCTTGATGACCTCGTCTCGCAGCTGCCGTCCCCCTTCCTCATCATGGGGGACTTCAACGGCCACAGTCCGCTCTGGGGCAGTGCTGACACCAACGGGAGGGGCCGGGTCTTGGAGCAGTGTCTCCTGGATCCATCGCTCTCCCTGTTGAACACCGGTGTCAGTACCTACTTTCACACCCCTACCCGCACATTCACTGCCATTGACCTCACCATCTGCTCCTCCTCGATCCTTCCACTCTTTACATGGGAGGTCGAGGACAATCCCTACGGAAGCGATCACCTCCCCGTGGTGTGTACCATCTCTCGTGGGGGGCCTTGCAGCCCTTCGCGTGTCTCCCGGTGGAGGCTTGATCGGGCTGATTGGAGTGGCTTCGAGCTCTTGTCTGAGCTCGATGAGCACTCTGTCAGCCAGGAGCCCATCAATGTTGCAGTGGCGGAGTTGACGGACTGCATCGTCCATGCAGCTGCCTCTACTATTCCTCAGACCTCGACTCGGTTTCCACGGTTCCCAAAACCGTGGTGGAATCCCGACTGCACCGCAGCTCGTAAGGCTCAGAACAAGGCTTGGGGGGTGTTTCGGAGATATCCGACGTCCCCCAACCTCGAAGCATTCAAACGCGCCAGGGCGAAAGCCCGTTTCGTCCGGCGCCAGAGCCAGAAGGAATCTTGGAAGAAATATACATCTTCCATCACACGCACGACCAGTTCTAAGGTCGTGTGGGATAAGGTCCGGAAGATGGGTGGGAAGTACACGTCCCACTCATTATCGATCCTGGAGCACAATGGACAGGCAATTGCTGATCCTCGTGCAATTGCCGACACTCTGGGGGAGTCATTCTCCTCCATCTCCTCATCTTCCTCGTACTCCCCCGAGTTTCTGGCCCAGAAGAGCAGGGCTGAACGCTCTCCGCTGTCCTTCCATTCGAATGGCCTGGAGTCTTACAACAGGCCATTCACAGCGGAGGAGCTTCGCCGTGCTCTGCACACTTCTCGTGCATCTGCTGTGGGGCCAGACAATGTCCATTATGCCATGCTCCAACATCTCTCACCATTGGGTAAGGATCGACTGCTCCGACTCTTCAACCGTATTTTCATCGAGGAGCAGTTTCCGGACTCCTGGCGGGAGGCCATCGTCTTGGCCTTCCCTAAGCCGGGCAAAGATCCCAAGATTCCTTCGAATTATCGTCCAATTGCATTGACGAGCTGCGTCTGCAAGGTGTTGGAAAGGATGGTAAATACCAGGCTGGCCTGGTATTTGGAACATCACGGCCTTCTTTCCAACACCCAGTGTGGCTTTCGCAGGCATCGGTCTACTGTAGACCACCTGATCCGCCTTGAATCGGCGATCAGGAATTCTTTTTTACGTCGAGAGCACCTGGTGTCAGTTTTCTTCGACATCGAAAAAGCGTACGACACGGCATGGAGATTCGGCATTCTTCGTGACCTTCACAGCTTCGGCTTGCGAGGTCACATGCCGATCTTCATTGCAAACTTTTTATCTTCTTGTGTTTTTAGAGTTCGTGTCGGCAACACTCTATCGCGGCCTTTCCCCCAAGAACAGGGGGTGCCTCAAGGCTGCGTCCTGAGTGTTACGCTTTTTGCTGTCAAGATAAATTCCATTACATGGCAACTTCCTCCGACTGTAGGCAATGCCCTTTATGTTGACGACTTTAGCATCTTTTGCTCATCGTCCAGCATGAGGGTCATTGAACGACAACTGCAAACTGCCCTGAACAATCTCTCGGTTTGGGCGACGGCGAATGGGTTCCGGTTCTCCCCACAGAAGACCGCTTGTGTGCACTTTTGCCGCAAGCGTAATCTTCATCTGGACCCCGAGCTGCGGCTCGGGGGTAACATCATTCCAGTTGTGGCGGAGACCAAGTTTCTCGGTCTCATCTTCGACCGGAAATTGACCTTTTTACCACATATTCGACATCTCAGGTCCAAGTGCACGCGGGCATTGAACATCATCAAGGTCCTCTTCTCCCTCTCTTGGGGGGCGGACCGATGTTCTTTGCTCCGCCTTTACCGTGCACTTGTCCGGTCGAAACTGGACTACGGATCCCAGGTGTATGACTCCGCCCGGGATTCCGTGGTGAAGGTGCTGGACCCACTCCATCATCAGGCCCTCCGTGTGTGCACGGGGGCCTTCCGCACTTCACCGGTCCAGAGTCTCTATGTTGAGACCGATGAACCATCTTTATCTATTCGCCGTCAGCAGTTGTCCCTGCAGTATGCATCAAAATTGCGATCCCTGCCAGGCCATCCCACTTGGGACTGCGTTTTCAGTCCCAGGTGGGAAATGTTATACCAGAATCGGCCGACTGCCATTCGTCCTTTCGGCTTGCGTGTCCGAGGTTACCTGCGAGACATCAACACCAGTCTCGATAGCATCGCACAGTCGACAGCTGAGCCACTTCCACCTTGGCTCGCTGTTTCCCCTTCCTGCGATTTTTCCCTGTGCAGGATGGGGAAGGCCTTTACACCCGACTGTGTGTACCGGCAACTCTTTGCCAGCCATCGTGCTGCGCACCCGGACTTCTTGCCTGTCTTCACAGATGGCTCGAAGTCCGGCACTTCAGTGGGATCAGCCATGGTCTGCTGTGATGTAATCATTGCAGACCAGATCCCACAGCAGTGTTCCATCTTCACTGCTGAGTTGCATGCTATCAGCATTGCCTTGGACCATATAGCAGCTAAGCATCATCGTCGGTGTGTGCTTTACACCGACTCGCTTAGCTCGCTACAGGCTTTGATCTCCGTGAGGCATCGGCCTCACCCTGTTCTCTCCAAGATCCGCCAGCAGCTCCATCGTCTGGCAGCCACCACCACGATTCTCTTCTGTTGGGTGCCCGGTCATGTCGGAATCAGGGGCAATGATTTGGCAGATTCTGCTGCCAGGTCAGCCACGCCCCTGTCCGACTCTCCGTTGCCGGTCCCATATGTGGATTTCCGGCAGCGTTTCACCATCGAGCTCCGGGCACAGTGGCAGAGATCTTGGTCGGAACAGCTTACCAACAAGCTCTTTGAGATCAAACCTATCGTCAAACCGTGGCAGTCTTGTTACCGCAGAGATCGTAAGGAGGAAGTTGTCCTTGCTCGGCTCCGCTTAGGTCACTCGTTTTTAACCCACTCTTTTCTACTTAAGGCGGACGCAGTACCTAAGTGCGAGTTTTGTGACACCATTTTAACTGTGAAGCATATTTTAATTGACTGTGTTTGTTTTAACCTTGAAAGAAGAATGTTTTTTACCTCTCATGATTTTACGTCAGAGCCCCTTACACTCGGACATCTTTTATCCGATGAATCGTTTTTAACTCCTGTTTTTGACTTTTTACGTTTTACTGGATATTTTATGCGTTTATGAACCTTTTTACTTTGTTACTTTGATTTTACGCTTGTTTCTGTTTTTTACTGGGTCCTATACACCCATTTTATTGTCGATTTTACACGTGTTGTTATTTTTGCCATTTTTACTTATCTTTGTTGTTCTGGTTATGTTTCTGTGTGTTTTTAACTTTGGTTGTGGGTTCAATGACTTTTATCAATTTATATCTTTTTGTTTGGCGCAATATAGCCCTGTTGCTCTTGCGCCAAAAAACCCCAAACAACCAAACCGGTCGAAACTGGACTACGGATCCCAGGTGTATGACTCCGCCCGGGATTCGGTGGTGAAGGTGCTGGACCCACTCCATCATCAGGCCCTCCGTGTGTGCACGGGGGCCTTCCGCACTTCACCGGTCCAGAGTCTCTACGTTGAGACCGATGAACCATCTTTATCTATTCGCCGTCAGCAGTTGTCCCTAAGTATGCATCAAAATTGCGATCCCTGCCAGGCCATCCCACTTGGGACTGCGTTTTCAGTCCCAGGTGGGAAATGTTATACCAGAATCGGCCGACTGCCATTCGTCCTTTCGGTTTGCGTGTCCGAGGTTACCTGCGAGACATCAACACCAGTCTCGATAGCATCGCACAGTCGACAGCTGAGCCACTTCCACCTTGGCTCGCTGTTTCCCCTTCCTGCGATTTTTCCCTGTGCAGGACGGGGAAGGCCTTTACACCCAACTGTGTGTACCGGCAACTCTTTGCCAGCCATCGTGCTGCGCACCCGGACTTCTTGCCTGTCTCACAGATGGCTCGAAGTCCGGCACTTCAGTGGGATCAGCCATGGTCTGCTGTGATATAATCATTGCAGACCAGATCCCACAGCAGTGTTCCATCTTCACTGCTGAGTTGCATGCTATCAGCATTGCCTTGGACCATATAGCAGCTAAGCATCATCGTCGGTGTGTGCTTTACACCGACTCGCTTAGCTCGCTACAGGCTTTGATCTCAGTGAGGCATCGGCCTCACCCTGTTCTCTCCAAGATCCGCCAGCAGCTCCATCATCTGGCAGCCACCACCACGATTCTCTTCTGTTGGGTGCCCGGTCATGTCGGGATCAGGGGCAACGACTTGGCAGATGCTGCTGCCATGTCAGCCACGCCCCTGTCCGACTCTCCGTTGCCGGTTCCATATGTGGATTTCCGGCAGCGTTTCACCATCGAGCTCCGGGCACAGTGGCAGAGATCTTGGTCTGAACAGGTTGCTAACAAGCTCTTCGAGATCAAGCCCATTGTCAAACCGTGGCAGTCTTGTTTTCGCAGGAATCGTAAGGAGGAAGTTGTCCTTGCTCGGCTCCGCTTAGGTCACTCGTTTTTAACACACTCTTTTCTTCTTAAGGCGGATGCAGTACATAAGTGCGAGTTTTGTGACACCGTTTTAACTGTGAAGCATATTTTAATTGACTGTGTTTGTTTTAACCTTGAAAGACGTATGTTTTTTAACTTTCACGATTTTACGTCCGAGCCCCTTACACTCGGACATCTTTTATCCGATGATTCACTTTTAACTACTGTTTTCGAATTTTTACGCTTTACCGGATATTATACTTGTTTATGAATTTTCTCTTTTTTAGTGGATTTTTACCTGTTTTTTACATGGGTCCTATACACCCCTTGTTATTGTTGACTTTTTACGTTTTACTGGATATTTTATGGGTTTATGAACCTTTTTGCTTTGTTACTTTGATTTTACGCTTGTTTCTGTTTTTTACTGGGTCCTATACACCCATTTTATTGTCGATTTTACACGTGTTGTTACGTTTTGCCATTTTTACTTATCTTTCTTGTTCTGGTTATGATTCTGTGTGTTTTTAACTTTGGTTGTGGGTTCAAATGACTTTTATCAATTTATATCGTTTTGTTTGGCGCAATATAGCCCTGTTGCTCTTGCGCCAAAAAACCCCAAACAACCAACCAACCTGTTTTTGACTTTTTACGTTTTACTGGTTATTTTACACGTCTCTGATTTTTACTGTATTTTCTAGTTTTACTCTTGTTTGCAATTTTACATAGGTCCTATACACCCATTTTTATTGTTAACTTCTACTCTTGTTGTTTCTTTTTACACTTTTTACTTATCGATTTTGTGTCGTTTCGTTTGTGTTCTTTTTAACTTTGGTTGTGGGTTTCATGTCTTTTACCCTTTTTATCGTTTGTTTGGCGCAATATAGCCTTAGTTGCTATTGCGCCAATAAACCCCAAACAACCAAACCAAACCAAACCTGGATAGCCTTCAACAAAAAGAGCGAAAATAAATATGCCTAAACAAGCAATTCCGTTCATTGGTTTAAGATAAGTTAACGTTAATTTATTTTAATAACATTGAAAATAATTTACTTATTAAGATTTTATTTAAATATTTCAGAATATTATAAAAATATTTACCAAAATTAAAAAAAGAAATAACTATCAGTTAATATTTTAGGATTAGAAGTGTTTTGATTTACACACTTTGAGGTGAAAGATAATATAGAAATTAGGGTGGCAACACTGGATATACACTTGTGACGTCACGTCCGTGTTTTCGCGATATCATTTGTAATTATAGTTTACCTGATATATTCTTCTGTTAATTTCCCGTTTTATTTATAACCACAGGTCGTAGACTTTTATTGTGAGGAAGTGATCTCATTTTTTTTAATGTGCGACAATCTGTAGCTGAATTTCTTGTTTTGAAAATAATAATTAGTTACGATACATTTAAAATTTCGGTGTTGGGAAATAGGTTTGAGGAGAAGAACAGAATGTTTCTTTGGTGCAGTGTAGTATTTTACTATGGAGCCTTTGCTATTGTTTCAAAAGTTAACATAAATAATAACTTATTTTACACTCCCTTTGACCGAGGTATGAATTAAAAAGGTATTCTTGTAGTGAAATATGAAATAGTTGGCAACACGAGCAGACTTCGAGAAAGCAAAAATAAATATTGGTGGGTGATTATTAAGCAGTGGAAATCCATTCGTGCGTATGTAATCGCCGTTATTTTTAGCATTATTTTATGGTTCGAAATAACGCAATAAATAAAAACCAACTCAAGCAGCTGCTTGACACAGAGGTCTGATATGAGCGTGGCAGTATAAAACGCCAGAGTAGGAATGCTAAGGATGAAGGGACCTCAGCAGAAAGAGAACGCAGACATCTGTGCCTTACCTGCTGCACGAACAGAGGTCCATTAGATCAGTAGCCAATCGTGCTAACCAATGGGTCATGGACGGCGGGAAATAACGTTAGTTATCTCATATAAAATTCGAAGTTAAAAATAGAATGGTGAGAAAAAAAAATGGCAGCATCGGATATAAGTGAATTCACTAAAATTAGTGCGGCATATAAATAAAGGTTAGTAATAAAGTAGGTAAAACAGCGAGATGACGTCCGCAGTACTCTTTCCTTGTGTTGCCAGTACATTTTGTATATTAGATGCATATTCAAGTTTTACAAATGCTTTTGTAAATCATAATATTGCTACTTTAGTGGAACGAATATCTGCAAAGTGAAATATTTCGATGTACCTGTTACGCAATAAATATTTTTCTAGAGAAAATTGAAAATGCTTGTATAAAATACGTAGAGGTACAGACGAAACATTGCGAAGCCGTAGTAAAAGTTTCAAGTTTCGTATTGCAAGCTATATTTGCTGTGTGATGAGAAATCCACAGGATGATTTGTCTTACACTACTACCATCCACAGTGGAAGGGGATAGAGGGTATAAACAATTTTTTATTAAATATATTTCGGGTGAGATTCTAGTGATGGACTGCGATATTGCAGGGCTTTTTAGTTGGTAGCAGCTATTCACATGATTACCCATCATTAAAGCTTTGAAAATTCCGGTATTTGGAAAGTTATTTTCGGTAAAAACAGTTTTTTTTTTCGAATAATAATATCAAGATTAATATTTCTGTTGTGGCTGACAAATCAAAATTAAAACTTATCTGCACGTCATGGTATAATAAGATAGAAAATTAGGAATGGAATTGCATGGCACCATAAACGTTTTCCTCAACGTTTCAAATGTTTAAAAAAAATGCTCTTTATGGTAAAGGTAGATTATGTCAATAAATATTCCGATTTAGAGTGATTGGTGGGGTAATTTTAACGAGATTTATAATCGAGATTAGAGATATCTTGTGTAGGTGTTACAGATGTCAGTAGTACAGTCGAAGACCTGGTGTCGGAAGTAGCTCCACTGTCCACTGCACACGGTGACGTCATCGCCGCCCACGCAGGCGTCGGTGGCGTCGGGGGCTTAATTTTTGGGAGGGGGATGCCGTCCCCCCCTCGCAGGTGTGCGGGATGGTCTTTGATGGGGAGGGCTTAATCGGGCCCCTAAAAAGCCCCCCTGGGGATAACTTAATTTTTGGATTCCCATGCTGCCATTGGGGGCTTAATTTTTTTTTTTGGACCGGAAGTGTCGTCCCCCACACGTGTGTGTTGGCGTTGGGGAGGGGAAGTGCCGACCCCCCTCGCAGGTGTGCGGGATGGGGAGGGCTTAATTTTTGTCGCCCGGAAGTGTCGGAGATGGGGAGGGCTTAAGTTTCTTCTGTTCCCTAAAAAGTCCCCCCTTAGGGGGGACTTTATCGTCTTCTGTCCCCCCTTAGGCGCGCTTATTTTTAACGGTCGTGGCGGCCTAGGGCTTAACGCCCACACAGGCTGGGGAGGGCTTCCACCCGCCACCCGTTTGTTTTTTCTGATGTCGGGATGACCGTGGGATTCTGATTTTTTCTTGTAATGACGCTCCCCCATTTCTTACTCCCACACGTATCAGCATTTGGCTGGCGTCTGCGGTAGTATGGTAACCGCCCACGCAGGTGGGATGTTAAAATAAAAACGGACGCCACGGGAGGTCACGTGATCGTGGGAGAAGGGTTTGACTCTCCACATTTCCAGATTCTTGCTGAAAATGTCCATTGGCGGAAACCGCCCCCGCAGGTAGAAATGAGGCGGGAACGAAATTTAAAAAAAATGAATGTCATTGGCGGTAGGTGGGAGGTGGGAGGACCCGCGCATGCGCATTGTTGGGGTTTATAATCTCCCGCACAGCCCGGGAAGCGTCATTCTGTCATGGAGCTGTCATTCGATGAGAAACTTGCGTCGTTAAGCTGGATCCAGGGCGAGCTCGAGGATATCCTACGACGAATTCAGATGGAATCAACTATGCAGCCCTCGAGCCCGACCCTTGGACAGCCGAGAGATGCCTCCGGCCGTCCAAGCACCTCCGGCCTACCATGTGTCACCGATCAGCCGAGAGATAACTCCGGCCAGTCAAGTGCCTTCGGGCAACCATGGGCCTCCATCCAGCCAAGTGCCAACGACCAGCCGAGAGAAACCTATGGCCATCCAAGCACCGCCACCCAGCCCCGTACCTGGCGCCTCAGCCTAAAGAGGCGTCGGCAGCACGGAGAAGAGCCCGAAACAAAGCAGCAGAGGACCGCAGGAGCCAGCGTCCCCACCGCTTCAGCATCTTCTGCGCCTGTGCCCGACATTGCGCAGGCTCTCGGCTACGTAGTGACGCGCTCCAGTAGTTTCAGGTCCGCCAACTACAAGGCGATTTTCACGTCCCACACGGTCCGAATGAACAACTTCGACCGTGTGAAACCTCTAGAATTTATGGACACTCTTCTGACTGTTCAACAAAACATTTTTGAGGAACTGCTGCCAGAAGAGCAGTACACTCACGTGCTGGTCTGTGTGCACTCCAAGTGTCTCCGGAACCCCGTCAACCTGCCGCTGACCACACGTAACGAGGTCACGACAGGAAAATTCATGGAGATCATCGAAAAGGTGTTAAATTCCAATGATGCGGTGGTCACTGACGAAGATTTATTCTTCGACTTTGCCGCCGCTAATTTGGAACGTACCTGGCTGCATTCAGCATCAGCAAAATCACGGTTTATCACCATCGCCAACGACGACAACCTGTGCCTCGCCCGGAGCCTCGTAGTCGATAGGGCCCTGTGTATGAAGAAGAAGGGTGTGATGACACAGGGCACCTACACGTACATCTGTGACCGCCGACATCCGCGTCAACGTGACGAGGCACAGGCCCTTCATCGTGAGGCCGGGATCCCAGAGGGCAAGTGTGGGTTGCACGAGTTACACGGTTTACAACTGTACCTGTACCCCGAATACCGGGTCATCATGTTCGGGGCACAGGATGATTTTCAAGTCATCTTCGCCGGGAAGCAGGAGGCGCCTAATATCATCTACCTCCTGCACGACGACGGGCACTTCTCCGTCGTCATCAGCCCGGCGGGATACTTTCGGTCGAAGGAATTCTGCATCCCGTGTCTGAAGCCTGTGTACCACAAGCCCCACATTTGCAAAGGGGTCTGCCATTCGTGCCTGACCTCCGACTGTGGGAAAGGGGGGCTTCTATTTATTGCGATCTGTGCCACTATTATTTCAGAGGTCAACAGTGTCTGACCAGTCGAGGCACCTGTGCAAAACGGCACCGGTGCCTCGACTGTGGGGAGACCTATGATACCTCCGCCGATCCTGCCAATCAATGTGTGCAGAAAGAATTAGAGTGTGTGAAAGTGGCTAAAGAATGTGAAGTCACAGGCCGCCGTTTCTATTTCGACATAGAAACGGTGGAAGAAGTAGACGGCGTGCTGACCCCTATTCTGTGCATCATCACCTATGAAGAAGGTGACGGTGTATGGAAATATGAAGAGTTCCCCCACACCGACGACTTCATGGACTGGTTGCTGGCTATCGTCAAAGGTAAGCCTAAATTTAATGATATCACTTTGCTCGCACATAACGGTAGAGGATTCGATTTTAATCCGATTCTAAATTACCTCTATCGTAAGTGCCTGAGGCCGGAATTGATTTTTAACGGCAACAAAATTCTTCTTCTTAATATACCCGGCCTCAAAATCAGGTTTATCGATTCTCTTTCTTTCATTCAGGCTCCTCTTCGCTCTTTCCCTAAAACTTTCGGCATCACCGAAGTTAAAAAAGGTTTCTTTCTCCACGATTTTTGCACACGGCAAAACTTTAATTTTTCAGGACCCATCCCCGAAGCCCATTATTTTGAACCCCAGTACATGACCCCAGGAGAAGCTTCAGCGTTCCACGAGTGGTACGGAACAGTGCAGGGGACTCACTGGGATTTCAAATCTGAAATGATTGCGTACTGTAAATCTGACGTGCACACTTTAATGCGAGGTTGTGAGAGCTTCCGAACGGAATTTTTAGGGATGACTGGGGTAGACCCTTTTTCTAAAATCACTCTCTCTTCGGCTTGTCTGCAGGTCTACAGATAGAAATTCATGCCCGAAGGAGTGATTGGCGTTTACCCCTCCAACGGTTATTCCTCGGGCGACCGCCAGAGTAGGAAAGGCCTTGCCTGGTTAGCCTACATAGAAGAGACTGAGAATCTCACCCTGCAGACAGCGCGCTCTGCAGAGGGTGAAGCCAAAGTTGGCCCTTATTTTTTGGACGGTCTGTGTAGGGAGACCAAGCAGGCTCTGGATTTTGCGGGATGTTATTTTCACTCCTGTCCCGAATGCTTCAGTCCCGGCATTACTCCTTCTCTCACAGGACAGCCCATGATTCTAAATTATTTAAGAACCCTGGATAGAGAGCGGTGCATTCGCCAACTTTTACCTGATTACAGGTACAGAGTGTGCTGGGAGCACGATTTCGACTGGCTACTCAAGACAGATCCCACCGCTGCGCGCATTTATCAGCAGAACGAAGAAGTAAGGAAAATTAGCGGGCACTCCTTCCTCTACGGTGGGCGAACGGAGACATTCTCCTTGTTTTGCGACACGAAGGTCGAAAATTGTGACGTGAAGTACTTTGACGTGAACTCCCTTTACCCCGCAATTTGCAAGAGGGGCGTTTTCCCTGTCAAACACCCCAGGAGGATCACCGAAAATTTTGATTACACCCCTGACGCATATTTCGGCATCATCCACTGCACAGTGCTTCCTCCTACCGATCTTTATATCCCCGTATTCCCCTACCGTTGCCGCAACAAACTGTTGTTCCCTCTGTGCAGCACTTGTGCAGAATTAGCACAGGTAGACCCCTGCACTCACTCCGAAGCACATGAGCTCTCACCGCCTCTTATGTGTCGCTGGAATTATACAAAGCAGTCCGTGAAGGCTACAAAATTCTGAAAATTCACGATGTTTGGCACTATTCGGAAACTATTACTTACACCGCCCAGGACCCCGGCTTATTTGGCAAATACATCAACACGTTTTTAGAAGCCAAACAAAAATATTCAGGTTTCCCTTCAAACGTTAACACATACGAAGAAAAAGCAAAATTCTGTGAAGATTTCTTTCAGGCAGAAGGGGTGAGAATTAACCCCCAGGAAGTTGAGTATAACGGAACCAAACGAAGTTTAGGGAAATCCACACTCAACAGCCTGTGAGGCAAGGTATCAGAAGATCTTTCTAGACCAGTGTCCCAGATCATCGACGACCCCATAAAATTATTGGATTTTGCGAACGATCGCTCCAAACTTCTCACCGACCTTCATGCAGTCAATTCGGATCATATCCTAGTGACCTACAGACCCGCAAAAGAATTCACCCCCACCAACCCGAAAGGAAGTGTCATCATAGCCTCTTTTGTCACTTCCCAGGCGAGGCTCATTCTATTAGACATGCTTTCCAAATTAAAACAGCGAGCCCTCTATGCCGACACGAATTCTTGCATATTTAAAATTTCACCCGGCGACACATTCATTCCAGAGTCCTACGATTTTATGGGCTATTTCAAAAACGAGATTACCGATCAGTATGGTCCAAACACCACTATAGATCGGTACATCTCCATAACCCCGAAAAATTACATCCTGGAAATTTCGAACGGTGAAACTATCACCCGTGCGAAAGGATTTAAATTGAGTGTGCATAACAGGGAACGCTACGCCTCGGAGCTTCTCCACAATTTAATTCTAGGATGCCCCCCAACCACTTTTCCCGTCCCCTTCAATGTACAAATTGACAAACACAAGGCCACCCTCACCAACCGCCCTTTCCATAAAAAACTCTCTTTTAATTTTAACAAGAGAATCTTTAAACCTGGGCAAAGTGTCAAATTCCCTTTCGGTTACAAAAGTCTAAATTCCTGTTAACCATTGCCGACAGCGAGCCACCAGTCATGTTTCATATTCTTTAGCCACTTTCAGACTTTTCTGCACATATTTTTTAAATTGTGTATATATTTTTAAATAATGCTTCTTTCATGCAATTATGATTCATACAATTATTTTAAATGTTTTTTAAATCATGGAATTATTTTAAATCATGGAATTATAAAGCAGTTTTTGATTCTGCTTAAAGCAGAGGATTTGACACGGAAGAAGATCTGTACATGGTAAAACAATGCATGGTTCAACATATATTTTTAAATAAGACACATTTTTAAATCATGCCCAGGTTTTGTTAATCATGCAATTATTTTAAATGTGGTCAGGCACATATTTTAAATAAGGCACAGGTTTTTGTAAATCATGCAACTATTTTAAATGTGGTCAGGGAATTATTTTAAATAAGGCACAGGTTTTGTTAATCATGCAATTATTTTAAATGTGGTCATGCAATTATTTTAAATAAGGCACAGGTTTTTGTAAATCACGCAATTATTTTAAATGTGGTCAGGCAATTATTTTAAATAAGGCACAGGTTTTGTAAATCATACACATATTTTAAATGTGGCACATATTTTTAAATTATGCTACGCAATTATTTTAAATACGGCTTTGTAAATCATACAATTATTTTAAATAGGTCATGCCTTGCAGATGTGGGTTTATGGACAGGCACAGGTTCATTCACATGTTGTAAATAATGCTTCGTTTTTTGTAAATAGTATTACGGTTCGCATTTTAAATATGTTATATTATGGCTATTATACTACTGCTATTATTCAACGTACTGATTTTATTCAACATACTATGATGTGAAATATTGTGCAAACTATGACGCACGAATAATTGTTATACGCTGTTTGTTCAAGTTATTAATCTGAAATAAATGTGTTTAAACCCCTGTGATCTATGAGTTTCTCCTACAAAGAAAAATTCACTTACTTTTGAAGCCTCACGTGGTGGAACCTGTGGGATAATCCGACTGTATAATATCTGAAGATATAAATATTCTTAATAATCCAGCTGAAAAAATGTTTAAGGCGAAGAAAAACTTAATATATGAAAAAGGGGGGAATATCTGAAGGTGAAAAAACTTAATAACACACAAGTATAAAAATGCTTAATACCTGAAAAGGGGGGAAATATCTGAAAGCATAATATATCAAACGTAAATATATATAAAAGTGCTTAAGGCGTAATAATACACAAGTATCATATATGAAAGTATAAAAAAAATGATCAATACCAGAATAATATATGAAAAGGGGGAAAAACTTAATAACACACAAGTATCATATATGAAAGTATAAAAAAATGATTCATACCAGAATAATATATGAAAGTATAAAAATGCTTAAGACGTAATAATATACAAGTATAAAAATGCTTAATACCTGAATAATATATGAAAGGGGGGAAAAACTTAATAACACACAAGTATAATATATGAAAGTATAAAAATGCTTAAGACGTAATAATATACAAGTATAAAAATGCTTAATACCTGAAAAGGGGGGAAATATCTGAAAGCATAATATATCAAACGTAAATATATAAAAGTGCTTAAGGCGTAATAATACACAAGTATCATATATGAAAGTATAAAAAATGATTAATACCAGAATAATATATGAAAAGGGGGGAAATATCTGAAAGCATAATATATCAAACGTAAATATATAAAAATTCTTAATACGTAATAATACACAAGTATAAAAACGTAAATTCTTAAAGTGAAACGCAATGGGGCGTTCTTTTTGCTCTAGACAATTATAAAGCTGTACATGCTAAAATGTATTCACATGTCTCATAATCCATTTTATTCAGGTTTACTATGAAAGCTTTTAGTAATGAATAGAACAGTAAATGACATCAAAACTTTTTAAATAACCGAAGAGATATAAAAACTGAACTTTCCTACCTAGTAAAATAATTTGTATGATAGGGCAACCCTTTATCAAAATTGGGTGGCCTTTAAAAAGGCCTTTTTAAAGAAGGAAGGCGATGGCGGAAGTGGGAAAGAAAAGCAAGACTAGAGGGTTGAAGACAGAAAACCCACAGGCAGCGAAGTCCTCACGAGATCTCCGTCGCTTAGAACAACCGCCTGCGTAGCGCAGGCGGCGTTACGTCATCGTTCGGCACAGGTAAATTCACTAAGGCTATATCAGCGGCACTCTGTCCCCGGATGCAAGATTGCGGATGGCGAGGGGATGGCTGAGAGAGCACGCGATGGCAGGAGCACAGGGATTGCGTGCCCCCTCCTAGAGTCGCTAGCGCATGAGCGCCGAAAGTCAGCGTACACTGACGATGGCGAAAATCCCAAACGACCGTCACTTCGTATTCTGGGATCGGGGACGGCTGTCTCATTCCGGTCCTGACTCCATCGGGGGTACGGGGCCGTGGCTGTAGGTGACAACTACAGTCACACGGACCCGCCGTTAAAGACCCCTCGGGGAAATGGAGCGTCAGTCGTCTGGCCTCAACAGTGTACTGCATGGCGAATGAGCGCGAAAACGCTCCCAAGTATATTCAAAAACCGATGTCTGACCCCCTAACAGATGTCCAGACATCGAAGCCAGACATCTGGTACAAGTGTGGGAACGCGTATATTCCACTGCCAGACCATGGTTCGAACCTGAACTGGGCCCCTAGCAGGTTACTGGATCCCCATCACATCCGGACCCAGTGTGGGAACGCATATTCGGGCTATGTTGTAGTGTAAGACAGGGAGTAGTTGCTTATTAATAGTTACTTAGGATTTTATTGAAAGGTAGGGAGTAGTTGCTTATTAATAGCTGCTTATGATTTTATTGAAAGGTAGGGAGTAGTTGATTATGAAAAAAACGAGACGTTATCAAAGTTCACACATTTTTATTTAACTGTACACATTAAAATATTTCCCAGTCGAGCATTTGACGGAAATGTTCCTGGCCGGGGACATCAGATTTTTGTTGTTTTTTGACCGGTTCCATCAGTAAGTCGGTCATGTGAGATCCTAACACCGGGCTCCCCTGATGTAACAATCGTCCTCTGGAATCCCATCGCACTGCTTCCGGTAGAGTCTTTATCCTCTCTTGAACTTTACGTTTGAATCCCTTAGGAGCCATATCAATGATATCCTTTTGCGACAGTCCTGGCGTCAATATTATTTCGTCCGGATTTTCGACTTTTCGAGCGTATTGTAAATATTTCCTCAAAACGGCGAGATAAGCAGAGGCTTTATCGTCAGCATTACCGGGGGTATTCAATATTCGCTGCATGTCAGTGTCTAATTGCTCTGTCTTCGTCTTCAGATGACGTTTTTCTACCGCTTTAACTGTGAGGCTCATTGTTTGAATAAATTTGTGATGAGCGGCACGACTGAAGCCAGTAGAGGTAATAAAAATCCCGACCCTTTCTGATTCAGGTAGCTTTGTTTAGCCTTCAAGCTAATCTTTTTCGACGCGAGTCTTCTGATGATGCACTTATGTTTTGCTAATTTTTTAAGCACGGAGCCCGAGAAGGGAAGATTGACTCTCACTAAATTAAAACAGATCTCACACAGAGGGAGGAGTTCGCTGTCACTGGCGTTTTTTAATAATGATGCGCGCTTTATAGGGGGAGGGCTCAACAGGTAGCGAAGAAAGGGGCCCTGCTGTTTAATCTTCATTCCTCATGTAAATAATTTCTGGATATTCGTTGGGGAGGATCCTGCTCCTTAGTCGCTGATCGTCTGATGTGTTCACCGTGCAGTCTAACAGCAAATAACCGTGGGGTCTCCGTGTCGCTAGTTTAAATGCATCCAATAATATTTTAGACTCCCCCGGGAACATCTGTCTAGCCAGATACCCGATTTGCGACATGTCCCTGGGACACTTGAACAGAAATAAATAATGGGAGTTGAGACTGATATTCCTCGCACATTTACCTTGGAAAAATAAATTCTGCGTGATGAGAATGACGGTCGCATTGAGGTGATGGGAGCCTTTCGTGAATAAATCAGACACTCTCGTATCACCGGCCGCTTGCACGAACATATCATCCAGCACTAATAGGGTATGCTGTTTCGCATTCAGTTGTAGGTCGGGGAAACCCTCCAGAAATTCCACTTTCCGTTTGAAAGGTTCAAAGGCTGGCTGCCATAACGAGTAGCAGTAAATGATCCTGGTGGGGCTGGGGGTGAATACATTTTCTGCGTGACGAATGAGGTCCAAGACAAACGTTGTTTTCCCGCACTGACTTGGGCCGCAAACAAGAATTGAACTCGGTGACTGCATGATCGGTAAAGGCGGTTTAATACTCCAGCAGGTGGTTAAATAACGCCATGAGTAGTTCATTAAATCAAAGGTCGCACGAATAACGTTCCTTCAGGAATCTTTTCATGGACATTCCTCGTGATCTCAGAAAGAGACAGACAGTGAATTCCGCAGGTTGTGGTGGTCGGAGCCTGCAGTGGTAACGTGGGGTACAGTACACGGTTCCCCCCTATAGAGCTGTAATATTCTTCTACGGAGGGTTCGAATCCTAAAGGGTCGAAATGTTCTACAGTTCTCTTGTTCACGTAAACGGCTATTCAGTGCTCTCCACTCGAAGTGGAAACGGCCGTATTAAAGATGAAGAGACAGGGTTTCTTCTTAATTTTCGGTAACTGGTCTCTGGCATACACCCCCAAGAACAGAGGGTTCGTGAAGGGGTCGTTGAGGAGTACTTGTGTCAGCTGAAACGCGTCCATCAGGCGGAGAAATCGAATAGGATTTTACGTTGGTGATCAATTTCGAGCAAGTTGTCGAATTCTGTATACAGAATCACGCTCACGGCTTCGGTTAGAGGTGTACCGAATTTTATCTCTAAACGGCAGTTTGCAGTCTTGATGGGGTTAAAGTAGCCTTCACATTGCTTTCCATCGGAACCCAATTCAAACCCGAACAGGGTGTACCCTTTCGGATAGGCGGAGCGTCTGAATTGAACCCCTTTATTATCTTTCCACACGTCTAGTGACTCCAGCAACGACTGGTAGGACCGTATATATTGATTATTAGGGAAGTCGGGAGTCAGCGGCTGAGACGGAAATTGTTCTGAATCGGCGTGCAAGGCCATGTAATTCAGATTAAAATGTTTGAAGTTGTAAGGGTTTCTAGCAAAATCACCGTTCGCTGCGGCAGAGTCCACCAGTCCTATGATGCATCTTCGGGCTTCTGGGAGCTGAATAAATTATCTCTCGTGCTAGAGGTGATTCCGGGACTCAGTGTCAATGATCTCACTTCCACGCGCCTTAGGGGATACTTTGCCGGGGTCGTGTGTAGCATCTGCGCATGCGCGAGCAACGTACTGCTGCCGAGCTTGACTTTTCTAACGTAGAAAGCTGCTTCCTCAAACCTCACTCTGTAACCAGGGTCTTCTTCAGCGGTCATCAGGTAGAATTTGGGTTTTGACCTCGTCAAGCGTATCCGGAGATCGACGTGGTTCAGTAGATATCTGTCTTGAAGAAATAAATCATTGTGTATCCAGCTAATTAATTCGACACAGCGGGATCCCGCCAAATTTCTACGCGTCTTCCAGCCGAGGTTAACATCGCCACATTCATCCATTTTGCTTGCGGCATCCAGATGCCACAGTCCACACGTTAAATGACTTTTCACTGCGTCATTACCGTAATTCAGTAATGTTTCCAGGTAACTTCTGTAGGGATAAAGACTGTGACTGCCACTCACTAACTGTTCGTTCAAATACACGTCGACTTGACTAAACAGAGAGTGCAGGAAATTATTCGTCGGGGCAACCATCGCTGCGTCAGTGATAGGGTTCCCCGCCGTATCTGTTATTCTTGCTCTGATCCTTAAATGACATCTGGATAAATCGATATATTCGTCGCCGCCCACGATGTTAAATTCAAGAGGGGTATTTCCTTCTAACGATGCGAGAGTCTGGTAGGCCACGTATGTGGCTCTTTCGGTCTGCGAATTAGTAGGGGGTACGGCAAACAGGTCGAGTTCCGACAGGGCACAGTCGCCGGACATGCTGTGGATCCTTTCGCTCATTTTACAAAAACGTCCTGTACTCTACAACGTCTCTTTGACAATCTGGCGATTCGGGGTTGCTTCTTGCGTTTTATACCTCTGCCTCGTAAATGTTGTCCTGCTTCTTCCAGCAGACTCGCGGTGCCATCCTTCAAGTTCGTTTTAAGGGCTTCTCTTGGGTCACGTCCACTCACGACTTCAGATGCGAATTTCATTCCCGACCTGGCTGCTTGTTTACCGAGTGAGAACGCTAAAGGTTTCAGAATCGGGGATATGAAGCGTCCGATACTCCTGAAAAACGATCCGAGACCGCCGCCTCTTTGATATCGGGGTCCTCTGAACACCCCTGCACCCATCTGAGCCTTGTAATAACTCAGATAGCTGGCTGTGCTAGGCTCTGTGAATTTGACCCGCATGTCGAAAGTGTAACTTGACTAACACTTCTCCGTACTTAAGAGATAAGGGTTCCCCACTGTCCGTCTGTAGAAATATCCTCACGCTCTCGAACACGTTCCTAGCCAGAGGGTAATAATCGGGACTCGTAAAAATTTTTACTATGGCTTCGTTATTTGCCGTGGAGGGGTTAATCACACGTAACAGCTCTGCATAAGTGTCACCTGGTAAATGAGGGGCGACCAGGTCGGAGTATACATAAATACCCGATATACCTGCATTAATATCAATGGCATATCTGGCCATGTCGTTACTGTACAACTGTCCAAATTTATTAAAGCCAAGCAATTCTCCCAAACCTTTGGAATGAGTCGGGAACATCAGATAATGGCCCTCCTGGGTGGCGATTTTCACGTGGTTATTAGCCTGCTTCTTGAAGGCGAAATTTATTCTATCCTCGACAGGTATAGCTTGCAACATGACAGAAAATATCGCTTCTGCATTTTCGTAACGTCCTGTGGGAATGTGATGTTCTTGACCTCGTACAATGGGGTGTGGCACCAAATAAAAATAAAATGTGTCCACATCAGGGATGAAAAAGTCATCTTCCTCTGTCACCCCCTCTCTCTCCCTCTCTCTCCCACTGTACACGCAAAACCTCCATAATGAGGCGTCTCCATGTACACGTCATCGATGTTGAAGAAAGAGTTGAAGCTCGTGGCTTCCTTTTTAAACACCAGCCCATAATCGCGGGTGCCTATATGGAACACCCACAAATCATCATGTTCCTGCACTTGGATATCGGTCGGTATCTGACCCTGGATGGCTTTCACAATCTCGTCTCTCTTCGTTTTCTGACCATTGTATTGTGGATTTAGGGCAACCTTAATAGCGTTTTGAGGGATGCGAGGGAACCATCTGAATTGGGTGGTGAAAGTATTATTCGACTCGTCGATATTATACCAGCTCGTTGGAATGTGGATCTCGGTTAGAGCGACTTCCCACTCTCCCTTTAGTGCCACAGGCTGTGCCAGCTGCATCTTGTAATCCATCTGCGTGTTATGAGGATAAATATCACTGCTCGCCGTAGAAGGGAGGGTTAGGTAGAAAGCCATTTTCTAGGTATCCAACTAGGGGTGGGGTAATCTTGCCACTTCACTAAGACGCATTTTTTCTGGTCGCTATCCAAGATTTTTTCCACGGCGTAGAGTTCCGGAAGTTTTATATTCTGTAGTTCCTGGCGATAGAAAGTTCCACGTATCTTGTTACCATCACTATCTGTCACTTCGTAAACAGGGGGTGTTCTAGGTACGATTCTACTCACACGCAATATCTCTCGAGTCCACTGCTGTGATGCTCCTTTCTTGAACGGAAGTTTCAGACTGCTGAGCCTCACGGGATCTCCCTCTTTAAAACGAAACGTCTGCTTTGGAGCTCCGTATAATCTCTCCCAGACGATGCTCTCGTTAAAGAGATCCACGTCTTTGGGTGCAAAGCCGTGAGCTCGGTGCTTGGAAGCATTATAAACCTTCACTAGGGAGTCCAGAACGTGCAAGAATCTAAAATTTTTATGTTTAGTGAAATAACGCCATAATTTTTCTCTCAGGGTTCGATTCAGTCTTTCTACCAGAGCAGCTTTCTTCTCGCTATAGGTCACGAAGAAGTGAATGTTTTTTTCTTTTAGGAACTTTTGGAATGCACGATTCGTGAATTCTGTCCCCTGATCGGTGTTCAGAGTCAAGGGTTCACGTCCCTGCTCCAGAATTTTTTCGAATGCTTCTTTCACAGCCGTTCCCGTTTTCTTTTTCACCGGAACAGCCCATGCATAGCGAGATAAAATATCGATGACGACTAATATGTATCCGTAGCCATCATTAAACCGTGCGATGTTTTTCACGAACATTAAATCCGCCTGCCATTGTTGATCCAACCCTGTCACGTATGATTTGTTCCTCCGGTATTTGCTCTTTGCCGGTCTGTGGAGGGTGTACGTCTCCTGACCCGATAACCATTCTTTGACTGTCTTTGGATCCTGTCCAGTACTCTGGGATAATCGATTCACCCCTCCAAAGCTGCCAGGGTTCTTGGGATCGTAATAAGCTTTTTCCAACGCGGCGCTCATCGACTAGCAGTAGCTTTCCCTCTTTATTCCAGACTTCGATAGGCAGGGAGTCGGAGACGTCTATAGATGTACGGTCTGCAGCCTCTTCACACAACTCTCTCGAGTTCCCCCCTCCACCAGGCAGAATCGGTAATTCGGAGCCCACAGCATTTTTTCTTCCACTGCAATAATACCTTAAAAATAATGTGATGTCCACTCAGGCAAATGTACCGACCGAAATGATGCGATCCCCCCCACTCTGTCGTTAAGTAGTCCCCACAAATCACAGCGACCCCTAATGTCAAAGATAAAACACAAGACACTGATTGTTACGTAATATCGGACTTTTATTTACAGTACCAATTGTCGGAAGCATACAGTTCGTCTTTCGCACTCTTTAACACGTCACTATAGGACAGAGAGGAAAGGAAAGCGTCGTCTGCATAACAGAGTTGGCCTCGGGCCCAAGCCGTGTCAACAAAGGCATTAGCAATGTTCAATGAGCACACTGCATCACTCAAATAAGTGTTCAGACAAAGTTCTTTATCCTCCGGTTCTAAAATCCTAGAACCGGGTAACAAGGATTGAACGAGTTCGTGCATCACAATGTCCGTCAATAACTGCATCAAATGGCCTTTCCCCTCCGCTGGGGGAGTCAGAAGAAACGCAAGTAGAAGGTCTCCCTGCTCGGCGATGGAGTGACGTCGGTGAAAATTAACATCTGACCTGCGATGGTGATCCAGGCTGTTCTTCACGTCGTCATGGCGGTTACGCATTTCATCCCACTGGACCACGGTTTCATCCCACTGGACCACGGAAAGGTTCACCCCGCAAGATGGCGCACCAGTTTGCGATTTGATGATGTCGAGGCGTTGGCTTCCGTCACTATGGCTGTATCCGCACAATTGCAGGTTGGTCGTCACGAACCAAGTCTCTCTTTCGGTGATATTAGCGATATTGATTCTGTCCGACACCACTAATAATTCCTGCCACTCCGGGAAAGATAGAGTGACCCCTGCCTTCGTCGGGTAAAGTAGGCGTCCTTCACAGTAGCGACGGTAACGACGCACGTGGACCAGGAGCCGCTCACGGTACAGTCTAGGCACGACGAAAATCTCATCTCCGAGAGGGTAGGTGTATGCACTCGCAGGCTGCATGGCGAAAACTGACCTACAGAGTTTTCAGACATTTAAGTCTCTGCTGTGTGTCGACACGTTTTTCCTATCTAGGTGGAGAAGGGCGCTCCTCTAGTGGCGAATCCACGTACTTGGGAGGTATAGGCTTCCAGGTCATCTTACGCCTAGGTTTGGGCTTGAGAGGCGGGGAACACACCGGAACTGGGCTTGGTGGAGGTGTCACAGGAACGACCGCCAGTTTAAAACGAGGCTGGCTTACCTCTTCAACAGGCTCTTCATTAACAGGTGCTACATCCTCGGAAAAATAGTCGCACAAGTCCCACAGAGGAAAAGCCTCTAATTGACCGTGGGGTTGTCCAATTAACGACCGGTCCATTTCGTATTCTCGATATACGCGTTCATCCATGTGCTGAATGCGGCTGTCTCGGCTTCGGCACAGTGCACGTCACATCCCTCGTGGTAACCACACTCCATTCCAGGAATTTTAGGAAGGTTTTTGAAGCGGGGGCAGCCGATTTTCTCTAGATCGAAAGAGGGTATACCGAGTCTGTCCAATAACTGCTTCTCGTGGGGACCACCTATGTAAGCGACGACAGAAGAAAAGGGTCTACAGCACTTTTCGTGGATGTGGCGCATTATATCGTCCAGACAGTCGTACTCCCACACCACTTCACCGATACGGGGATAAAAGGGAAGCCCTGTGACGTGTTTGGACACGTGACGGATGCATTTCCAGTCCTTCTGAGTAATGTACGTTGCGAAGGAAAGGTCGAATCTGTAGACACCGGTCAGACCCCTGCAGTTCGAATAACCCAGTTCATGGATCAGGAATTCGACTTTCATGGTGAAGCCATCTAAATCGAGCACACAACAGATTTCACACGGGTCTGTAGAACAGTTAATGTCTAGCATACCTTGTTCACTGTTTCTACCAGGGCGTCATTCTCGATCCCATCAAGCACAGGATATCCATATTTATGGGCTTTCAGCAGGCACTAATTTATCGTGATCACACCCATACTTCTGCACGGATTCCAAAACAACGTCATGACTGTGGCTCCCGAACCCCTGCAGCACCTTTTCGTTCGAAACCTCCACCAATGAGGTCCGCATCCAACCAAAATACAGAAAAATGAGGTCACTCTATTAAAAATTGCAGGTAGAAGGGGTGAATGCCCAATCAGAAGCCTTCCCAGCACAAGCGATACCGTCCATCAAAAATAAGCGCACCAAAGGGGGCCTTTTTAGGGGGCCCAAGAAATTTAAGAACTCTCCGTCTCCAACGCTTCCGGTCGACCGTTTTTAATGGCGCCAAAATGAAGCCCTCCCCAGGGGGCCTTTTTAGGGGACACAAGAAACTTAAGCCCTCCCCGTCTCCGACACTTCCGGTCGACAAAAATTAAGCCCTCCCCATCCTGCACACCTGCGAGGGGGGTCGGCACTTCCCCTCCCGAACGCCAACACAACGTGTGGGGAACGACATTTCCGGTCGACAAAAATTAAGCCCTCCCCATCCCGCACACCTACGAGGGGGGTCGGCACTTCCCCTCCCCAACGCCAACACACATGTGTGGGGAACGACACTTCCAGTCGACCCCCTCCCCAACGTGGGAAGCCAAAAATTAAGCCCTCCCCATCAAAGCCCATCCCGCACACCTGCGAGGGGGGTCGGCACTTCCCCTCCCCACCGCCAACACACACGTGTGGGGGACACTTCCAGTCGACAAAAAAATTAAGCCCCCGATGCCAGCTGGGAATCCAAAAATTAAGTCATCCCCAAGGGGCATTTTAGGGGCCCGATTAAGACCTCCCCATCAAAGACCATCCCGCACACCTGCGAGGGGGGGAAAGCATCCCCCCTCCCAAAAATTAAGCCCCCTCAAAAAATAAGCCCCCGACGCCACCGACGCCTGCGTGGGCGGCGATGACGTCACCGTGTGCAGTGGACCGTGGAGCTACTTCCGACACCAGGTCTTCGACTGTACTGCTGATGTCAAATGCAAATGATATTGTATAAGTTCTTGAGGTGAGTCTGTTATTTTATTACAGAGGTATTACGGAAATGTTTCCGATTTTTTGATCATTGACCTACGTGTTGCGATTGACCTCAGGAGAAAAAATGTATTGAGATGAATATGAGAATATGAATGTTTCTTTCGATATATATTTTTCTTGTATGGCGTTCATGACACATTAGAAATGCTTTTTCGATACATGCGTACTATTTTTATTTTTTTATGCCGATATATGTTGCTTTTTCTTATGGGGATACCTAGCTCCTATATGCTATAGGTAGGATATCTTTTTGTTTTAGAGAGTCTAGTGAGGGAAGTTTTTCGTACTTCGAATGCGTAACTCTGTCGCGTTCGGCTATATTTGGTTATTTGATGGAGATCCCCAGTGCGAAATATGTTCGACGATCTTCGTTTTTAAAATATTCAGTAATTGGCGGTCACACAGAGAGCAGAGATGGTGAGAAAGGAAGCTTAAACAGAGGGAACCTTTTTGCGAGTATCGAGAAGTATCACTACTCCGAAGTCAGACAACAGTTAAAACAGTAACTTTATTGTCAGACGTCACCAACGGATTATTACGACTATTTTTAATCAGAATACAGTTAATGAAATCTGTTGTTGAAGTGAAACGTATGTAGAGAGCACTTTTCACGTTTTGTTCTACGGAATCGATGATATTATTTAAGGTTTGAAAAATTAGCCGTATTTCAGTCATAGAGGTAGGAAGAGGAAATTCGAATGATATCGTATATGTCGTTTGGGTGGTCGTCGAGAACAAAAAATCGTCATGTTCTTCTTTGTGAGACACATATCGTAATGTTTCATACTGCGGGATAAAAACGTTACTGTTATCCTTTCGAAACGTTATGTAAAAGATTTCGTATTCAGCATTTAAAGCTTTTCATTTACCGTTTCTGGAAATGATGCTGATTTCAGTTTTTAGAGCAATAGGGCATTTATCGACACACCTGGAAAAAGAAATCCCTAAAACCAAAACGAATCTTTCGATTAGACATTAACTCCTAATTACGTGAGCGGAAAATATTAGACACCGAGGTGTACCAACAAGTTTCCGATTTCAAAGCGGGGCGGTGGTTGCTCAGTCGGTAGCGCGCCAGGCTCTTAATCTATAGTTCCCAGGTTAGAGTCCCAGCTGGGTCGGATCTCCGCAAAATTCCCCGCCCTGCCCACGGTCAGTAGGGGACACCGATGGGCTTGGAAAGGCCGCCGTCCGTCTGATGGGACGTTAAGCCGTGGCGTCGTGTGCGGGAGAGCCATACCCTGTGCACGTTAAAGAACACGCTGGATGGCCTTGACGGGAGGCTACCATCTGTCTCCCAGCAGCTGTTCCAGTGGGTCCCCTCCCCCAACCTTCTCTTAGCCTTCGGGGTCCATGTGACCTGGCCATTTAGCACATGGTGTGCA
Source organism: Ryuthela nishihirai (assembly GCA_038380435.1). Classification (NCBI taxonomy): domain Eukaryota; kingdom Metazoa; phylum Arthropoda; class Arachnida; order Araneae; family Heptathelidae; genus Ryuthela; species Ryuthela nishihirai. The sequence continues at coordinate 92,151,698 of JAWZYU010000011.1, forward strand.
CAAAAGTGCCGCTCAGAGGTAAAACATCCCAACCCGATTTCAAAGCCGGACGGAATTTGGATTAAGACGATAAACAGATATAACTCGCCACAAAATCGTGTCGAGCACGATAATTTCCTGAAAAAAAAGCATGCACACGAAAATGTATACTTGCATTACAACAACACCTTAGGAAACTTTATCATTACATCACTGAGTTAATATAAAAAAAACGTTCCCACTCACTCTTCTAGAAGTTGAAACTAAATAAATATTAAATGGTTATCGTGACAGTATGAAAAGGAAGCCGATAAGGAAAAGTAAATTAATCGACAACGTCTTCATGCCGTATTAAATCCTCCTTTCATCCAGCAGTATTTTCAGAGAATTTTTAAAATGTCGTATTTTTCGCATAACATCTTCCTCCACATTTACATTGTAATATGTGCTAATTTCAGGTGCCATGTCCTGATTTAAACCCTAAGAACATACTAATAAGTTGCTCTTCGCCACTACATGAAGAAGCGTAATTCAAGCAGAACAGTAAACAACAAAGTTACTCTCTTCCACCAGACGGAAATGCGTATTTCAAGCATAACGGTTACTAGCGTTCGGTGGCCGAGTGGTTTGCACGCGTGGCTAACAATGTAAAGGAAATGGGTTCGAACCTAGAGTAAGGCATTGATGTGTGTTGCTTTTCTGCTGAGGTGCATACTTACGGTAGCAACAATGCACTCAGTTTAGGTTAATGAGTGACAAATTTGAATCTCAATCAAGTAGATTAATTTTTTTTACACGTTTTTGATTTAACACAGATCAGAAAAAAAATTTTAATTCCCTATTTACACGATTTATTTTGATGTAACACGGTTCACACGGCGCCTTTTTAAAAATCCCCATTTGAATTTAATTCCGAAAAAATATTTCTATTAAAGAAAAAATTTCTAGAAGAACCAAGATGCCACTTTTATGGTCACATTTTTCGAGGAAGTTTTATGGTTTTAGACAACACGGATAAGATAAAAATCAAAAAAAAAATTTAAGTATGCTTTATATATTTATTTTTTTTAAAACCAAACCGGTAGGTTTTAATTTGAAAAAAAAATTAGTTCTTACGCTGAAAATTTTCCGTAGTATTTCCATAATAGTTAATATCAAAAATTATCAGCAGAATTTTTTAGGTCTCCTTAAAGTCTTTACATGCACATAGCAATAGAAACAACACTGAGGAGAAAGGAAACAAATTGTAAAGTCCGTACCTAGCATAATACATATGCACGTCTAAGAGGAAAATTTAAATACAATAATATATGCAATACAACTAACGGTTTAAAGTCACGAAACTATTCTTTACATCAGCCTAAGAGTAAATTACATAGAACCTTCATTTAATTCTTCAAGTTATAAATTTGATATACGTCAAGAAGTACTATAAATACTCATTTTGTGCACTAAAATCCCCAAAATAAAAACTACACTAACAATTTAGTACACAAGAAATCTTCGGCATTTTATTTTGTATTTGATCGAAAAACTGTACGAAACCTAGAGCATTCGGAAAAAGTGGCAACATTGAGTTCCGGGAATTCCCCTCATTTTTATCTTCAATATACGTTAGACTTGGTCTCTCATGTCGTGTTTAAAGTTATAAAGATAATTAAACTAACACTTGTAAGTTTATAAAATAAAATATGTGTTAAAAGTAATAAAAATTAAATAAAGACTTAAAGATTTTGATACTTATTTCAAAACAACTCATTTGTATTCGGTTTTCACGTCTAAGGGAACTGGGTTCGAGTCCCGGGTAAGGCATGGATGTATGTGTCGTTTTTCTGCTGAGGTCCTGCCATCCTCACAGACCTTCTACTATGGCATATAAACCGACAGGTTCCTGTCAGATCTCTGTAGCAAGCAGCTGCTTGAAGGGGTATTTTTTTTTCACGTCTGGAACCAATTCTATTTTCATATTCTATTTTTTCGTATGCACTGTGTTTTGTTTTAGAATTTTTTTTTACACGGTTTTTTCGGGAACGTATTTACCGTGTAAAATTTTAAAACAGAATTAGGTGTATTTAATTAGATCATTCCTTTTCTGTAGTATAAATGAATTATTTTATACTTGAGAAACATCCTGAAACAATTTTTAGAGAATCTAATAGGAGGAGTGCGTTGTGATGAATACGAATAATGTTAAAGATCTTTGTTAGGTGGATGCTTTTAAATGTTAAGAGAATAAATTTGAATAATAACTGACTGGAATTTCATACAATAATACACATTTGGTATCATATAGAGCTCAGAATTGATTGTTTTACCTGTGATCGGCATTTTATTTGTAGACAATGGACTAAACGGTCAGGTCACGAGGACCCCGAAGGCTCAGAGAAGGTTGGGGGAGGATCCTCACTGGAACAGCTGTCGAGAGACAGATGGTAGCCTCCCGTCAAAGCCATGCAACGAGTTCTTTAACGTGCACAGGGTTGGGTTGTGGGTTGTTTTACATCTGAGCGGCACTTTTTTTGCACACCATGGGCTAAATGGCGAGGCTACAAGGACCCCGAAAGCTCAGAGAAGGTTATGGGAGGGGACCCACTGGAACAGCTGTTGGGAGACAGATGGTAGCCTCCCGTCAAGGCCATCCAGCGTGTTCTTTAACGTGCACAGGATATGGCTTTCCCGCACACGGCTTAAGATCCCATCCGACGGACGGCGGCCTTTCCAAGCTTATCGGTGTCCCCTGCTGACCGTTAGCAGGGCGAGCAGTTTTGCGGAGATAAATCTCAACGCTGACCCAGCGGGGACTCTAACCTGGGAACTGCAGATCACGTGCCGGGAGCGCTACTAACTTACCCATCCCTACCCCAGCGCTCGCAGAGTTTCTTTGCGATAAGGGATGAATAACTGCTATGGTTTCTCTTCGTGTGCAGTTTTCTTTCTGGTTAGAGTAGCACCTGTGACAGCGTTGAGATCCGCAGTTACGTATATATTATACGTCATCGCGAAGTAATGATATCTGCTTTCGTATTTAGCGGTCTTCCGCCTTGCTTATTACAAATGCCATCGAAAGATATAGTATCAGGAGTGCTTTCATTAAAGTGAAGGGGTGGAACGTTAGGTATTGCTACAGGAAAGGAATATGCAATTCCCAGGGTCGATTCCCACTAGACTCAAAGTTCTGATTAATTTACGTTAAACACCCCATCGTTATATCGGTTAGAAAGGCGAACACCGATGGTTTGTGTAAAGGCATATTTGCATAACATCCGTCGTAATAAGAGTTCACTGAAGTGAACGTTACTTGCAACAGTATGATGCCGTCATAAAGGAGTCCGTTGTATTCCATAACTAATCGTAATTGAGGAAATCCTATTTCGACTAAACTTATCTGCAGAAATGACTCCTAAGTGTCGTTTCGAAGACTCCCGGAAAGTTCTTAATAACACAAATAACGATATGTAAATAACCAGTGAAATCTATTTCAGTTGAAAACCTAAGTTTTATATTCACTAGTAAATGTTAGAGTGTTAGTTTCACGATTAAAGAGAAAGGAAGAAAACAGATCGTATGCTAAATAATCAATGACACAACAATGCTTTTCGAATCGTTGAACCGGATACACCTTTTGTTTCGTAAATTGCATTTCCGTCACGAATAAGGTTAATTAATTTAATTCCTTGATTCAAAATAATCCACCTAATTGTGGAAATAAAAGAAAAAGTGTCTAGGCTTAATCGTTTTGCGGTAATATTTCAGTTTCGCATTCTACAATTTATCCCACGCTATTGACTGCGAAGTCAACCGTTAAGTCTGGCGCTGTACTGTTTACTGAACAGATTAAGAACTCAACTAAATTAAGAACCTTGAATATGTCTAAACAAGGCAGAACCTTAAATTACTTCCAATCATTCCTCAGAAGCTTCTCGTAATAAAGAATATTCATTAAAACCACGTAAAGATGAGAAAAACGTGCTTATTACAATATCCGTTGCCCAGTGGTTAGCGTGCTCAGCTGCCGATTCAAGGAGTTCCAACCACTTGTAACGACCGGATGTTCCGGTTGCTTTTATGCCGGGATGACGCCTTCAACTACGGCGTATAACATCACAGCCTCTGTGACAATCAGATGCTTGAGTTGACAAATAAATTTTCTTTATATTTATAACGACAAAAATAAATATTATTGTTTAAACAATCTCTTAAAGCAAGAGTCATTGGTCTTATGTTTTGCCTATTTATCCCTTTTAGCAGAGAAACAGAGGATTTTATTTCTTCTTGGGAATGCTTGAAATAAGTATAAGTTTTAGAAAAAAAATTGCCATTTCCCTATACCAAAAAAAAAGATGAAATCTAAATTTAAAGAATTCAGATATAGTATGAGGTAATATTATAACAGCGTTGCTTAAAGTTTTGAAACCTGAATGCATACACGTGTCTCAAGTTATGTACTTTCTCATACTACCACGTTCAGTGCCAAACGAACGAAATTCCTGGAAGTGGTGTTAATGTATTTCTAATGAAATATTTCCTTGTTACCGCGTTCGCAACGGTTTTTGTTCTATCTCTTCTACGATTGGTCAAATATTTTGCAATGGCAGGTGCGTGTTGAGAACATAACGCAAAGAAGGTCTAAGGAAAAGAAGGTTAGCTTCGCACAAGCGTAAGTGGCGCCGTTCTGCGGAATTTTACCGAAGCTGAACGTGGCAAATTGATGTACATGCACAAAAACAACTGTAAGGGGCGATCTGCGCATGCGCAGTGCAATCATTTTTAGTCCACTGCAGCTGTGGTTTGTCTTACTCTTGGTATATTTATTGCGATTTAATCTGTGTTTCAACCTGTCTAACACCCATGACTGTTTGGCATAGTGATAGCTGACCCTAAAGTTATTCAGTGAGTATTTTATCCCGTTCAGGAGTATATTTTACGATACCTGTAAAAGCCATTGTATGTTTATTTTGAGTAATTTTGCAAAATTTTTAAAATTAATATGTAAATTAATACATTTAATCATCTTGCGAACATGTAAGTCAATGTATGTTGCAGTTTGGTGTTCCCTGGAGCATATCGACATATATAGGTGTCTGCAGTTTGTTCTAATAATAATTTTTTTTTTATGGTTGATACGAGAAGTGCCTGCTGCCATCTATTGACAGTTTATACAAGTAAGAAACTCGACGTGACTTTAATTGAAAATATCCTAAATTCTATAAAATATAATTAAACAAAACATGTTGTCTCGCATTAAGCCATAAATTTCAATTTATTATAATATATTAAATATAGTAGAATGCTCAAAATATTAAAATTTTTATGTTGAGCATAGCTACCTCTTGTTTTACAAAATGAGATTTTATTAACGAAAATAATTTTAACTAATCCTTGTGAAAAGAAAATCATGATGGTAAAATTTAAGAAATGGACACTTTGAGCAAAGTCAAAGTGTATGTAAAATTAGTCACGTGGTGTAAGCTATTGAAAACCTTGCTGGGCAGTGGAAGAATAACGCAAGGAATTGGCTCCTCTACTGGCTAGGTGGCTTCACTGCAATACACGAATTTGCCATGTTTAGAGGGCGCTACAATCGAAAAGTTTACATTACGTCTATGGAAACTAGCTCTCTTCTCCCTTAGACACTCCTTGCATAACGCGTGCGCCCTTAGTAACGATAGCAACAACGTGTTCGCTTTAACTTTAGTCTCAATGGATTTCTTCTTTTCCGTATTATAGTTTATTAGACCACGTTAAGTAATTTTAACGTACACAGGAATCGACCTATAGTAAGCAATGATCAATAGTAATAATGTAAAATTCGAATAATATTAATATTTATAAAATGCGATTGCAATGTATTATTGAAGCTGGAAATTACATACCATTGGACTGTTTCGTTTGAGCTCAAATAACTACGATTTAGTAATTTAATTATAAAACTTTACAGGTTTTACTAACAATTGTGACACCGTGAGACACCCAATTTATAGAAATTAAATCATCACGGATATGATATCATGTTTTATAGGATAAGGTTTGCCGCATTACTAAATACATTCTCAAAACATATGCGGTCAGAAGGAGTGAAGATGGAAGAAGCAGTGGTCAAGTCGTTAGGCGTCCATGCTGCGAATCTCAAATTTTGAGGATCGAGTCACACTTCGGGGAAAGTTAAGATTTAATCCCGTTGTTCTGCGAATGATAAAGGGAACACCAACAGGTTTGCAAAGTCGCTGTGAAGTTAACTCACGGTTGACCTATGCAGGAAATAAATCCCCCCCCCCCCACAAAAAAAAGTTTATTTCTTCTTCTACATACGGCCCAGCTTATGTTAAATCTTAGGAACGTGAAGCCCGAAAGCAACAAGTTCCATGTCACATGAAAACTCGTTAAGTACGTAATGCTGCTGTCCATAAAACTGACAACCTTCGTTTACTTTCCCATCAAAATTGAAGAAATTTACTAGTTACTACGTGTTCGGACAGCAAAGAATTACGAATTTCCTTTGAAATGGAAGCTCGTATGAGGATCCGTGTGTGGGAGACATTCATACCCTGTACATGTTAAACACGCTGTAAGCCGTTGATTGGGCTCAGTAGGTAGCGCACCAGGCTCGTAATCTGCAGTTCCGAGGTTCGAGTCCCAGCTGGGTCAGCTTTGACACCTATCTGCGGAAAATTGTCAGCCCTGATCATGGGCAGAAGGGGAGACCGATAGGCTTGGAAAGGCCGCCGTCCGTCAGATGGGACGTTAAGCCGTGGCTCTGTGTGTGGGAGAGCCATACCCTGTGCACGTTAAATACACTGGATGGTCTTTACGGGAGGCTACCATCTGTCTCCTGAACAACTGTTTCAGTGTGTCCCCTTCCATAACCTTGGGGGTCCTTGAGACCTGGCAATTTAGCCCCTGGTGTGCAAAATAGTGCCGCTCACAGGTAAAACAACCGAACTCTTGAGAGGCGGAAAAGCTGGAATTGGTATTTCGAACGTGTCGAGTGTTACCAGTATACTCTGACGATGGTCTAAAATTCGTACCTTACGTATATAGTTTTTGTTCCAGATACGTAGAACCGTTGCAGGTTTTGTAACTAAAGCAAATTCTCCTTTATTTATTTACTGAAAATGGAATGGAACCCGGCGACCGACGTAGAATAACTTTGGCTAATATTCTATGAGTACAGCGCTTGGGAAAAAAAAAAAATTGTCAACTGCACGCGGTGTTCACCCTCCCAAGTACTGACCGCGCCCAAAGCTGCTCAACTTCGGGGATCACACGAGAACCGGTGCTTTCAGCTTGGTATGGCCGTTGACATTCCAATTCTTTCTTATCTGCCTTATAAAGTTACTCGTATTATCAATAACGGAACAATTCTTAAAGCAAGGAATCAGTTATTAATATGGCGTGGAATAATTCTAAAGGATTTCCTTCACGATAGTATTTCATAGATTGATATAAATAAATAATAAAAAAATAAATACCCCCTCAAGCACTGTTTGCCACAGAGGTCTGACAGGAGCCTGTCAGTTTATATGCCGTCTGAGAGGATGGCAGGACCTCAGCAGAAAAACAACATGCACATCCATGCCTTACCAGGGGCTGGAACCCAGTTCCATTGGATCACTAGCGAAGCGCGCTACGCACTCGGTATATTTTTAACTTTTTTTTAATGCTTAGTGGTTGGTTTTAAAATGTTTAAATTTAAACTTTTTACGGTGGTTAATATACAATTCATATTAACATTTTTTCGACATAATAGCGTACAATTAAACGTAACACAGAAAAGTAATAAATACAATATAATTATTTATATTTCATCACCCTACTTGTGCGATCCGTCCGAAGAGAGTAGACTTATTTACTTTCACAGAGCAAGTTTGTTTTTCATTTCTTTGGTTGTTTCAACGACCGAGAGGCCATTTCTTACAACACCCGGACTAAACTGATAAATCACGACGACCCCGATAGTTCGGACCATTTATCGACAAGGGGATCTGTAGAACTGTTAGCAGGCAGATGGGAGAGTCCAGTAAGTGCATACTGAGAGAAAGGGAGGTTGTAAGGCTGAAAATATTTCGCTAACTGTCGATGACTGAGATTGCGCCTAGAAACGGTGGGAAAAGATTGAAGATGGAAATTTACCGACGAATATTACAACCGATTAAATTTCTGTTTTTTGCAACAGGCTGGCTGGCTGGCCGTTAGGTTTGGGTCGGACTAAATTGAAAAATGCATTTACTGGAAAAATGTGACTTTGGTTAAATTAAAGATCATAATGAAATGTATAGGAATATCGTGTTTCAACAATATTATATTGATATTAAAAATGTTGACGAAACTTGAACATCTTAACAATCTTCCATAAAATGCGTGAGAAACTAATTTGGAGAGTCTATAATTCCTAAAATATGCATTTAGTGGAAAAATCTGACTGAATTTAACTTAAGGATCCTAATGAAATGTATTTAAAAATCATGTTAGTATTGAAATAGATGCGAAAGCTAGAATATTTAAAAATCTTCCATGTTATGCCAGTGGTTTAGTTTGTTTTGGTTTGTTTTACTTCTGAGCGGCACTTTTGTGCACACCATGGGCTAAATGGCCAAGTCACATGGACCCCGAAGGCTCAGAGAAGGCTGGGGGAAGTGACCCACTGGAACAGCTGTTGGGAGGCAGATGGTAGCCTCCCGTCAAGGCCATCCAGCGTGTTCTTTAACGTGCACAGGGTTCGGCTCTCCCGCTCACGGGGCCAAGGCTTAACGTCCCATCCGACGGACGGTGGCCTTTCCAAGCCCATCTGTGTCCCCTACTGACCGTGGGCAGAGCGGGGAATTTTGCGGAGATAAATCTCAACGCTGACCCAGCTGGGACTCGAACCTGGGAACTACAGATTACGAGCCTGGCGCACTACCAACTGAGCCACCCCCGCCCCATTATGCCAGTGAGAACCAAAGTTGGAAGCTATAATTTGTACATTATTTAATGGGAAATCTGACTGAAGGTAAATTAATGATCGTAATAAAAACTATTTAAAATTGTTTTCTCAAAATATTGTTTTACTAATAAAAGAGTTGAGGAAGCTGGAATATATAACAATAAACTGCCATATTATGCCAGTTGTAAGCTGTAACGTAAGTTGGAAGTTCTATAACTTCCCAAAAATATGCAATTAATGTACACACGTGACGATAAATTTAAAGATCATAATGAAAACTATTTAAATATCCACTTTCAACATTAGAAAATTTTGCTTAAACAATGATACAACTTTGAAATATTATGCGGTTGGTGGGTGATTTAACTTTCTATTTGATGTACGAAGTTTTTCCTTGATATGTTAGAAAATTAAATTTTTTTTCACATAATTAAATTTATATAAATCATGTTATTTCATATATATTGCAAGAAAGAATATTTTGAACTTTCTCCTGTGGAAATTCTCTTTGAAAGTTGCGCTGAATCAGTACCTGAAAAATAAATCGATCCGAAAAATGTAGGCGGGGTTTAACATTTTCCCCTTCGTTTCAGAGGTATTTACAAAAATGAAACCTTAGATTTTTCTTCAGTAGCCCCACATATAAATAGGTTTATAAGTTTTTTTGTCCTTATTACCTTTAGTGCATTGGATATAATTATACAATAAATTTCTATTTTATGAAAAAGATGCTGCGTAGCTTATTCCATATGTAACTAGTTCACTAATCTTAAGTTGGGTTAAATAACTGTGTTTAAAAAGAAAAGTGAACGCAAAAGCTAAAAAATTATTTTTGATAACTACAAAAAAATTATTGGTCTTCTATTAAAAAATAGATTGTATTTCGCAATAATTGTAGAAATAGTATGTATGCTAATTTAACGAAACGGGTTCGATCACTTTTAAGTCGTGAATAAGAATCTTTTGGTACAGGAAAGAATTGCGATTTTATTGAGCAGTATTAGCACTAAATTATCGGATATATTGCAACTGACGTGCAGCTATCTGAGTAGGAACATGGCTACGGCCGTTCTCCGCAGTTACTCTAGGGACCTATGCTAAGAGATGGTAAGGGCGCCTTACCATCTTCCTACGCCAATGGATACAACATGGAAACGCGTATTACACGCCTAAGAAAGAAACCGCTGTCTTGACCAGCACAGTGAAAAGCACAGATAGCTGTTGCGCCGTGGACATCACATAGAATTTTTTAACACAGGCAGAATATGCCCTTTTAGGAAACTTTAATAATATATTTTATAAATTAGTTCAATTTGGAATAAGGATAATTATCTATTTTTGATTTTTCACTCTTTGGATTACACCCCCTCGGTGTGAGCGCCTGTACGTGGTGAGGGGGACCACCCTGTGAAGGTTCCCGCTGGCTCGGTTACCTTCGCAGGGTCCTAAACGCTCGCCCGCGTGTTTGCCGTGCGCGGAGACCCGTGTCCCGGGAAAGGAGGATCCTGGTAGTTGCTCGGAGGTCCCCGTCTTCTCTCCTCAGCTCATGACTGGCGTGGTCCCCATTGGCCGTCTTGCCATTGGGGAGCCTGTCCGTCGCGGGGCTGGGCAGCGGATTCCGGGGCCTCTGCTATACACTGCTTTGGCCTCTGCTTCCGGTAAACGGGAGCTCCTGGGGTGGCCCCCCCAGGAGCAATCGGCTGGTGGGCAGGTCCTGCTAGGGTCAACCGTGCAGAGCGGTGAGTAACCTTGCCCACGGTCCGGGTACAGGTTTACAAGTTTCCTCACAGATTATTTTCCTTTTGTCATTATCCTTTCTTTGTGCAGCCAGTTTGACAGTCACAATATTCTTATTTTTGCGCTTTGTTTCATTTGTGTAGAACGTTTTTGTTCTGCACATTTCTCTTTTTATTTACTTTCTATTTATTTGTGAGGGCTTGGCTCACTGTCTGTGTGGGTATAGTGCCTGCGTAGCCCTGGCGCCCGACTGGGCGTCCCCTTGTTGGGCTCCGTGGAGGGTGGGGACAGCGGGCACTGAACCACACAACAAAAATCATGAGAGAGAGTGAAGAAATTAATACGATCGCCGCCAACAAGAGGGCTCGACATGAGCCCCCATCTTCCTCGTTGTCTAAGTTATCTCTGCCGTCGTCTTCTTTGTCTGTGTCTTCGTTCCCAAAGTTCCTGATCATCCACTCCACGGGTGATCAGGTGCTTGGGGACATGTCCCCTTTTTTTGTGAATAAAGGTTTGAAAGGTCTTGCGGGAGAACCGAAATCCGTAAAGCGCTTACGATCTGGCGACTTACAAGTTGAGACCGCTTGTTCCAAACACTCGGAACTGCTCCTGAAAGTCAAAGAAATTGGTGGGGTGGCTGTCGAAGTCACTCCCCATAAAACTTTGAATTCCTCTCGGGGTGTGATCACCGAGTGGGGCCTCCTCAAAGTCACTGAGGAGGAAATCCTCTCAGAGCTCACACCTCAAGGAGTAACAGCGGTCCACCGGGTTTCGACACACCGTGATGGGAAATTGACACCCACCAGGGTGCTGATTGTTACATTCAACACGCCACGCCTGCCTTCTTCCATCAAGGCAGGTTATTTACATTGTGAGGTACGGCCGTATATACCGAACCCTCTGCGCTGTTTTCAGTGTCAGATATACGGTCATGCCCGCACAGCATGCAGGGGCAAGCCCACCTGTGCTCGCTGTGGCAGTAAGGATCATCTCGATCCTGACTGCACAGCTGAAAAGGCATGCTGTGTGAACTGCAGTGGCGAACATCCGGCGTACTCCCGCGACTGTCCGAAGTGGAAAGAGGAAAAGGAGGTACAACGCCTCAAAGTCGTGAATAACATCTCGTATGCTGAGGCGAGAAAGCTTGCTGCACCGCCAGCCCCACCTGGCAAGGTTTCCTATGCCAGTGCAGTCATTGGAAAGTCCATCGTTCCAATGACTTCGGTTGCGGTGCAGACAGACATCAGTGTACCACCTACTGAGTCTTTCTCGCCAGCTGCGAAATACCTCCTTACGCAGGCGAGACCGAGGGTGGTGTCGACTTCGACATCAACCCCGGTTTCCATTCCTGCAGGTCAGCCTTCCACCTCCACCGGAAGGCCTCCTCCTTCCCGTCCTCAGACAGCAACACCTTCAAAACCGAAGGGGCCCCCACCGGGGCCTAAAAAGAAAATCATCACTCCTCCTCAAAGGGCGATCACCGATCCATGCCCCTCGGACGATTCCGAGGACATGGATACCGACCGCCCCCTATTCAGTAAGCCGTCCTCCGCGGCGGTTAAACTGAATAGAAATTTGTCGTCCGCCCACTCTTCTAAGTCCTGAGATGGCCACACTCCTACAATGGAATTGTCGTGGATTCCAGAGGAATCTAGACGACATCAAGGCCCTCCTTCAGGCACACCAGCCCATCTGTGTGTGCCTGCAGGAGACATACTTGCAGCCAGTCACAGATCCCACGATCCGGCACTTTTCACTGGTTCGCCGGGACCGGGATGGAGATGGTCCAGCTCGCGGGGGTGTCGCCATCCTCGTGAGCAACCATTCTCCATTCCAGGTCGTAAACCTCACCACCAACTTAGAGGCGGTAGCCATCCGTCTCTTCGTGGGGTTCTCGCTGACTGTCTGCTCTGTATATCTTCCCCCTGGGAGCATCGTCTTCCAGGAAGATCTTGATGATCTCGTCTCGCAGCTGCCGTCCCCCTTCCTCATTATGGGGGACCTCAACGGACACAGTCCACTTTGGGGCAGTGCTGACACCAACGGGAGGGGTGGGGTCCTGGAGCAGTGGCTCCTGGATCCTTCTCTCTCCCTGTTGAACACTGGTGTCAGTACTTACTTTCACTCCCCAACCCGCTCTTTCACTGCCATTGATCTCACCATCTGCTCCTCCTCGATCCTTCCACTCTTTACATGGGAGGTCGAGGACAACCCTTATGGAAGCGATCACCTCCCCGTGGTGTGCACCATCTCCCGTGGGGGGCCTTGCAGCCCTTCACGCATCTCGCAGTGGAGGCTCGATCGGGCTGACTGGGGTGGTTTCGAGCTGCTCTCTGAGCTCGATGACCACTCTGTCAGCCAGGAGCCAATCAATGTGGCAGTAGCGGAGATAACGGACTGTATCGTAGATGCAGCTGCATCAACAATTCCTCAAACTTCTACACGGTTTCCTCGCTTTCCGAAACCGTGGTGGAATCCTGATTGCACCGCAGCTCGTAAGGCTCAGAACAAGGCTTGGGGGGTGTTTCGGAGATATCCGACAACCCCCAACCTCGAAAATTTCAAACGCGCCAGGGCGAAAGCTCGTTTCGTCCGACGCCAGAGCCAGAAGTAATCTTGGATCAAGTATACATCTTCTATCACCCGCACGACTAGTTCTAAGGTCGTGTGGGATAAAGTCCGGAAGATGAGTGGGAACTACACCTCCCACTCGTTATCGATCCTGGAGCAAAATGGACAGGCAATTGCTGATCCCAAAGCAATTGCCGATACTCTGGGGGAGTCGTTCTCCTCCATCTCTTCTTCTTCTTCTTACTCCCCCGAGTTTCTGGCCCAGAAGGGCAGGGCGGAACGCTCTCCGCTGTCTTTCCACTCGAATGTCCTGGAGCCTTACAACAGGCCATTCACAGCGGAGGAGCTTCGCCTTGCTCTGCACTCTTCTCGTGCCTCTGCTGTAGGGCCGGACAATGTCCATTATGCCATGCTCCAACATCTTTCACCATCGAGTAAGGATCGGCTGCTCCATCTCTTCAATCGCATTTTTCTCGAGGAGCAGTTTCCGGACTCCTGGCGGGAGGCCCTCGTCTTGGCCTTCCCCAAGCCAGGGAAAGATCCCAAGATTCCTTCTAATTATCGTCCCATCGCATTGACGAGCTGCGTGTGCAAGGTGTTGGAAAGAATGGTAAATGCCAGACTCATCTGGTATTTAGAACACCACAACCTTCTTTCCAACACCCAGTGTGGCTTTCGCAGGCAACGGTCAACTCTTGACCACCTGATACGCCTCGAATCGGCTATCAGGAATTCTTTTTTACGTAGAGAGCACCTGGTGTCAATTTTCTTCGACATCGAAAAAGCGTACGACACGGCTTGGAGATTCGGCATTCTTCGTGACCTCCACAGCTTCGGCTTGAGAGGTCACATGCCGATTTTCATCTCCAACTTCTTATCGACACGCTCTTTTCGTGTCCGTGTCGGTAACACTCTGTCACGGCCGTACCCCCAAGAACAGGGGGTGCCACAAGGCTGCGTTCTGAGTGTTACGCTTTTCGCTGTTAAGATTAATTCCATAACTAGACAACTTCCTCCATCCGTAGGCAATGCCCTCTATGTTGATGACTTTAGCATCTTTTGCTCATCTTCCAGCATGAGGGTCATTGAAAGACAACTGCAAATTGCCCTGAACAATCTTTCGGTTTGGGCGACGGCAAACGGATTTCGGTTCTCCCCACAGAAGACCGCTTGTGTGCACTTTTGCCACAAGCGTAATCTTCATCTGGATCCCGAGCTGCGGCTCGGGGGTAACATCATTCCAGTTGTGGCGGAGACCAAGTTTCTCGGTCTCATATTCGATCGGAAATTGACCTTTTTACCACACATACGTCATCTCAGGTCCAAGTGCACGCGGGCATTGAACATCGTCAAGGTCCTCTCCTCCCTTTCTTGGGGGGCGGACCGATGTTCTTTGCTCCGCCTGTACCGTGCACTTGTCCGATCGAAACTGGACTACGGATCCCAGGTGTACGACTCGGCCCGGGATTCGGTGGTGAAGGTGCTGGACCCCCTCCATCATCAGGCTCTCCGTGTTTGCACGGGAGCCTTCCGCACCTCACCGGTCCAGAGTCTTTACGTTGAGACCGACGAACCGTCTTTATCTCTTCGCCGTCAGCAGTTGTCCCTACAATATGCTTCTAAATTGCGATCCCTGCCTGGCCATCCCACTTGGGACTGCGTTTTCAGTCCGAAGTGGGAAATGCTTTACAATAATCGGCCGACTGCCATTCGTCCTTTTGGTTTGCGAGTCCGAGGCTACCTCAGAGACATCAACACCAGTCTCGATAGCGTTGCACAGTCGACAGCTGAGCCACTTCCACCATGGCTCGCTGTTTCCCCTACCTGCGATTTTTCCCTGTGCAGGTCGGGGAAGGCCTTTACACCCGACTGTGTGTACCGGCAACTCTTTGCCAGCCATCGTGCTGAGCACCCGGACTTCTTGCCTGTCTTTACAGATGGCTCGAAGTCCGGCACTTCGGTGGGATCAGCCATGGTCTGCTGTGATGTAATCATTGCAGACCAGATCCCACTGCAGTGTTCCATCTTCACTGCAGAGTTGCACGCTATCAGCCTCGCCTTGGACCACGTGGCGACTAAGCATCATCGTCGGTGTGTGCTTTACACCGACTCGCTTAGCTCGCTACAGGCTTTGATCTCGGTGAGGCATCGCCCTCACCCAGTTCTTACTAAGATCCACCAGCAGCTACATCGTCTGGCAGCCACCACCACCATCCATTTCTGTTGGGTGCCCGGTCACGTCGGAATCAGGGGTAATGATCTGGCAGATTCTGCTGCCAGGTCAGCCACGCCCCTGTCCGACTCTCCGTTGCCGGTTCCATATCTGGATTTCCGGCAGCGTTTTACCATCGAGCTCCGGGCACAGTGGCAGAGATCTTGGTCAGAACAGCTTACGAACAAGCTCTTTGAGATCAAACCTCTCGTCAAACCATGGCAGTCTTGTTACCGTAGGAATCGCAAGGAGGAAGTTGTACTTGCTCGGCTCCGCTTGGGTCATTCGTTAATTACTCATTCGTTTCTTTTACGGGCGGACGACGAACCCAAGTGCGAGTTTTGTGACACCATTTTAACAATTAAACACATTTTAATTGATTGCTGTTGTTTTACCTTTGAAAGACGTATGTTTTTTAACTCTCATGATTTTACGTCCGAGCCCCTTACACTCGGACATCTTTTATCCGACCATTGTACTTTTACCTCTCTCTTTCAATTTTTACGATTTACTGGATATTTTAATCGCATATAGTTTTTAATCTTCAGCTTTTTATATCTATGATTTTACCACCTTATACATTGTTTGTGTATCCCAGGTCATTTACACCTGGTATTCTATTGTTTTCCTTTGTATTTTTACACTTGTTCTTTGTTGTTTTACCTTTTTACAATTTTGCTAATCTCTTTTAAATGTGGTTGCGGGTTTACATGTCTTTTATCTTTTATATTGTCTTTTGTTTGGCGCATTATGGCCTAGTCGCCGATGCGCCATAAAACCCAAAACAACCAACCAACTTTGGATTACAAGTGTTTTGATTTCTAAACTTTGGATTTCAAAGATTGTTTATTATAGAAATTAGGGTGGGAAAACCCGGAAAGATCACTGCTGACGTCACGTGCGTGTTTTCGCGATGTCATTTGTAATCCTTATTTAATCGCTGTATTCTTCTAGTAATTTAACTTTTAATTTATAGTCACACGTTATAGTTTTTATTCTGAGGAAGTCACACAATTTGTAGGTGAATTTCTTATCACTGTGGTAAATAATAATTATTGATGACTCATTTTAAATTTCGGTTGGAGAATAGAGAGTTTCGTCGCTGCAGCGTAAAAGTTTACCTTTAGGCCTTTGTAATTACTTTACAAGTTATTTGTGTCGCAGAATTGCCTGGTAGAGCTCTCTGCTGTTGTGCTGTCCAACTGCTTCTTCGGTTTTGTCAGCCAAAGATTATTATCAGCAGCTAACTGATCCTTTACATGTTTATTAAGCTCTCTATAATGTTTTCTATTAGGATTAGTATTGATTCAGGACAATCCTGTAGTTCTTTCTTTCTAAAATAAACTCAAGTGCCATGTCACTCAGATAATTATGCGTCCTCTGCTTCATTTTTCGTAAAAGAGTACTGTTAGTTTCCAAAAAAGCCAATTTTAAGTGGTCACATTTTTCTTGAACTTGAGTAGCAAGCAAACCACGACTGTCATATTGAATAAGTAACCTATCATGATATAATTAGGTCTTTCAGAGCTACATAATTAAAGGAAAATTTTTTAACCTTTACACAACACTTCTTAAGTTTAAATCGCAAAACACTTTTAACAAGATAATGGTCAGATCGAATTTCAACTTCCCAATATGACCTGGTCTTTCTAACAGAAGTAGTCCATTTGCTGTTAACTAATATATAATCTATAACGTTCTTAGGCAGCCCATGAGGTGAAACCCACATGTACTTGTGTATGTCGCGGTGTTTGTAATAACTGTTAGTTATTCTGAAGCCATCGAGTTTAACATTGGCATTGACGTCACCTAGAACAAGGGTAATATCTCATTTCTTCACAAGTCTGTAAAATCTTTCTTCTCATCCTCATCGGTATTATCATTGGAGGCATAACAGTAGATAAGATTGAAGTCCTTAAAGCTTGTCTGTAATTTTGCTGTTAACAACCTTTCATTAATGCACTCTTATCCTCGAAGAGCATCACTAGCGTGTCTGCTGAGAAGCAGACCCACGCCTTGGTGATGTTCTTGTCTTTACTCCCCGAAAACAGATATTTAAGATATTACGGTGAATCCAAATAACTTTTGAAAGAGGTATTAGATTAAGTGAAAAATTTTGAGTAAATTTGGTATAGAATGTATCGAAAAACCTAAATGCGGAAGAGTAAACAAACCCCTCTGTTGCGAATACGAAACAATGGAAATGTCACTTCCTTTCGATTCTGCAAACAATGCATTCTCAATCGTCACTGTCAGATGTCATTCGCCTATTATTGAAATCGTCCAACGCTTTTCTCGCTGTTCCATTTGCCCCGTTAGCTATTAAAATATGGCGAAGAAGTCATCCTCTTTTGAGGGTTTGTAGTTATCAGAGCTTTGCCTATCGCGAACAGATTCGAGTATAAGAAGCAGCCATAGGCAAGGCCAGTGCCGGTTGAGAAATACCGTCGGCCTCTCCTTCTGTAACCCACAACACTGCTGCTCGAAAAGTATCAGCTAAATCAAGTTAAATAATATTCGTGAAGTGTTTGCGGTTCTTTTATATTTTCCTTCAGGTAAGTAACTTTGTAGTGAATAATTAGTTTAGAGTAGAGGTAAACTAATTCTACCCCTCGATGCGAGAGCCTGTCCGTGGTGAGGGGACCACCCTGTGAAGGTTCCGCTGGCACGGTTACCTTCACAGGGTCCTAAACGCTCGCCCGCGTGTTTGCCGTGCGCGGTGACCCATGTCCCTGGAAAGGAGGATCCTGGCAGTTGCTCAGGGATCCCCGTCTTCTCTCCCCAGCTCATGACTGGTGGGGTACCCTTTGGCCGTATTTCCATTGGGGAGCCTGTCTGTCGCGGGGCTGGGCAGCGACTTCCGGGGCCGCTGCTATACACTGCTTTGGCCTCTGCTTCAGGTAAACGGGAGGTCCTGGGGCGGCCCCCTCAGGATCAATCGGCTGGTGGGCTGGTCCTGCTAGGGTCAACTATGCTGATCAGTGAGTAACCTTGTCCACCGTCCGGACAACGGTTTGCGAGTTTCCCCACACATTTACTAATTTTGTAATTTTCTTTCTTTTGTGAGGCCAGCTCTTGCCTCACACTTTATTGCTTTGTTGCTTCTTTTCTTTTGTGGGAACTCCGATGAGTTTCCCACCATTTCTCTTTTCCTTTTCCTTTTTGTTTTGTAGTGAGGGCTTGGCTCACTGGCTGTGTGGGTATGGTGCCCAGGCAGCCCTGGCGCCCAACTGGGCGTCCCCTTGTTGGACTCCATGGTGGGTGGGGACAACGGGCACTGAATTTCTTAAAAACAAACATGAGTTCTCCAACTCAGAAAAATCCGATCAATGCCGCGAAGAGGGCTCGCCATGAACCCCCAACTTCTCTGTCTTTGCCTTCGTCTTCGTGTGTGTCTCCGTCTCCGAAGTTCCTGATCATCCACTCTACGGGTGATCAGGTTCTTGGGGATATGTCCCCGTTTTTTATACACAAGGGTATTCAAGGTCTTGCGGGAGAACCGAAATCTGTCAAGCGCCTAAGATCTGGTGACTTGCAGGTGGAGACTGCGTGCTCCAAGCATTTGGAGCTTCTATTAAAGGTTACAGCGATTGGTGGAGTGGCAGTCGAAGTCACTCCACACAAGACGCTCAATTCCTCCTGGGGCGTGATCTCCGAGTGGGGCCTCCTCAAGGTTTCTGAGGAGGAAATCCTCTCGGAGCTTTCAGACCAGGGAGTGATAGCAGTCCACCGGGTTTCTTCATGCCGTAATGGAAAGTTAGAGACCACCAGGGTACTAATTCTAACTTTCAACACACCACACCTGCCTACTTCCATCAAGGCAGGCTACTTACAATGCGAGGTGCGGCCATTTATCACCAACCCTCTGTGTTGCTTTCAATGCCAGAGGTTTGGTCATGCCTGCACCGCATGCCGGGGCAAGCCCACCTGTACTCGTTGTGGCAGTCAGGATCATCTCGAACCTGACTGCACAGCAGAAAAGGCATGCTGTGTAAACTGCCGTGGTGAACATCCGGCGTACTCCCGCGACTGTCCGAAGTGGCTGGAGGAGAAAGAGGTACAGCGCCCCAAGACCCTTCATAACATCAGCTATCCAGAGGCGAGAAAGCTCGCTGCACCGTCTGCCCCACCTGGCAAGGTGTCCTATGCCGTTGCGGTTGCCGGAAAGCCTATCATTAATATGGCTTCCGTGGCGTTGCAGACCGACATCAGCGTTCCACCAGCTGAATCTTTTTCGCCTGCTGCCAAGTACCTCTTGACGCAGGCGAAGCCGACGTTGGTGTCAACCTCGACATCGACACCGGTTTCAATTCCTGTGTCTGTGCCTTCCACATCCACCTCCGGAAGGCCCCCTCCACCCCGCCCACAGACAGCAAGACCTACAAAACCCAAGGGGCCCCCGCCGGGGCCCAAAAAGAAAATTTTACCTCCTCGTTCGGCGGTCTCTGATCCATGTTGCTCGGACGACTCCGAGGACATGGACACCGACCGCCCTAATTTTCCTAAACCGTTGCTGGCGACGGTTAAAATAAATCGAAAGACGTCCGCCAATTCTTCCAAGACCTGAGATGGCCACACTTCTTCAATGGAACTGTCGTGGATTCCAGAGGAATATTGACAACATCAAGGTCCTCCTGAGGGCACACGAACCCCTCTGCGTGTGCCTGCAGGAGACATTTTTGCAGACGGTCAACAGTCCCACAATCCGGCAGTTTTCTCTCGTTCGCCGGGACCGGGATGGAGATGGTCCAGCTCACGCAGGTGTTGCCATCCTCGTGAGCAACCACTCCCCATTCCAGGTCATTCCCCTCACCACCGACTTAGAGGCGGTTGCCATCCGCCTCTTTGTGGGATTTTCTTTGACTGTCTGTTCTGTCTATCTCCCGCCCGGAAGCGTCATTTTCCGGGATGACTTTGATGACCTCGTCTCGCAGCTGCCGTCCCCCTTCCTCATCATGGGGGACTTCAACGGCCACAGTCCGCTCTGGGGCAGTGCTGACACCAACTGGAGGGGCCGGGTCTTGGAGCAGTGTCTCCTGGATCCATCGCTCTCCCTGTTGAACACCGGTGTCAGTACCTACATTCACACCCCAACCCGCACATTCACTGCCATTGACCTCACCATCTGCTCCTCCTTGATCCTTTCACTCTTTACATGGGAGGTCGAGGACAATCCCTACGGAAGCGATCACCTCCCCGTGTTGTGTACCATCTCTCGTGGGGGGCCTTGCAGCCCTTCACGTGTCTCCCGGTGGAGGCTTGATCGGGCTGATTGGAGTGGCTTCGAGCTCTTGTCTGAGCTCGATGAGCACTCTGTCAGCCAGGAGCCCATCAATGTTGCAGTGGCGGAGTTGACGGACTGCATCGTCCATGCAGCTGCCTCTACTATTCCTCAGACCTCGACTCGGTTTCCACGGTTCCCAAAACCGTGGTGGAATCCCAACTGCACCGCAGCTCATAAGGCTCAGAACAAGGCTTGGGGGTTGTTTCGGAGATATCCGACAACCCCCAACCTCGAGAACTTCAAACGCGCCACGGCGAAAGCTCGTTTCGTCCGACGCCAGAGCCAGAAGGAATCTTGGGTGAAATATACATCTTCTATCACCCGCACGACCAGTTCTAAGGTCGTGTGGGATAAGGTCCAGAAGATGGGTGGGAAATACACGTCCCACTCATTATCGATCCTGGTGCACAATGGACAGGCAATTGCTGATCCTCAAGCAATTGCCGACATTCTGGGGGAGTCATTCTCCACCATCTCTTCTCTGTCCTCCTACTCCCCCGAGTTTCTGGCCCAGAAGGGCAGGGCCGAACGCTCTCCGCTGTCCTTCCATTCGAATGGCCTGGAGTCTTACAACAGGCCATTCACAGCGGAGGAGCTTCGCCGCGCTCTGCACACTTCTCGTGCATCTGCTGTGGGGCCAGATAATGTCCATTATGCCATGCTCCAACATCTCTCACCATCGAGTAAGGATCGACTGCTCCGACTCTTCAACCGTATTTTCACCCCCTCGGTGTGAGCGCCTGTACGCAGTGAGGGGGACCACCCTGTGAAGGTTCCGCTGGCTTGGCTACCTTCACAGGGTCCTAAATGCTCGCCCGCGTGTTTGCCGTGCGCGGAGACCCATGTCCCGGGAAAGGAGGATCCTATTAGTTGCTCGGGGGTCCCCGTCTTCTCTCCTCAGCTCATGACTGGCGTGGTCCCCATTGGCCGTCTTGCCATTGGGGAGGCTGTCGGTCACGGGGCTGGGCAGCGGATTCCGGGGCCACTGCTATACACTGCTTTGGCCTCTGCTTCCGGTAAACGGGAGCTCCTGGGGTGGCCCCCCCAGGAGCAATCGGCTGGTGGGCAGGTCCTGCTAGGGTCAACCATGCAGAGTGGTGAGTAACCTTGCCCACGGTCCGGGTACAGGTTTACAAGTTTCCTCACAGATTATTTTCCTTTTGTAGTTATTCTTTCTTTGTGAGGCCAGTTTGGCCATTCACAATTTTTCTTATTTTACTCTTTGTTTGATTTGTGTAGAATGTTTTGTTCTGCACATTTCTCTTTTTATTTTCCTTATATTTATTTGTGAGGGCTTGGCTCACTGTCTGTGTGGGTATAGTGCCTGCGTAGCCCTGGCGCCCGAATGGGCGTCCCCTTGTTGGGCTCCGTGGAGGGTGGGGACAGCGGGCACTGAACCACACAAAAATAAACATGAGAGAGAGTGAGGAAAATTCGATCACTGCCAACAAGAGGGCTCGACATGAACACCCGTCTTCTTCGTCTATGTTATCACTGCCGTCGTCTTCTGTGTCTGTGTGTTCGTTCCCAAAGTTCCTTATCATCCACTCCACGGGTGATCAGGTGCTTGGGGACATGTCCCCTTTTTTCGTCAACAAAGGTTTAAAAGGTCTTGCGGGAGAGCTGAAATCTGTCAAGCGCTTACGATCTGGCGACTTGCAGGTTGAGACCGCTTGTTCAAAACACTCCGAACTACTCCTGAAAGTAAAAGATATTGGTGGGGTGGCTGTCGAAGTCACTCCCCATAAAACTTTGAATTCCTCTCGGGGTGTGATCACCGAGTGGGGCCTCCTCAAAGTCACAGAGGAGGAAATCCTCTCAGAGCTCCCACCTCAAGGAGTAACAGCGGTCCACCGGGTTTCGACACGCCGTGATGGGAAATTGACACCCACCCGGGTGCTGATTGTCACCTTTAATTCGCCACGCCTGCCTTCTTACATCAAGGCAGGATACTTACATTGTGAGGTTCGCCGTATATTCGAAACCCTCTGCGCTGTTTTCAGTTTCTTGGCTGATCTGATATCTGCGCTGTTTTCAGATATACGGTCATGCCCGCACAGCATGCAGGGGCAAGCCCACCTGTGCTCGCTGTGGCAGTAAGGATCATCTCGATCCTGACTGCACAGCAGAAAAGGCATGCTGTGTGAATTGCAGTGGCGAACATCCGGCGTACTCCCGCGACTGTCCGAAGTGGAAGGAGGAAAAGGAGGTGCAACGCTTGAAAGTAGTAAACAACATTTCTTATGCTGAGGCGAGAAAGCTTGCTGCACCGTCCGCCCCGCCTGGCAAGGTTTCCTATGCCAGTGCAGTCATTGCGAAGCCCATCGTTCCAATGACTTCAGTGGCGGTGCAGACTGACATCAGTGTACCACCTACTGAGTCTTTCTCGCTCGCAGCCAAGTACCTCCTCATGCAGGCGAGACCGAGGATGGTGTCGACTTTGACATCAACCCCAGTTTCTATTCCTGCAACACAGCCTTCCACCTCCATAGGAAGGCCTCCTCCTTCCCGTCCTCAGACAGCAAGTCCTTCAAAACCGAAGGGGCCCCCACCGGGGCCAAAAAAGAAAATAACAGCGCCACAAAGGGCGGTCACCGATCCATGCCCCTCGGACGATTCCGAGGACATGGATACCGATCGCCCCCTATTCACTAAACCGTCCTCTGCGGCAGTTAAGTTGAATAGGAATTCGTCGTCCGCCCACTCTTCTAAGTCCTGAGAGGGCCACACTCCTACAATGGAATTGTCGTGGATTCCAGAGGAATCTTGATGACATCAAGGCCCTCCTTCAGGCACACCAGCCCATCTGTGTGTGCCTGCAGGAGACATACTTGCAGCCAGTCACAGATCCCACGATCCGGCACTTTTCCCAGTTCGCCGGGACTGGGATGGAGATGGTCCAGCTCGCGGAGGTGTCGCCATCCTCGTGAGCAACCATTCTCCATTCCAGGTCGTACCACTCACCATCAACTTAGAGGCGGTAGCCATCCGTCTCTTCGTGGGGTTCTCACTGACTGTCTGCTCCCCCTCGGTGTGAGCGCCTGTACGCGGTGAGGGGGACCACCCTGTGAAGGTTCCGCTGGCTCAGCTACCTTCGCAGGGTCCTAAACGCTCGCCCACGTGTTTGCCGTGCGTGGAGACCCGTGTCCCGGGAAAGGAGGATCCTGGTAGTTGCTCGGGGGTCCCCGTCTTCTCTCCTCAGCTCATGACTGGCGTGGTCCCCATTGGCCGTCTTGCCATTGGGGAGCCTGTCTGTCGCGGGGCTGGGCAGCGGATTCCGGGGCCTCTGCTATACACTGCTTTGGCCTCTGCTTCCGGTAAACGGGAGCTCCTGGGGTGGCCCCCCCAGGAGCAATCGGCTGGTGGGCAGGTCCTGCTAGGGTCAACCGTGCAGAGCGGTGAGTAACCTTGCCCACGGTCCAGGTACAGGTTTACAAGTTTCCTCACAACTTATTTTCCTTTTGTCGTTATCTTTTCTTTGTGAGGCCAGTTTGGCCATTCACAATTTTCTTATTTTACGCTTTGTTTCATTTGTGTAGAACGTTTTTGTTCTGCACATTTCTCTTTTTCTTTTCCTTCTATTTATTTGTGAGGGCTTGGCTCACTGTCTGTGTGGGTATAGTGCCTGCGTAGCCCTGGCGCCCAACTGGGCGTCCCCTTGTTGGGCTCCGTGGAGGGTGGGGACAGTGGGCACTGAACCACACAAAACAAACCATGAGAGAGAATGATGATAATAATGCGATCGCCGCCAACAAGAGGGCTCGACATGAGCCCCCATCTTCCTCTTTGTCTAAGTTATCTCTGCCGTCGTCTTCTGTGTCTGTGTCTTCGTTCCCAAAGTTCCTGATCATCCACTCCACGGGTGATCAGGTACTTGGGGACATGTCCCCATTTTTTGTAAATAAAGGTTTGAAAGGTCTTGCGGGAGAGCCGAAATCCGTCAAGCGCTTACGATCTGGCGACTTGCAGGTTGAGACCGCTTGTTCTAAACACTCTGAACTGCTCCTGAAAGTCAAAGAAATTGGTGGGGTGGCTGTTGAAGTCACTCCACATAAAACTTTGAATTCCTCTCGGGGTGTGATCACCGAGTGGGGCCTCCTCAAAGTCACTGAGGAGGAAATCATCTCGGAGCTCACACCTCAAGGAGTAACAGCGGTCCACCGTGTTTCGACACGCCGTGATGGGAAATTAACACCCACCCGGGTGTTAATTGTTACATTCAACACGCCACGCCTGCCTTCTTCCATCAAGGCAGGTTATTTGCATTGTGAGGTTCAGCCGTATATCCCAAACCCTCTGCGCTGTTTTCAGTGTCAGATATACGGTCATGCCCGCACAGCATGCAGGGGCAAGCCCACCTGTGCTCGCTGTGGCAGTAAGGATCATCTCGATCCTGACTGCACAGCAGAAAAGGCATGCTGTGTGAACTGTAGTGGCGAACATCCGGCGTACTCCCGCGACTGTCCGAAGTGGAAAGAGGAAAAGGAGGTACAACGCCTCAAAGTCATAAATAACATCTCTTATGCAGAGGCGAGAAAGCTTGCTGCACCGCCTGCCCCGCCTGGCAAGGTTTCCTATGCCAGTGCGGTCATTGGAAAGCCCATCGTTCCAATGACTTCGGTTGCGGTGCAGACTGACATCAGTGTACCACCTACTGAGTCTTTCTCGCCAGCTGCGAAGTACCTCCTCACGCAGGCGAGACCGAGGGTGGTGTCGACTTCGACATCAACCCCGGTTTCCATTCCTGCAGCTCAGCCTTCCACCTCCACCGGAAGGCCTCCTCCTTCCCGTCCTCAGACAGCAAGACCTTCCAAACCGAAGGGCCCCCCACTGGGGCCTAAAAAGAAAATCGTCACTCCTCCTCAAAGGGCGGTCACCGATCCATGCCCCTCGGACGATTCCGAGGACATGGATACCGACCGCCCCCTATTCAGTAAACCGTCCTCCGCGGCGGTTAAACTGAATAGAAATTTGTCGTCCGCCCACTCTTCTAAGTCCTGAGATGGCCACACTCCTACAATGGAATTGTCGTGGATTCCAGAGGAATCTAGACGACATCAAGGCCCTCCTTCAGGCACACCAGCCCATCTGTGTGTGCCTGCAGGAGACATACTTGCAGCCAGTCACAGATCCCACGATCCGGCACTTTTCACTGGTTCGCCGGGACCGGGATGGAGATGGCCCAGCTCGCGGGGGTGTCGCCATCCTCGTGAGCAACCATTCTCCATTCCAGGTCGTAAACCTCACCACCAACTTAGAGGCGGTAGCCATCCGTCTCTTCGTGGGGTTCTCGCTGACTGTCTGCTCTGTATATCTTCCACCTGGGAGCATCGTCTTCCAGGAAGACCTTGATGATCTCGTCTCGCAGCTGCCGTCCCCCTTCCTCATTATGGGGGACCTCAACGGACACAGTCCACTTTGGGCCAGTGCTGACACCAACGGGAGGGGTGGGGTCTTCGAGCAGTGGCTCCTGGATCCTTCTCTCTCCCTGTTGAACACCGGTGTCAGTACTTACTTTCACTCCCCAACCCGCACTTTCACTGCCATTGACCTCACCATCTGCTCCTCCTCGATCCTTCCACTCTTTACATGGGAGGTCGAGGACAACTCTTACGGAAGCGATCACCTCCCCGTGGTGTGCACCATCTCCCGTGGGGGGCCTTGCAGCCCTTCACGCGTTTCACGGTGGAGGCTGGATCGGGCTGACTGGGGTGGTTTCGAGCTGCTCTCTGAGCTCGACGACCACTCTGTCAGCCAGGAGCCAATCAATGTGGCAGTAGCGGAGATAACGGACTGTATCGTAGATGCAGCTGCATCAACAATTCCTCAAACTTCTACACGGTTTCCTCGCTTTCCGAAACCGTGGTGGAATCCAGATTGCACCGCAGCTCGTAAGGCTCAGAACAAGGCTTGGGGGGTGTTTCGGAGATATCCGACAACCCCCAACCTCGAGAACTTCAAACGCGCCAGGGCGAAAGCTCGTTTCGTCCGACGCCAGAGCCAGAAGGAATCTTGGATCAAGTATACGTCATCCATAACCCGCACGACTAGTTCCAAGGTCGTGTGGGATAAAGTCCGGAAGATGAGTGGGAACTACACGTCCCACTCGTTATCGATCCTGGAGCACAATGGACAGGCAATTGCTGATCCCAAAGCAATTGCCGACACTCTGGGGGAGTCCTTCTCTTCCATCTCTTCGTCTTCCTCTTACTCCCCCGAGTTTCTGGCCCAGAAGGGCAGGGCGGAGCGCTCTCCGCTGTCTTTGCACTCGAATGGCCTGGAGCCTTACAACAGGCCATTCACAGCGGAGGAGCTTCGCCTGGCTCTGCACTCTTCTCGTGCCTCTGCTGTAGGGCCGGACAATGTCCATTATGCCATGCTCCAACATCTCTCACCATCGAGTAAGGATCGGCTGCTCCATCTCTTCAATCGCATTTTTCTCGAGGAGCAGTTTCCGGACTCCTGGCGGGAGGCCATCGTCTTGGCCTTCCCCAAGCCAGGCAAAGATCCCAAGATTCCTTCCAATTATCGTCCCATCGCATTGACGAGCTGCGTGTGCAAGGTGTTGGAAAGAATGGTAAATGCCAGACTCATCTGGTATTTAGAACATCACAACCTTCTTTCCAACACCCAGTGTGGCTTTCGCAGGCAACGGTCAACTCTTGACCATCTGATACGCCTCGAATCGGCTATCAGAAATTCATTTTTAAGAAGAGAGCACCTGGTGTCAATCCCCCTCGGTGTGAGCGCCTGTACGCGGTGAGGGGGACCACCCTGTGAAGGTTCCGCTGGCTCGGCTACCTTCGCAGGGTCCTAAACGCTCGCCCACGTGTTTGCCGTGCGCGGAGACCCGTGTCGCTGGAAAAGAGGATCCTGGCAGTTGCTCAGGGGTCCCCGTCTTCTCTCCCCAGCTCATGACTGGTGGGGTCCCCTTTGGCCGTTTTGCCATTGGGGAGCCTGTCTGTCGCGGGGCTGGGCAGCGAATTCCGGGGCCGCTGCTATACACTGCTTTGGCCTCTGCTTCAGGTAAACGGGAGGTCCTGGGGTGGCCCCCTCAGGATCAATCGGCTGGTGGGCTGGTCCTGCTAGGGTCAACTATGCTGTTCAGTGAGTAACCTTGTCCACCGTCCGGACAACGGTTTGCGAGTTTCCCCACACATTTACTAGTTTTGTAGTTTTCTTTCTTTTGTGAGGCCAGCTCTTGCCTCACACTTTATTGCTTTGTTGCTTCTTTTCTTTTGTGGGAACTCCGACGAGTTTCCCACCATTTCTCTTTTACTTTTCCTTTTTGTTTTGTAGTGAGGGCTTGGCTCACTGGCTGTGTGGGTATGGTGCCCGGGCAGCCCTGGCGCCCAACTGGGCGTCCCCTTGTTGGACTCCATGGTGGGTGGGGACAACGGGCACTGAAATTTTTAAAAACAACCATGAGTACACCTACTCATAATTCTTCGAACAATGCCGCGAAGAGGGCGCGCCATGAACCCCCAACTTCTCTGTCTTTGCCTTCGTCTTCGTGTGTGTCTCCGTCTCCGAAGTTCCTGATCATCCACTCTACGGGTGATCAGGTTCTTGGGGACATGTCCCCTTTTTTTATAAACAAGGGTATTCAAGGTCTTGCGGGAGAGCCGAAATCTGTCAAGCGCCTAAGATCTGGTGACTTGCAGGTGGAGACTGCATGCTCCAAGCACTCGGAGCTTTTATTAAAGGTTACAGCGATTGGTGGAGTGGCAGTCGAAGTCACTCCACACAAAACGCTCAATTCCTCCCGGGGCGTGATCTCCGAGTGGGGCCTCCTCAAGGTTTCTGAGGAGGAAATCCTCTCGGAGCTTTCAGCCCAGGGGGTGATCGCAGTCCAGCGGGTTTCGTCACGCCGTAATGGAAAGTTAGAGCCCACCAGGGTACTAATCCTAACTTTCAACACACCTCGCCTGCCTACTTCCATCAAGGCAGGATACTTACACTGCGAGGTGCGGCCATTTATCCCCAACCCTCTGCGTTGCTTTCAATGCCAGCGGTTTGGCCATGCCCGCACCGCATGCCGGGGCAAGCCCACCTGTGCTCGTTGTGGCAGTCAGGATCATCTCGAACCTGACTGCACAGCAGAAAAGGCATGCTGTGTAAACTGCCGTGGTGAACATCCGGCGTACTCCCGCGACTGTCCGAAGTGGCTGGAGGAGAAAGAGGTACAGCGTCTCAAGACCCTTCATAACATCAGCTATCCAGAGGCGAGAAAGCTCGCTGCACCGCCTGCCCCACCTGGCAAGATCTCCTATGCCGGTGCGGTTGCCGGAAAGCCCATCGTTAAGATGGCTTCTGTGGCGGTGCAGACCGACATCAGCGTTCCACCTGCTGAATCTTTCTCGCCTGCTGCCAAGTACCTCTTGACGCAGGCGAAGCCGACGTCGGTGTCCATCTCGACATCGACACCGGTTTCTATTCCTGTGTCTGTGCCTTCCACGTCCACCTCTGGAAGGCCCCCTCCACCCCGCCCACAGACAGCAAGACCTACGAAACCCAAGGGGCCCCCGCCGGGGCCCAAGAAGAAAATTTTACCTCCTCGTTCGGCGGTCTCTGATCCGTGTTGCTCGGACGACTCCGAGGACATGGACACCGACCGCCCCAATTTTCCAAAACCGTCGCTGGCGACGGTTAAAATAAATCGTAAGTCGTCCGCCACTTCTAAGACCTGAGATGGCCACACTCCTTCAATGGAACTGTCGTGGATTCCAGAGGAATATTGACGACATCAAGGTCCTCCTGATGGCACACCAACCCCTTTGCGTGTGCCTTCAGGAGACATTCTTGCAGACAGCCAACAATCCCACAATCCGGCACTTTTCTCTCATTCGCCGGGACCGGGATGGAGATGGTCCAGCTCACGGGGGTATTGCCATCCTCGTGAGCAACCATTCTCCATTCCAGGTCATTCCCATCACCACAAATTTAGAGGCGGTTGCCATCCGCCTCTTTGTGGGATTTTCGTTGAATGTCTGTTCTGTCTATCTCCCACCCGGAAGCATCGTTTTCCGGGATGACCTTGATGACCTCGTCTCGCAGCTGCCGTCCCCCTTCCTCATCATGGGGGACTTCAACGGCCACAGTCCGCTCTGGGGCAGTGCTGACACCAACGGGAGGGGCCGGGTCTTGGAGCAGTGTCTCCTGGATCCATCGCTCTCCCTGTTGAACACCGGTGTCAGTACCTACTTTCACACCCCAACCCGCACATTCACTGCCATTGACCTCACCATCTGCTCCTCCTCGATCCTTCCACTCTTTACATGGGAGGTCGAGGACAATCCCTATGGAAGCGATCACCTCCCCGTGGTGTGTACCATCTCTCGTGGGGGGCCTTGCAACCCTTCGCGTGTCTCCCGGTGGAGGCTTGATCGGGCTGACTGGAGTGGCTTCGAGATCTTGTCGGAGCTCGATGAGCACTCTGTCAGCCAGGAGCCCATCAATGTTGAAGTGACGGAGTTGACGGACTGTATCGTCCATGCAGCTGCCTCTACTATTCCTCAGACCTCGACTCGGTTTCCACAGTTCCCAAAGCCGTGGTGGAATCCCGACTGCACCGCAGCTCGTAAGGCTCAGAATAAGGCTTAGGGGGTGTTTCGGAGATATCCGACGTCCCCCAACCTAGAAGCATTCAAGCGCGCCAGGGCGAAAGCCCGTTTCGTTCGGCGCCAGAGCCAGAAGGAATCTTGGATGAAATATACATCTTCTATCACCCGCACGACCAGCTCTAAGGTCGTGTGGGATAAAGTCCGGAAGATGAGTGGGAAGTACACATCCCACTCATTATCGATCCTGGAGCAAAATGGACAGGCAATTGCTGATCCTAAAGCAATTGCCAACACTCTGGGGGAGTCATTCTCCTCCATCTCCTCCTCTTCCTCGTACTCCCCCGAGTTTCTGGCCCAGAAGAGCAGGGCCAAACGCTCTCCGCTGTCCTTCCAGTCGAATGGCCTGGAGTCTTACAACAGGCCATTCACAGCGGAGGAGCTTCGCCGTGCTCTGCACACTTCTCGTGCATCTGCTGTTGGGCCAGACAATGTCCA
Organism: Ryuthela nishihirai; assembly: GCA_038380435.1. NCBI lineage: Eukaryota > Metazoa > Arthropoda > Arachnida > Araneae > Heptathelidae > Ryuthela > Ryuthela nishihirai. The sequence goes on from JAWZYU010000011.1 coordinate 92,182,462, forward strand.
TTATGCCATGCTCCAACATCTCTCACCATCGAGTAAGGATCGACTGCTCCGACTCTTCAACCGTCTTTATATCGAGGAGCAGTTTCCGGACTCCTGGCGGGAGGCCATCGTCTTGGCCTTCCCTAAGCCAGGGAAAGATCCCAAGATTCCTTCAAATTATCGTCCAATTGCGTTGACGAGCTGCGTCTGCAAGGTGTTGGAAAGGATGGTAAATACCAGGCTGGCCTGGTATTTGGAACATCACGGCCTTCATTCCAACACCCAGTGTGGCTTTCGCAGGCACCGGTCTACCTTAGACCACCTGATCCGCCTCGAATCGGCGATCAGGAATTCCTTTTTACGTAGAGAGCACCTGGTGTCCATTTTTTTCGACATCGAAAAAGCGTACGACACGGCATGGAGATTCGGCATTCTTCGTGACCTTCACAGCTTCGGCTTGCGAGGTCACATGCCGATCTTCATTGCAAACTTTTTATCTTCTCGTATTTTTCGAGTTCGTGTCGCCAACACTCTGTCGCGGCCTTTCCCCCAAGAACAGGGGGTGCCTCAAGGCTGCGTCCTGAGTGTTACGCTTTTCGCTGTCAAGATCAATTCCATTACACGGCAACTTCCTCCGACTGTAGGCAATGCCCTCTATGTTGATGACTTTAGCATCTTTTGCTCATCGTCCAGCATGAGGGTCATTGAACGACAACTGCAAACTGCCCTGAACAATCTCTCGGTTTGGGCGACGGCGAATGGGTTCCGGTTCTCCCCACAGAAGACCGCTTGTGTGCACTTTTGCCGCAAGCGTAATCTTCATCTGGACCCCGAGCTGCGGCTCGGGGGTAACATCATTCCAGTTGTGGCGGAGACCAAGTTTCTCGGTCTCATCTTCGACCGGAAATTGACCTTTTTATCTCATATTCGACATCTCAGGTCCAAGTGCACGCGGGCATTGAACATCATCAAGGTCCTCTCCTCCCTCTCTTGGGGGGCGGACCGATGTTCTTTGCTCCGCCTTTACCGTGCACTTGTCCGGTCGAAACTGGACTACGGATCCCAGGTGTATGACTCCGCCCGGGATTCGGTGGTGAAAGTGCTGGACCCACTCCATCATCAGGCCCTCCGTGTGTGCACGGGGGCCTTCCGCACTTCACCGGTCCAGAGTCTCTACGTTGAGACCGACGAACCATCTTTATCTATTCGCCGTCAGCAGTTGTCCCTGCAGTATGCATCAAAATTGCGATCCCTGCCAGGCCATCCCACTTGGGACTGCGTTTTCAGTCCCAGGTGGGAAATGTTATACCAGAATCGGCCGACTGCCATTCGTCCTTTCGGTTTGCGTGTCCGAGGTTACCTGCGAGACATCAACACCAGTCTCGATAGCATCGCACAGTCGACAGCTGAGCCACTTCCACCTTGGCTCGCTGTTTCCCCTTCCTGCGATTTTTCCCTGTGCAGGACGGGGAAGGCCTTTACACCCGACTGTGTGTACCGGCAACTCTTTGCCAGCCATCGTGCTGCGCACCCGGACTTCTTGCCTGTCTTCACAGATGGCTCGAAGTCCGGCACTTCTGTGGGATCAGCCATGGTCTGCTGTGATGTAATCATTGCAGACCAGATCCCACAGCAGTGTTCCATCTTCACTGCTGAGTTGCATGCTATCAGCATTGCCTTGGACCATATAGCAGCTAAGCATCATCGTCGGTGTGTGCTTTACACCGACTCGCTTAGCTCGCTACAGGCTTTGATCTCAGTGAGGCATCGGCCTCACCCTGTTCTCTCCAAGATCCGCCAGCAGCTCCATCGTCTGGCAGCCACCACCACGATTCTCTTCTGTTGGGTGCCCGGTCATGTCGGGATCAGGGGCAATGACTTGGCAGATGCTGCTGCCAAGTCAGCCACGCCCCTGTCCGACTCTCCGTTGCCGGTTCCATATGTGGATTTCCGGCAGCGTTTCACCATCGAGCTCCGGGCACAGTGGCAGAGATCTTGGTCTGACCAGGTTGCTAACAAGCTCTACGAGATCAAGCCTATTGTCAAACCGTGGCAGTCTTGTTTTCGCAGGAATCGTAAGGAGGAAGTTGTCCTTGCTCGGCTCCGCTTAGGTCACTCGTTTTTAACACACTCTTTTTTACTTAAGGTGGACGCAGTACCTAAGTGCGAGTTTTGTGACACCATTTTAACTGTTAAACATATTTTAATTCATTGTCTTGCTTTTAATCTTGAACGACGTTTGTTTTTTACCTTCCACAATTTTATGGCTGAGCCTCTTACACTCAGCCATCTTTTATCTGATGAATCGTTTTTAACTCCTGTGTTCGACTTTTTACGTTTTACTGGTTATTTTACACGTATTTGATTTTTACCCTGTTTCCTAGTTTTTACTCTTGTTTTGTGGTTTTCTATAGGTCCTATACACCCATTTTTATTGTTAACTTCTACACTTGTTGTTACTTTTTAGGCTTTTTACTTGTGTTTTGTGCCGTTTTGTTTGTGTTCATTTTAACTTTGGTTGTGGGTTATGAGACTTTTATCCCTTTTTATCATTTGTTTGGCGCAATATAGCCATAGTTGCTATTGCGCCAAAAAACCCCAAACAACCAACCAACCAATTCTCGGTCTCATCTTCGACCGGAAATTGACCTTTTTACCACATATTCGACATCTCAGGTCCAAGTGCACGCGGGCATTGAACATCATCAAGGTCCTCTCCTCCCTCTCTTGGGGGGCGGACCGATGTTCTTTACTCGGCCTTTACCGTGCACTTGTCCGGTCGAAACTGGACTACGGATCCCAGGTGTATGACTCCGCCCTCGATTCGGTGGTGAAGGTGCTGGACCCCCTCCATCATCAGGCCCTCCGTGTGTGCACGGGGGCCTTCCGCACTTCACCGGTCCAGAGTCTCTACGTTGAGACCGATGAACCATCTTTATCTATTCGCCGTCAGCAGTTGTCCCTGCAGTATGCTTCAAAATTGCGATCCCTGCCAGGCCATCCCACTTGGGACTGCGTTTTCAGTCCCAGGTGGGAAATGTTATACCAGAATCGGCCGACTGCCATTCGTCCTTTCGGTTTGCGTGTCCGAGGTTACCTGCGAGACATCAACACCAGTCTCGATAGCATCGCACAGTCGACAGCTGAGCCACTTCCACCTTGGCTCGCTGTTTCCCCTTCCTGCGATTTTTCCCTGTGCAGGACGGGGAAGGCCTTTACACCTGACTGTGTGTACCGGCAACTCTTTGCCAGCCATCGTGCTGCGCACCCGGACTTCTTGCCTGTCTTCACAGATGGCTCGAAGTCCGGCACTTCTGTGGGATCAGCCATGGTCTGCTGTGATGTAATCATTGCAGACCAGATCCCACTGCAGTGTTCCATCTTCACTGCTGAGTTGCATGCTATCAGCATTGCCTTGGACCATATAGCAGCTAAGCATCATCGTCGGTGTGTGCTTTACACCGACTCGCTTAGCTCGCTACAGGCTTTGATCTCAGTGAGGCATCGGCCTCACCCTGTTCTCTCCAAGATCCGCCAGCAGCTCCATCGTCTGGCAGCCACCACCACGATTCTCTTCTGTTGGGTGCCCGGTCATGTCGGGATCAGGGGCAATGACTTGGCAGATGCTGCTGCCAAGTCAGCCACGCCTCTGTCCGACTCTCCGTTGCCGGTTCCATATGTGGATTTCCGGCAGCGTTTCACCATCGAGCTCCGGGCACAGTGGCAGAGATCTTGGTCTGAACAGGTTGCTAACAAGCTCTTCGAGATCAAGCCCATTGTCAAACCGTGGCAGTCTTGTTTTCGCAGGAATCGTAAGGAGGAAGTTGTCCTTGCTCGGCTCCGCTTAGGTCACTCGTTTTTAACTCACTCTTTTCTACTTAAGGCGGACGCAGTACCTAAGTGCGAGTTTTGTGACACCATTTTAACTGTTAAACATATTTTAATTCATTGTCTTGCTTTTAATCTTGAACGCAGAATGTATTTTACCTTCCACAATTTTATGGCTGAGCCTCTTACACTCAGCCATCTTTTATCCGATGAATCGTTTTTAACTCCTGTTTTCGACTTTTTACGTTTTACTGGTTATTTTACACGTATTTGATTTTTACCCTGTTTCCTGGTTTTACTCTTGTTTGTGGTTTTAAATAGGTCCTATACACCCATTTTTATTGTTAACTTCTACACTTGTTGTTACTTTTTAGTCTTTTTACTTGTCGTTTTGTGCCGTTTTGTTTGTGTTCATTTTAATTTTGGTTGTGGGTTATGCGACTTTTATCCCTTTTTATCGTTTGTTTGGCGCAATATAGCCCTAGTTGCTGTTGCGCCAATAAACCCCAAACAACCAACCAACCTGGTGTCAATTTTCTTCGACATCGAAAAAGCGTACGACACGGCTTGGAGATTCGGCATTCTTCGTGACCTCCACAGTTTCGGCTTAAGAGGTCACATGCCGATCTTCATCTCCAACTTCTTATCGACACGCTCTTTTCGTGTCCGTGTCGGTAACACTCTGTCGCAGCCGTACCCCCAAGAACAGGGGGTGCCACAAGGCTGCGTTCTGAGTGTTACGCTTTTCGCTGTCAAGATTAATTCTATAACTAGACAACTTCCTCCATCAGTAGGCAATGCCCTCTATGTTGATGACTTTAGCATCTTTTGCTCTTCATCCAGCATGAGGGTCATTGAAAGACAACTGCAAATTGCCCTGAACAATCTTTCGGTTTGGGCGACGGCAAACGGGTTTCGGTTCTCCCTACAGAAGACCGCTTGTGTGCACTTTTGCCACAAGCGTAATCTTCACCTGGATCCCGAGCTGCGGCTCGGGGGTAACATCATTCCAGTTGTGGCGGAGACCAAGTTTCTCGGTCTCATATTCGTTCGGAAATTGACCTTTTTACCACACATACGTCATCTCAGGTCCAAGTGCACGCGGGCATTGAACATCGTCAAGGTCCTCTCCTCCCTTTCTTGGGGGGCGGACCGATGTTCTTTGCTCCACCTATACCGTGCACTTGTCCGATCGAAACTGGACTACGGATCCCAGGTGTACGACTCGGCCCGGGATTCGGTGGTGAAGGTGCTGGACCCCCTCCATCACCAGCCTCTCCGTGTTTGCACGGGAGCCTTCCGCACCTCACCGGTCCAGAGTCTTTACGTTGAGACCGACGAACCTTCTTTATCTCTTCGCCGTCAGCAGTTGTCCCTACAATATGCGTCTAAATTGCGATCCCTGCCTGGCCATCCCACTTGGGACTGCGTTTTCAGTCCGAAGTGGGAAATGCTTTACAATAATCGGCCGACTGCCATTCGTCCTTTTGGTTTGCGTGTCCGAGGCTACCTCAGAGACATCAACACCAGTCTCGATAGCGTTGCACAGTCGACAGCTGAGCCACTTCCACCTTGGCTCGCTGTTTCCCCTTCCTGCGATTTTTCCCTGTGCAGGACCGGGAAGGCCTTTACACCCGACTGTGTGTACCGGCAACTCTTTGCCAGCCATCGTGCTGAGCACCCGGACTTCTTGCCTGTCTTTACAGATGGCTCGAAGTCCGGCATTTCAGTGGGATCAGCCATGGTCTGCTGTGATGTAATCATTGCAGACCAGATCCCACTGCAGTGTTCCATCTTCACTGCAGAGTTGCACGCTATCAGTCTCGCCTTGGACCACGTAGCGTCTAAGCATCATCGTCGGTGTGTGCTTTACACCGACTCGCTTAGCTCGCTACAGGCTTTGATCTCGGTGAGGCATCAGCCTCACCCTGTTCTTACTAAGATCCGGCAGCAACTACATCGTCTGGCAGCCACCACCACCATCCATTTCTGTTGGGTGCCCGGTCACGTCGGTATCAGGGGCAATGACTTGGCAGATGCTGCTGCCAAGTCAGCCACGCCCCTGTCCGACTCTCCGTTGCCGGTTCCATATCTGGATTTCCGGCAGCGTTTTACCATCGAGCTCCGGGCACGGTGGCAGAGATCTTGGTCGGAACAGCTTACGAAGAAGCTTTTTGAGATCAAGCCTATCATCAAACCATGGCAGTCTTGTTACCGCAGGAATCGCAAGGAGGAAGTTGTACTTGCTCGGCTCCGCTTAGGTCACTCGTATATTACTCATTCGTTTCTTCTTCGGGCGGACGACGTACCTAAGTGTGAGTTTTGTGACACCATTTTAACTATCAAACATATTTTAATTCTTTGCCCATGTTTTAATCTCGAACGACGTTTGTTTTTTAGATTTCATGATTTTACGTCCGAGCCCCTTACACTCGGACATCTTTTAACTGATCATTGCTTTTTACCTCCACTTTTTGCATTTTTGAAATTTACAGGTTATTTTAACAGGTTATGATTTTACAGCTTTGTTATTTATTCAGCATCTGACCTAGGTCATTTACACCTAGGTTAGTTTTATCCATTGTATATACTGTATATATATATAAATATTTGTTCTTTTACACAAATTTTTATCATGTTTTTTTGTTATATATATTTGTTGGTTTTGTCTTTACTTGTTTTACACTTGTTGCAATTTTTGTAGTGTATTTTATCATCTTTATATATTGCTTTTAACATTGGTTGTAGGTTTCCACGATTTTTATCTCTTATTTTTCTATTTGTCTTTGTCTGGCGCATTATGGCCTTAGTTGCCGATGCGCCACTAAACCTCAAACAACAACAACAACAACAACGACTGTCTGCTCTGTATATCTTCTACCTGGGAGCATCGTCTTCCAGGAAGACCTTGATGATCTCGTCTCGCAGCTGCCGTCCCCCTTCCTCATTATGGGGGACCTCAACGGACACAGTCCATTTTGGGGCAGTGCTGACACCAACGGGAGGGGTGGGGTCCTGGAGCAGTGGCTCTTGGATCCTTCTCTCTCCCTGTCGAACACCGGTGTCAGTACTTACTTTCACTCCCCAACCCGCACTTTCACTGCCATTGACCTCACCATCTGCTCCTCCTCGATACTTCCACTCTTTACACGGGAGGTCGAGGACAACCCGTACGGAAGCGATCACCTCCCCGTGGTGTGCACCATCTCCCGTGGAGGGCCTTGCAGCCCTTCACGCGTCTCACGGTGGAGGCTCGATCGGGCTGACTGGGGTGGTTTTGAGCTGCTCTCTGAGCTCGACGACCACTCTGTCAGCCAGGAGCCAATCAATGTGGCAGTAGCGGAGATAACGGACTGTATCGTAGATGCAGCTGCATCAACGAATCCTCAAACTTCTACACAGTTTCCTCGCTTTCCGAAACCGTGGTGGAATCCAGAATGCACCGCAGCTCGTAAGGCTCAGAACAAGGCTTGGGGGGTGTTTCGGAGATATCCAACGTCCCCCAACCTCGAAAATTTCAAATGCGCCAGGGCGAAAGCACGTTTCGTCCGACGCCAAAGCCAGAAGGAATCTTGGATCAAGTATACGTTATCCATCACCCGCACGACTAGTTCTAAGGTCGTGTGGGATAAAGTCCGGAAGATGAGTGGGAACTACACGTCCCACTCGTTATCGATCCTGGAGCAAAATGGACAGGCAATTGCTGATCCCAAAGCAATTGCCGACACTCTGAGCTCGCTACAGGCTTTTATCTCGGTGAGGCATCGGCCTCACCCTGTTCTTACTAAGATCCGCCAGCAGCTACATCATCTGGCAGCCACAACCACAATCCATTTCTGTTGGGTGCCCGGTCACGTCGGAATCAGGGGTAATGATTTGGCAGATTCTGCTGCCAGGTCAGCCACGCCCCTGTCTGACTCTCCTTTGCCGGTTCTCTATCTGGATTTCCGGCAGCGTTTTACCATCGAGCTCCGGGCACAGTGGCAGAGAACTTGGTCGGAACAGCTTACGAACAAGCTCTTTGAGATCAAACCTATCATCAAACCATGGCAGTCTTGTTACCGCAGGAATCGCAAGGAGGAAGGTGTACTTGCTCGGCTCCGCTTAGGTCAATCGTTTATTACTCATTCGTTTCTTTTACGGGCGGATGACGTACCTAAGTGCGAGTTTTGTGACACCATTTTAACTATTAAACATATTTTAGTCGAATGTCCGTGTTTTAATTTCGAACGTCAATGTTATTTTAGCTTTCATAATTTTATGTCCGAGCCTCTTACACTCGGTCATCTTTTATCTGATCATTGCATTTTATCTCCAGTTTTTAGCTATTTGAAATATTGTGGATATTTTAACCGAATTTGATTTTACCTTAATATATGCATTATTTACCCCAGGTCTCTTACACCTGGGATTATTTTATTTAATATTTCTACACTTGTTTTACTCTGTTCATATACACTTGTTTTCTGTTATTTTACCACTGTACAATGTTGAAAATGTATTTTAAATTTTGGTTGCGGGGATCTATGTCTTTAATCTTTTATATTGTCTTTTGTTTGGGGCATTATGGCCTTGTTGCCGATGCGCCATTAAACCCCAAACAAACAAACAACCGTATTTTCATCGAGGAGCAGTTTCCAGACTCCTGGCGGGAGGCCATCGTCTTGGCCTTCCCTAAGCCAGGCAAAGATCCCAAGATTCCTTCCAATTATCGTCCAATTGCGTTGACGAGCTGCGTCTGCAAGGTGTTGGAAAGGATAGTAAATACCAGGCTGGCCTGGTATTTGGAACATCACGGCCTTCTTTCCAACACCCAGTGTGGCTTTCGCAGGCACCGCTCTACTTTAGACCACCTGATCCGCCTCGAATCGGGGATCAGGAATTCCTTTTTACGACGAGAGCACCTGGTGTCAGTTTTCTTCGACATCGAAAAAGCGTACGACACGGCATGGAGATTCGGCATTCTTCGTGACCTTCACAGCTTCGGCTTGCGAGATCACATGCCGATCTTCATCGCGAACTTTTTCTCTTCTCGTGTTTTTCGAGTCCATGTCGGCAACACTCTATCGCGGCCTTTCCCCCAAGAACAGGGGGTGCCTCAAGGCTGCGTCCTGAGTGTTACGCTTTTCGCTGTCAAGATAGATTCCATTACATGACAACTTCCTCCGACTGTGGGCAATGCCCTCTATGTTGACGACTTTAGCATCTTTTGCTCCTCGTCCAGCATGAGGGTCATTGAACGACAACTGCAAACTGCCCTGAACAATCTCTCGGTTTGGGCGACGGCCAATGGGTTCCGGTTCTCCCCACAGAAGACCGCTTGTGTGCACTTTTGCCGCAAGCGTAATCTTCATCTGGACCCCGAGCTGCGGCTCGGGGGTAACATCATTCCAGTTGTGGCGGAGACCAAGTTTCTCAGTCTCATCTTCGACCGGAAATTGACCTTTTTATCACAAATTCGACATCTCAGGTCCAAGTGCACGCAGGCATTGAACATCATCAAGGTCCTCTCCTCCCTCTCTTGGGTGGCGGACCGATGTTCTTTGCTCCGCCTTTACCGTGCACTTGTCCGGTCGAAACTGGACTACCGATCCCAGGTGTATGACTCCGCCCGGGATTCGGTGGTGAGGGTGCTGGACCCACTCCATCATCAGGCCCTCCGTGTGTGCACGGGGGCCTTCCGCACTTCGCCGGTCCAAAGTCTCTACGTTGAGACCGATGAACCATCTTTATCTATTCGCCGTCAGCAGTTGTCCCTGCAGTATGCGTCAAAATTGCGATCCCTGCCAGGCCATCCCACTTGGGACTGCGTTTTCAGTCCCAGGTGGGAAATGTTATACCAGAATCGGCCGACTGCCATTCGTCCTTTCGGTTTGCGTGTCCGAGGCTACCTCAGAGACATCAACACCAGTCTCGATAGCATCGCACAGTCGACAGCTGATCCACTTCCACCTTGGCTCGCTGTTTCCCCTTCCTGCGATTTTTCATTGTGCAGGACGGGGAAGGCCTTTACACCTGACTGTGTGTACCGGCAACTCTTTGCCAGCCATCGTGCTGCGCACCCGGACTTCTTGCCTGTCTTCACAGATGGCTCGAAGTCCGGCACTTCTGTGGGATCAGCCATGGTCTGCTGTGATGTAATCATTGCAGACCAGATCCCACAGCAGTGTTCCATCTTCACTGCTGAGTTGCATGCTATCAGCATTCCCTTGGACCATATAGCAGCTAAGCATCATCGTCGGTGTGTGCTTTACACTGACTCGCTTAGCTCGCTACAGGCTTTGATCTCAGTGAGGCATCGGCCTCACCCTGTTCTCTCCAAGATCCGCCAGCAGCTCCATCATCTGGCAGCCACCACCACGATTCTCTTCTGTTGGGTGCCCGGTCATGTCGGAATCAGGGACAATGATTTGGCAGATTCTGCTTCCAGGTCAGCCACGCCCCTGTCCGACTCTCCGTTGCTGGTTCCATATGTGGATTTCCGGCAGCGTTTTTCCACCGAGCTCCGGGCACAGTGGCAGAGATCTTGGTCAGAACAGCTTACCAACAAGCTCTTTGAGATCAAACCTATCGTCAAACCGTGGCAGTCTTGTTACCGCAGGAATCGTAACGAGGAAGTTGTCCTTGCTCGGCTCCGCTTAGGTCACTCGTTTTTAACTCACTCTTTTCTACTTAAGGCAGACGCAGTACCTAAGTGCGAGTTTTGTGACACCGTTTTAACTGTGAAACATATTTTAATTCAGTGTCCAGCTTTTAACCTTGAACGTAAATTGTATTTTACTTTCCACAATTTTATGGCTGAGCCTCTTACACTCGGCCATCTTTTATCTGATGAATCGTGTTTACCTCCTGTTTTTGACTTTTTACGTTTTACTGGTTATTTTACACGTCTCTGATTTTTACTATATTTTCTAGTTTTACTCTTGTTTGCAATTTTACATAGGTCCTATACACCCATTTTTATTGTTAACTTCTACTCTTGTTGTTTCTTTTACAATTTTTACTTATCGATTTTGTGTCGTTTCGTTTGTGTTCACTTTAACTTTGGTTGTGGGTTTCATGTCTTTTACCCTTTTTATCGTTTGTTTGGCGCAATATAGCCTTAGTTGCTATTGCGCCAATAAACCCCAAACAACCAACCAACCAACAATCTAATTCTACACTTTTTAGCCTAAGAGCTATGAAATTTCGGTCGGTTTCGAACCGACAAATAATATGCAGCTGATTATGGGATTATGAATTCTGATTATGGGATATAAAATTGATAGTTAACCGCTATTTGTCGGTGTCGACCATTTTATTTTGGCTCGTAATACGGAGATTATTCATTTCCTATGCTTTTCAGGTACCCGACCGAACAGCTACAGAATTTCCTTGTTATGTCAGTGAGAAACTTTACTTGGAAGCTCTAAAATATGCATTTAATTGAAAAATGTCACTGATGATAAATTAAAGATCATAATCAAATATTTTTTAAATATCGGTTTTAAAAAATATTGTTTTAGTATTTGAATGGTTGCAGAAGCTGGAATGGTTAAAAATAATCTTCAGTGATATGCCAGTGAGAAAGTGGAATTATTATTTCAGCAGGTAAATTAGAATTACAAATGAAATCGCGAAAACACGGACGTGACGTCATCTCTGGTATGTCCAAGTGTTGCCACCATAATTTCTATAAGATCTTTCGAAACCAAAGTGTATAAATCAAAACACTTCTAATCCTAAAATATTAACTGGTAGTTATTTCGTTTTTTAATTTCTGTAAATATTTTTATAATATTCTGAAATATTTAAATAAAATCTTAATAAGTAATTATTTTGAATGTTATTAAAATAAATTAACTTTAAGTTATCTTAAACCAATGAACGGAATTGCTTGTTGAAGCATATTTATTTTCGCTCTTTTTGTTGAAGGCTATCCAGACAGGTGGCTTTCACAGAACGCGTTTCCCTGTGGTGTCCAACGAGAAATTCGTAGATCGAGGCTAGGTGTGAATCTCTTACGTATGTCATAGGCAACTTTGTCCTTAGGGGTAAAGAACGCTTTTTCCTGTTTTCCCAAAGGACAACCCTGTGGTTAAATCTAAGGCTTCTATTACACATTTCGCTGTATCGCGAAAACACGGACGTGACGTCATCTCTGGTATATCCAAGTGTTGCCACCATAATTTCTATAAGATATTTCATAAGCAAAGTGTATAAATTAAAATAATTCTAATCCTCAAATATTAACTGGTAGTTATTTCTTTTTTTAATTTTGGTAAATATTTTTATAATATTCTGAAATATTTAAATAAAATCTTAATAAGTAAATTATTTTCAATGTTATTAAAATAAATTAACTTTAACTTATCTTAAACCAATGAACGGAATTGCTTGTTGAGGCATATTTATTTTCGCTCTTTTTGTTGAAGGCTATCCAGACAGGTGGCGTTCACAGTACGCGTTTCCCTGTGGTGTCCAACTAAAAATTCATAGATGGAGGCTAGGTGTGAATCTCTTACGTATGTCATAGGCAACTTTGCCCTTAGGGGTAAAGAACGCTTTTTTCTGTGTTCCCAAAGGAAAAACCTGTGGTCGTTACGTTACCCTATCAGCTCGATATATCTGTTGCGAATATCAAACGTTGGTTTCAAAGTTCGTTCACGATAATGGGCAAATAGATCTGAAAGCCTGTACATAAAAAAACTGCCGTTTGATCATTTACGATATAGAAATATTTCTACGCATACTGTAACGACAAATAGCAAAATGAAGAAATAAAAAATTAAGCAAAGAATTTTTTTCCCTCGGACAACCATTAGTTCTACTGAGCGAGGTTTACAAAATCCGAGCCGAAATGAAAGGGGTCGTTAGTGGTCGACAGCGACAAATAGCGTTTAACTATAAAATTTATATCCCATAATCAGAATCCATAATCATACCAGAATATATTTATATCCCATAATCATACAATAATGTGCTGTATAGTAAGCTCTCGGTTGTAATTTCATAACTCTCATGCTAGAAAGTGGAAAATTAGATTACCTCTACTGTAAATTAATTATTCACTACAAAGTTACTTACCTGAAGGAATTTATAAACGAACCAAAAACTCTTTATGAATATTATTAAACTTCTTTCACCTGATATTTTTTCGAGAAGCAGAATGGTGGTTTAGAGAAGGACATAAGGAATACAGTCCGTGTGTATTTTTTAATCGCATAGACCTTGCCAATGGTTGCTTATTACACTGTAATATGTTCCCGGTACGCAAAGTTCCGAAAATATCAAAAAAAAACCCCTCAAATTATATCAATTCTTCGCCATATCCATACGCTAACGCTATTCGCCAATCTATAATTATTCATACGGGCAACATGGCCAAACCAACGGGGTCTCTCTCTGCACAATATGCTGCTTAAAGGAGGTTGCAAATTCCTTTGCCTAACCTCATCATTAGTTACAAAGTTGAACCACCTAATGCCCAAGATACTGCGTAAGCATCTGGAATCAAAAGCATCTAGTTTCCTGTTATCTTGTTTACAAAGTGTCCAAATTTCACTACCATAAGTAACCCTAGAAAGAACCAAACTGTTATACAGTATACTTTTAGTCTTTAGGTGTATACGCCTATTTCTCCACACTCTCCATAGATTCTTAAAAGTCCCGGCAGCAATCCCTATTCGTCTGCTAATCTCATGCCACACATCACCATTATCTGTTACATAGCTCCCAAGATAATTAAACTGTGACACCTGCTCAAGACTGCAACCATTCAAATTAACTGAATCACAGCCTTCCTGAATAATTTTCATCACTTTAGTTTTCTCTCTGTTTATAACCAAACCTACTCTACTACCAGTTTCATCAACAGCTCGAAGGAAAGAGTTCATCTCATCAACACCATTTGCCAAAAGGGCTAAATCATCAGCATAATCTAAATCAGAAATTTTAGTATCTCCAGCCCATTTAAGGCCAAAATCTTTCCCTTGAAGTGAATTTCGTATAACGTAATCAATGACCTAGCTAAAGAGAAAAGGAGACAAAATGCACCCTTGTCGAACACCAGAAGTAATGCTAAACCAAATTGCTACAAGCCTTACTAACTCTCACACACGACTCAGTGTTATTATAGAGAGCTTTCATTATGTTAACTAACTTGTCAGGTATACCATATGATCTCACAATCAACTACAAATTATGACGATCAACAGAGTCGAAAGCCTTTTTGAAATCAACAAAGCTAGCAACCAGAGGTTTCTGAAATTCTAAACATTTCTCAAGAATCTGCCTAAGTGAAAATATCTGATCCACACATCCCCTACCACTTCTGAATCCACATTGCTCATCACGCAATTGACTGTCAACCAGATTCTTAATTCTATTAAGCACAATCATGGAAAGAACTTTAACTGGAACAGAGAGTAGGCTGATACCCCTATAGTTACACAATAACTACGATCACTTTTTTTTTGCAAATAGGAATAATAATAATAGCTCTGGTAAAATCCTTAGGATATATTTATATAATCCTTTTATATCATAAAAGATATTCAGAATGTCAGTCATCCAAGTAGTAACCAAAACATTCCCAGCTCTAAACATTTCTGTAGTAATTTCATCTACCCCTGGGGATTTATGTAGTTTAAGTTTAGAAACAGCCAAAATAACTTCAGATTGTGTTATAGGGCCAACATTAAAGCCACCATTTTAGAATTAATGGTAATTTAAATAATAATTTTAGGTATGGCCTTTCTTCTAACATTCAGTTTCCCTGCATTTTTGATTTACCTAGATCATTATTAATATAAAAATTTTAAACTAAGAACAGGAGCAACCACACTTAATCACTACTTATATTCAATTAATAAGATTGCGACTCCAAATTGCACTGTTTGTGATGTTCTGGAAACTATTAATCATGTAATATTAAACGGCCCAAAATATGCTTTGGCAGGTCAAACTTTTTTTAAAGAATTAGAATCACTTGGTATTAACAAATTTACAATCTTTATTATTCTAAATTATTCAAATTTAAATATAAGGAAAAAACGTTTTCGCTCTAGTTGAACAATTTCTTCAATATGCTGAATTATGGAAAAAAAATATAAAATTTTAAAGATTAACTGCATTCCAACAATTATTTTATTGTCGCAACCCTTCATCACTCTTTATCACATCTTACAAATATTCCTGTTTTTTGATTGGAGCTTTGAGTAAGGCAGAATCGGATGTCTCAGTGAGCTGATAGGTTTTACGATACGTAACGAAATGTATACCACTTTGTAACTACAATTTTATATGTTTTTCTTATGCTGTATTGATTACTATTTTTTCAAAGGATGTGTTAGTTCCCTGCTCCAGTAGTAAGACATATATATATATAAATGGGATTATATTTTGTCAATTAATTTGTATTTAAGTTTGCTAACCAATATTTTCAATTTTAAACTGTAGCTCACAAACTCGTATTAAACTGGTATGATAGTTACTGTGTGCAAATAAAACTTTCAGCACGTATAAAAACGGGTAAATTATATGTTGTATCAGTCGAGGATATATGAAATTATTATTGAGGGAAGCAGTCAAAGTAAGGATCGAAGATTGAACCAAAGCACCGTTCAAGTTTCACAGCCAATATCCAGTGGGGTACAAAGTCTTATCTTCATCTTACCCTTTCGAAAAATCCGGTTCTGTCTCCCACCTATTGCAGTAACTTTTCCCCAAATGAATCGAATTCACAAGTAAGAACAGAGGCACTGGGCACTACTCACATTAACGATGTCATGACAAAAGTGACCAATATCGAAGTTTTCTAAGTTCGTAGCTCTGTCCCCCTTTTGACCTATGATTGGTTACGCTACCGACCATCATAATCATCCTCAAGCAGCCATGGGTTGCGGAGATCCAACCAGACCGTGCAATTTAGTTCCCCAAGCATATCTGTCCTGAGCTACATCTGCTGCATCTGGCCACTGCACACCAATTCTAACAAGGTCCTGTCTAACATTGTCTGCCCCCCCGCATCCTAGGTCGCATATCACCAGTATCTGTTACATAGCTCCCAAAATAATTAAACTGTAACACCTGCTCCAGACTGCAACCATTCCGATTAACTAAATCAAAGCCTGCATTACAGTTTTCATAACTTTAATTTTCTCTCTATTTGTAACCAAACCAGTCTCATCAACATCTCGAGTGAAAGAGTTCATCTCATCAATATCATTTGACAAAAGGGCTAAATCATCAGCATAATCTACATCAGAAATTTTCATATTTCAAAACCATTTAAGTCCAAAATCTTTCCCTTGCAGGTAATCAATAATCAAACTAAAGAGAATAAAAGACAAAAATGCACCCTTGTCGAACACCAGAAGTAATGTTAAACCAATTGCTAGAAGCCTTACCAACTCTCACACACGACTCAGTGTTATTGTAGAGAGCTTTCATTTTGTTAACTAACTTGTCTGATATACCATATGATCTCGCAATCAACCACAAATTACGATGATCAACAGAGTCAAAAGCCTTTTCGAAATCTGTAAAAATACTACTGGTTTCTGAAGAATATTCCTAAATGAAAATATCTGATCCACACATCCCCTACCACTTCTGAATCCACATAGCTCATCACGCAATTGCCTGTCAACCAGATTATTAATTCTATTAAGCAAAATCATGCAAAGAACTTTACCTGGAACAGAGAGTAGGCTGATACCCCTATAACAATCGCAAGGACTGCGATCACCTCTTTTGGAAATAGGGATAATAATTGCTCTGGTAAAATCCTTAGGATCCATGCCTTTATCATAAAAGATGTTCCAAATTGTATTTGTGTATTGATACAAATATCACGAAATAGATGAATTCATTTGGACAAAGTGAAGCAAAATATTCCTTTTTACAATGAAGGGAATTGATATTTTATAACACTCTTTACCATAAAGTCGGTTAAAACAGGTAGAGTCGCTCAAAAAATATCCAAACACTATGGTTGATTACAGAGTTCAGAAAAAAATCTGGCAACGATTTCTTTTTAAAATTAGTGATCTGGCAACGTTCCTGTACTGTACACGAAGCTTGCCAGATCACTAATTTCAAAAACATTTTGCCAGATACTTTTTTTTTCTGAATTCTATAATCAACCACAGTGTTTGCATATTTTTTGATCTACTGTACAGCAAAATGTAGTAATACGAAAGTCCAAGTTTCAAAACTAACATTTTACGATGCTATTGCTCTATTCAGGTAAGTCTTCCTATTAAACTCATGAGAGAAAAGTTTAATCGGGAGCTTCAGAAGTAAAAGTATTAAAAAAATAAAGAAATATATAAGAAAAATGGAAAAAAATTAATTAAAATTTAAAATAAATAAAGAATGTAAAATAAATATAGAAAGAAAAGCGTAAATAATAATTATAAAGGTTAAATAATTAAGCAACGAAGCCGTTACATTCCTATTAGTTACGATTAGAAGAACAGAATTTTGCTCTGCTAGTTCTTAACATTTAGAAGAAGGAGCTACTATTTTTTAATCTTGGTGGGGTTGGGTTAATTTATTTCGGAAAAAAAACTTTTGGATATCCTAACGGTAATGTCGATTAAGTTAGGATTAGACGAAACTGTATACAAAGTGGGAGTTTCTGGATATTTTCGCTTAACGGCTCCTACCACTATTTGACGTGAAGGTAATTTTTAGGTCCAAACATTTACGATAGTCTAAATCATGAGTAGAGGAAACAGTATACTCCGGGTGGCAGTTCAAGCTCTTGTCGCTTAGAAGTTGCTCCTGTCAAATTTTAAAAGGCTTAGTTACGGAACTATTTTTTGGGTGGAAAGAAAATTTTGATCGTCCGAACTATTAGATTGATAGGGATTAGGGAAAACAGTAAACTGAGTTTGGCTGTTCTGTCACTTAACATTTATAAGTAGTTATTAACGGTATTTAAGAAAGGAAATAATTTTTTGAGGGGATGAAAATGTTATGGGCCCAAATCCTAATGTTAATCTACTTTATTATTAGAGGAAGAACTATTCTAAGTTTGGTGGTGGTACCTATTCTGATTTAGAAGCAGATTCTATCACTTTTCATAGGGTTGAGAGAGTATTTTTTTGTGGGAGGGAAAATTTTATGGTCCAGACAATTACATTGTTCTAAGCTAGGATTAGAGAAAACAGTATATTTTATTTTGCGGTTAAAGTTCTTCTCTTTCAGAAATAGTTCTTGATACTTTTTAAAGCGGTAAATTATTGAATTGGCGTAGAGGATAATTATTTGAAGCGGTAAAGTTGGGGTGTATTTTTTTGAGGAGCGAAAATTTCAAATTCTAAGACATTACATTGGTCAAAGTAACGAATAAAGGAAACAGTATACTGTATTTTGTGGTTCTATCGCTAAACGTTTAAAAGCAATTCCTAACGATATTGAACGGGCTAGAGGAAAGGTTTGAGATGGTGAAAACATTTGGCGGGCCCAAACATTTACGTCTGTTTAGTTACATTTTGAGGAAGCAGTATCCAAGTTTTGCTATTCTCTAGGACTTATAATTTTAGAAGTAATTCGTACCACTTCATAAAAGAGTGATTTATTTCGGTTGTTGGGGGGGAGCAAATATTTCGGGCGTTCTGAAAAGAGGGAAACAGTAAGAAACAGGTAGACATCAGATATATACATATATATGCTAGATTTTTCTGGTGTAGTATTTAGATATACTTTGATGTCATTTCCAAATATAAAACTGCGAAATATTGGTTATTGAAAATAGAAAAGGACTCTTATTTATGGCCAAAAATATTAATATGTACCTCAATGATAAGAATAAGATTTAAATTAATAAAAACCAAAATCGTCGTGCAACTGTTTAATATCAAGAAATATATCTGGTATCTGTGAGATCCAGTGAGACCATTTGTGCTAAGAAACAGAGTGCGACGAAGAAGAGGTGGACCAAAATAAACATGGATATTTCACAATTTCTGAATCAGTGCAAGAGCCGTTCAATTTTTCTCAGTATATAAATAAAAATTTGTTACACTGTGCAATAGGTAGTAAATATTTCTGCTTTCGCTTGGAATGCAATTTTTGTCAAAAATAATGTCTAGGTAAATGAGGATTGTAAACTTTTGATTTTATCATTTCTTATCTAGTCAGTGAGATAGCATTCCGATTGTACATTGTTTACCTAATGACGTCTGAAGTTATGCACCTTGAAAACAGAAACACTATCTGCATAAAAATATTTACTACAGATCTCTTGTGAGAGTAGGTCATTGACTTAACTAAAAGGGCTTAAGCACACATCGGTACAAACGACTGTAGACTGCTTAACTGGTCATTTCACCAATATTACAGTGACGCATCGTAACCAAAAATAAAGCGACGATAAATGACAGATCATGAACAATGAACCTTATTTACCCTACTAGGAATTTTCGCCCTTGCCGCCTGGGTGTCACAACTCATTATACGAAAACTTGTCGTTAGGGGGTCGCCTAATCGCCAGCGTGCTAGGCTGGAAATCGGAGTTTACAGGTTCGAGCGCCAATTGTGTCAGCTTTAAGATATATTAACACTAATCACCCTTCCTTGTCCTCGGTAAGCAAGGGAGCACTGACGTGCCTGAAACAATATCACTACGTCGGATGCAAAATTAAAGCATGGCGACAGACACACAGAGCAATATATTGTGCTCGTTGAAGGTGATGTTGCATGACCTGGAGAAGACTTCACTAACAGCTGTCCAATATATCCCCTTTCTAAATGCTTCGGTTCCTTGTGATCTGGCTATTTAGCCCATTTTGTGCAAAAATTAGTGCTGAGAGAAGAAATGACCACCCAACTAGAAAACGTATCTTGCCCTCCCTCTCTGACATCCAGAACTCATTGTCTCGAAGCAGGCCGGATCTAGAACACAACTGAGCCAAAAAATGCAAAAGTGTGGGACACACGACTGTATTTTCAATGTATTATAGCATTTCCCAATTCGTTCTCCAGCTCTTTAAAATATTTCTTCAAAAATGAATCGAAATGTAAATAATTTTCATAATTTTTGCCTCTATTCCCATTATACGCATTCTCAATGGAATTTAGAACATTCGCTGTTATCTAGGGGAGGACAAGAGGCCGTCTTGCCCCCTCCCTAGATTCAGATTTTTTTCTTAGCTTGAACTTGGCAGATGCAATCTGTGGTCAGCAGGGAAGATTAATATTTCTCTACTCCACCCACTGCCCTTAAACAACGGGATAGCCAGAAGGAAAATAATTAATCTTTAGTGTGTTTGTTAATCTCTCCCAGGTGTTCCTTTCATGCCTTCTAACAAAGCGATTTGTCCCCTGACATATTACGAATTCCAGGCCTCTCCTAAGACTAAGGTCGTGCCCCCAAACTAAAGATATTGGTTCCGGGAGGTGACCCACTGGACAGGTGTTGGGACGCATGTGGTAGTCTCCCATGAAGGCCATCCACCGTGTTCTTCAATGTGCACAGGGTATGGCTCTCTCTGTGGAATAGCAAGTCAGTGTTTAATGTCCCATCCGACAGATGGCAGGTTTTCGAAGTCCATCGGTGCCGCCTACTGACCGAGGCTCCCTCAGCTATGCAATAACAGATATCCTTTAATTAATATCATTTGCACCATAAGAATAACATTTGCTTTCATTTCTCATGCATTAATAAAGATTTTCTTGCTTGACTTCCGACAAAATAAATACAATTATTAAAACACACTATATATGGAAAAAGGATTTATTTCCAATAAGAAATATGTTGAATAAGAATCTTTAATAGCATTCCATTTAATATATAAAGAAAAAAGTTAGTTTGGTTGTTTCTTTTTGTGTCTGTCCATTTTTGCACTCTGCCCCCAGAAGAGCTAGAGGCTTCAAACTTTGCATGAAAGTTCCCTTCACCCTGCGGAAGAATATATGCTATTTTCTAACTCACTGGAGTCAACCGAAAATGGGCTGGGCGGGTTTGAATTTCCCAAAATTCCCATAGATTTGACATTAACGGTTGAATTTTATTCAAAATAGATGCTGCCACCAATAAATTTGAAAAAAGGGATACAATAGACTAAACTAATATCTGATTTCGCATGATTAAACATTAACAGTTGAAAGTTTTTCAAAATAAGTGTTGCCACCATTAAATTTGAAATAATGAGTTCATCAAACTAATTTGATTTTGATTTCGCGTGATAAACTCATGTTCATTTTGCTAGGTCGTCCGTGGATCTTGTAGCCGTTCTAATTTAGAACGAGCGGAACACAAGATTCTTTCTTGAAATGAAAGTTTCAAAATCTGGATTCGTATGGGAAGTTAAAATCATTAATTTAAATTGAAAAATATACGAAAGCTAATAAAAGTACCTACAAATCTAATATATAAAGAAGAAAGTTTGTCTGTTCGTTTATTCAGTCAGCTCCCACAAGAGCTAGAGATACCAAACTTTTCATGAACCTTCCATTTACTGAGGAGAACACTATAGGATAAAAGCAGATTTACCCGGCATTGCTCGGGTCTGAAACTTTCCAAAAATGCAGAATAGATGGCACTCCCCACGTCGCAAGTTTTCATTTGACATAATTATCATTACAATAGATATCCTCTGGGGGGTGGCTCTGTCAATTGTGCGCCAGTCTTGTAATCTATAGTTCCCAGGTTAGAGTCCTAGTTGGGTGGGCGTTGAGATTTATCTCCATGAAATTTCCCGCCCTGCCCACTGTTAGTAGGTGACACTGCTGAACTTGGAAAGGCTGTTGTCCAGTCGGATGTGACTTTAAGCATTGGTCACCTGTGCATGAGAGCCATATCCTGTGACTTTAAAGAACACACTGAATGGCCTTGACGAAAGGCTACCATCTGTCACCCAACAGCCTTTCTATTGGGTCCCTTCGCACAAATTTGTCTGAGCCTTCGTGGTCCTTGTGACCTGACAATTTAGCCCATTGTGTGAAAAAACTACCGCTCAGAAATAAAACAACCCAATCCCACACTTTGGTCATTATTTTCCCTTTAGGGCGCTAACGAAATGTACGCAGTTCGAGGTACCCATAAACCTCCTCATGCTAGTAGTTTGTAAATTAAAACCGGTAACTCCTCGCTCAGATAATCGAACTTTACCAATCACTTCTTACCCACCCTAGTTAATCGGATGCAATTTGCCAGGCATGTGTAACTTTATAGCAAAAGAATATTAGCTATGGTCTGAAGTGCGTAAAAAATGTAAAGGTATTAAGCAAATATTAATACTAAATAAAATTATTTATTACTAAACATAATACTTAAAACATCTAGTAATTATTTGTATATATTTCTATTCACTTTTGCACATTTTTCAAATGAAATTGATGATTTTAACTTCTGATACTAATTTTGGTTTGAAGCTTTCGTTTAAACAAAGAATCTCGTGTTCTGCTCCTGCCAAATTAGAACAACTTCAATATCGAAGGACGCTCGCGTTCTAAACCCAGAAAACTGAACAATGAGTTTATCACGGAATATTAGTCAATCGGATTTATCCTTTTTTTTAATTTATTGACGGCAACATTTATTTTGAATGAAATTCAACCGTTAATGGCAAGTCTATTAGAATTTTGAGAAATTCCAACCCGCCACACCAATTTGGATTCACCACAGAAGATTCGGATATAGCCCATATTCTGGCCCTCGGTGAAGGGAACGTTCATGCAATGTTTGAAGTCTCTAGGTTTTCGGGGAGCCGAGTGCATAAGCGAACAGACACACAAACAAACAAACTTTCTTCTTTCTATATTAGATGCATTTAAATACAATTCAGTTTCTGTATTGCATAAGAGTAGACAAAATTTTCCTTTTCTCTAATATATACGTAATATGTATTCCGCCAATTTCACGGAAGGATTTATCTCATGTTGATAAAAATAGAATTTTATGTAATAAAAAAAAATAAATACCCCCTCAAGCAGCTGCTTGCCACAGAGGTCTGACAGGAGCCTGTCAGTTTATATGCCATAGTAGGAGATCTGAGAGGATGGCAGGACCTCAGCAGAAAAACGACACACACACATCCATGCCTAATTCAGGGGCTCGAACCCAGGTCCCTTAGATCAGTAGCCAAGCGTGCTAACCACTGTACATATATGAATATCGGTATAATTAAAAAAAATCATTTTGATGAATTCTTATGTTTCCCAATATTTAATTACTTAATAATAATATAGTTTCGATCATTAAAACTCATTTCGTAAATTTCTGTCACAGTCTAGAAAAAATATCCCACATGTAGAGAGGGGATGCGAAAATATGAGGAAAATTTCTGTGTTCGATTAAGAAAATTTTCCTTTGCTTTAGTAGACTTTAAAAATTTCTTAATAAATGGATAATATACAGTATATATAAATATGAGATTTGTTACTCCATTCTCATAGCTAAATATTGTATCAAATTTTCTGAAATAAAAAAAATTGTCCAAACCTAAAAGAGATATTTTGATTTGTATCCACTGAGTTTTCCTCTCTTTATTGTAATTTGCAGGTGTTCGGTTTAATTTAAATTAGCGCTTAAACAATACAACATAATGACGTACAATGCTGTGTAATCCAAATTTTAAAAGCGGAAACAGTATGCAGAAAAGGAAAACATTCAAAACTTAATCTAGAATAGAAAAGTTTTCGGTTGGGTTCTTTTACCACCGAGCGGCATTTTTTTTGCCCACAATGGGCTAAATTACCAGGTCCTGAGGACCCCGAAGGATCAGAGAAGGATGGGGAAGGGTACCCACTGGAACAGCTTTTTGGGAGACAGATGGTAGCCTCCCATCAGGGCCATCCAGTGTGTTCTTTAACGTGCACATGCAATGGCTCTTCCATATATGGTGCGATGGCTGTACATGCCATATAAAGTACGATGGACTTTTGAAGTTCCCATACTAACCGTGGGTAGGGCAGGGAGTTTGTGTAGCTAATCTCAACGCTGACCCAGCTGGGAATAGATATACGCCGTATACTATCGTATACGTTGAAAATGTGTGTTATAGTATTTGATATATATAAATTGAAAAGTAATTGTAAACTCGTTCTAGGGGAAAATATCATGGGACATTTTGGAATATAGCATGATTTTATGTTTTTACGAAGGATATATGAGTTTCCTGTTCCAGTAACAAGATACATATACTGGATTTTAACTAAAGTCAATAGTATTTATATTTAAGATACCTCTACACTACATTTTCAAACAAGTAAGATGAGAATGGGCAACAAGTCCCACTCTCATCTTACCCTTTTTTGCATATCCGGTTCGGTGCTTCTGCCGTAGACCCCCTTTTGTATTAGGGCGGTCCGACATTTTTTTTGACTTCTTCCCTAATATCTGGCCGTGCTTCAATTGCGCTGATTACCGACGGGCACTCTTTCCATAGTAACCCCAGAAACTTTACTTACAATAATAGAAATGGGGAGGAGTCGTGCTTTACCAATTAACACTCAATTTATTAACAAACAGTATTACTTAAACATTCTCTATCACAACTTACGCCCTTCGTCGGCGTACAGTTTCTTCTACGCAGCGTTTAGGCAATGACAGACTTTACAATGGGGAGCCAAGAATTTGCTCTGGCAAAGTCCATCCGTTAAGTCCGAGCTATTAGCTCCAAAGTCATGTTCCGTAGTCCCTATTTGGGAACACGGTGGCGGTGGCAGGCAGAAAACAGTACTTAGGAAAAACTCAGATTTACGAATGATAGTGACCCGTACCTGTTTCGTATGTAGCCGCTGTAGAGACCTCAGATGGGGAGTCCTGCATCGTCGACTGGTATATCGTCTGCCTAGTCTCGGCCAGACAAAGGTGGATCGCGCCCTTTCCTCGCAGGCACTCGCATCGCTCACAGGACGGAGAGAGAGAGACTGCTCGACCAGACTGTGAGACGAACAAGAGTCAACGGACAAAAGACACACTTTCTTCTAACAGTCCATCCTTGCCACCTTTTTCGCCGCGACCTCTAGCTGTGGTCAGCGCGGAAAGCTGACACGGGCACTGGCTATTGGTCGCAGATGCTTGAGCCAAGTCACCCCGCCTTCTCTGGGGCCTTTGATGTTGAGCGCGATTCTAGTCCAGAAGTTTCTACACCCGGGGCGAAGGTCGCCACCGGTGGCAACCAGTGTCAGGGAAAATTTCGTGTAAACTTGGTGACCAAAACAAGTCTTTGTTCTCAACATACGAAATGCATATCCTAGGATCTTTTGGGCTCCCAAGTCGTGTCCGCGGGATCAATTTCTGTGTGCACGACACACCTATCCCCCTTTAGGGAGAGAGGGAAATAGGCGGGGCAGGGAAAAGGTCTATGACTGTCCGCAGATAATGATGTATCCATCGGATGTGAGAGAAGGCGATCTCCTAGGTCACACAGCAACAGTTCTGGAATTTGCTTTTTTTTTCAACGAGTCCTGGTGTCATATGGTGTAGTAACAGGTGCATTAAAAGTTCAAAGGGTCACATTTCGGGTCCGCCTGGACCACTCTAGTGGGCGTCGGTTTGCAGGAGGCTCCACAGCACATGAAACAGAAAGAGAAAAGGGACAAGGGTCACAAATCTGGTTTTCCACATGTACTTAATTCACAAGCACACAGTCTGTCTCCATGCCTACCGCCACGTGACTCACTGATACACTCAAACTCTTTATCTCTAGGGCCATTTGGGCCCAGCACAGGTTACATTCACAATTGATACATACATTGCAGTTATTCTTTCTTACTTCCTATGTTTTACATAACAATAATTCAAAAGTTAAGTTTTTTTTATTTTTTTTATTTTTATATTTTTCAATTAATTCAGTCCTGGGGGCGTTTCAGCAGTTTGGTGAGTCGATCGACGTGCACTGTCTCCACTTTGTGAAGGTTGGTGACTAAGGTGATTTCATAGTTCACTTTGATGAGGTGCTGCAGCACTCGCCATGGTCTGGTGGACATTTTCGATAACTTCCTGGTATTCCGGCGAGGGACCCGTGGGCTATACAAAAACACTAGGTCGCCGAGCCGAATACCTTTATCCACGGCCACTTTCCTTCTCTGCTCCTCCTGACTCGTAGCTGCTGCTTCAAGATTCGCCTTCACCAGCTCATATGCTTCATTCAACTTGTTGGCTAACTGTTCGCCATAACTCTCAGTGTTGGTGTAGGTCGGGGGCTCTTTCGTCTGCCACAACTGGTAAGGCAGGGCAACGCCTCGGCCATAAAGTAAAAAATAGGGGGTCTCATGGGTGGACTGTGGGTGGCACTCCGATAGGCCATCAAAACAAATGGCAGATGTTCGTCCCACACATCATTTTCATCGGCCACCAGATGAGATAAAATGGATGCTATGGACTGGTTGAATTTCTCTACGAGGCCGTTAGAGCTTGGGTGGTAGAAACTAGTGTTTTGTTTAGTAATGCCTAATCGGTTAAATACCTTGGTCATCACACGACCAATAAAGTTGCGCCCATTATAACTGGTGACAGTAGCGGGAATTCCATGTTTGGGAATAAAATCTTCTACAAACGCTCTAGCAATTGACTCTGCTGACTGATCGGCCAGCGCGTAGACCTCTGGCCAATTGGTAAAATAGTCCATAATGACTATAAGGTACTTGTTTCCTCGCTGAGTGAGGGGGAGAGGGCCTAAAATATCCATGCCTATACGCTGAAAGGGGTGGCTTGTGAATGGGGCTCGAACCAGGTTTCCCTTCTTTTTCTCTTGGTAGCATCTCCGTTGCAGACAAGATGTGCAGGTCTGGACGTAATTGCGAATATCAGCATACATTCCAGGCCAGTAATACTCAGACCTTACCCTTTGCAAGGTTTTGTATTCTCCCAGGTGGCCTGAGCATAGGTTGCCGTGGCATAATTCTAATATCTGTCCTCGAAGACTGACGGGGATTGCTAGTTGCTCCGTTGCTTCCATGCAGGGGCTATGGCTAGCCGGGGGGGGGGGGGAAAATGGTATAGTATACCTTCTTTCAAGTAAAATGGTTCGGCGGTACTGGCGGGTGAATCGTGGGTCCTACTCTCTAAAATTTCTATGGTGTTCCTAAGGGTGGTGTCCTCCAGCTGTAGGTCTATCAGATTGGCTAAATCGCCAAAGGGGCTCCGGGAAGGGGGGTTTCTCTCGACTGCCTGTATGTGACGGGACAGAGTATTGGCGGGGACATTGTGTTTCCCATGGGGAGGGACGCAGAGCTTCTGTACCATGCACCCAATGTACGTGGGTGTAGGGGAGGAGGTTCGGGGTTGTTCCTGGGCAGGGTAGGTGGGCAGTGTGAGGGGGGTGCTCCCGTGGTTCGATTTCCTGTCTTCTTTTCTTCGCAGCGTACCTGAATGATAATCTATAACGAATCGGTGCTTTTTGAGGATATTGTGTCCCATTATCATGTCGTACCGTGGAGTGTCAATATCGAGGGCCACTACCGGGTGCTCAAAACTATTCTCGTCGAATGTGAGGGTCACCATGAATCTGCCTATCACTGGAAGGGGGTGGCCATCTACAGTTTTCAAATTATGATGGAGGGGGACCGTTTTGTGCAGGATTCGGCTTCTCAAGCGCTGAAAACACCGGCTATCCATGACGGACACAGTGGCGCTGGTATCGATGAGGGCCGGCACCTCCGTGTCCTCCATGCGGCCAGACACAATGGGTGAATTTTCATCACTGCATAGTATGGCGGACGGCTAATGCTTCGAGGGGACTCTGGGAAGTGCATCCGGGGCTTCCCTCCCGTTCCAGTTTAAAGGAGCCGTATGGCGGTTGGCCTGCTGTAACTCTTCTCTACACTGATCTCGAGCTTGTTGAGGGGGGGTGAAAGGGAATCCATTATCTCTCGTCCAGCGGGTCCTCCGTGGACCCCCTCGAAGGGAACCACCTTGTCGTGGTGGTGGGGGGGGGGGGCTTGCGTGCCTTAATGAAGTCGAGGGCTATGTCGACCAGAGTTACTCATGTCGGACAGGCTGAGATGGAAAGGCCAGACTAAGAGTTCCCAAGTAAGGACTGAGATGAATAGAAGTGAGTGAGTGAATAGAGATGTGGTGGATGGCGGTGAGGAAAGTTGGGACCCCACAGGAGAACACCAAGGTATGTGGTGGTCAGTTGGCAAGGCCAACAATGTTGTTACTTGAGTACAGCTTGAGGTGGGCTGTAAAAGAGGACAAGAGGATTGGAGAGAAGTGGTATGGAGTGAAGATAGTGAAGGAGAGTTGGAACAGTGCAGAGGGCATCACAAAAAATTGGGTGTATGATTGGAATGGAGGTGTGAAATAAGGTTGCTGAGACGGACGAAAAAGTTGAGAAAATTTTAATTACTGCAGTCAAGGTTCTTAGAATGACTGCAGTAAAAGTTTAGGAAATGGAAAAGTGTGGAAGGTGAACACACTATAAAGGTAAAGGCGTACAGACGCCTGTGGCTATGAGGAGAGCCGATATTACAGGTCTGTTGTTAAAGGGGAGAGGTGGTCTGTGTCGAAAGGCACAGGTTCCTCTCCAACCCGTTTTTATTTTCTCTTTAGGTTCACTGGTCTCAAAATCAAATCATTCGTAGAGATTAGGCTGAGGTCGTTTCATTAACACGGGGGAGGATGGGAGTCCTGGTCCTTTGGACAGGGGACTCCCGTCCTCCCCCATTTTTACGTCTCTGATTTTTCCATTTCCGGGTGGAGGTTAGGATGGACTCTCCCGGAATGCACGCCTCAAGACGTCCCTGGGGTGCGGGCCTACTTCCTGGTTGGACTCAAGGGAGGAGACTGGCCGAGATTGTTCAAATTGAACAATTTATCTAATAGGGAAATGGTGGCCAGTGCTTAGGTTTGGATTGAGCCCTGATGGACGAGGTGGGGAGAATGTATCATGGTCGCCACACCTATGAGTGGCCCACCTGTTCACCGTGGGTGGAGACCCGTAACGTGGAAAGGAGGGTCCTGGCAGTTGAGGGACAGGCAAGCTGGTATCCCAATACACTGTCCTTGGCCTCTGCTTCAATAAAACGGGAGGTCTGAGCTGGCACTCTCGGATCAATCGGTACGTGAGGCATCCCCTGTCCCGCCCCTTGACCGGGGTGGGTCAGGGGCGGTTGCGGTGTCAACCGGGTGGAGGTGATTCTTGACGATAGGGGCTGGGTCCGGACTGGGACCCGGACTAGTACCGGGCCTCGGCCCGGATCATGCTCTGGTCCGAGGGGAGATCCGAAGTCTGGGTATAACCTGGGCGCATCTCTGAGGTACCTCGAGTGATGAATTTAACTCTGAGGCCTCCCCTTGTAGGACTCCGTTGTGGGTGGAGACCGTCTGGGTTGAAAATTTTTAAACCCACCATGAAGTCTAAAAAGGCAATGATGGTGACAGGAGATTGTGAGAAGAGGACAGGAAAACAAGACAACAAGCCCAAGGAGGCTGCTGATCTTGAGGTTGTGGTGGAGGAAGTCCCTGAGACTCCCCCTCCCACCACAAACAGTATTAAAGAAGTAGAAGGGTCTCCAAAAGATGGAGAGGACCCAAGTCATGGTGGGGATGAAGGGTTCCTAGCCAAGGAGGTAGCCCCGGATAGTCGGAAAGAGCCCAGTAGTATGGAGAAGGGCTCAGGAAGGCTGGCAAATGCGGCTGGCCTTCTGGAGGAGCTTGCGGTGGAGATGTTCCGCCAAAGAGCTGATAGTGAGTTGAGGGACGCAGTTATGGGTGTAGCTCGTAAGCTACACGCCATAGTCTGTGAGCAAGAACTAGAACTTGCAACCATGAGAGGACAAATCTTAGGGCGGGCTGCACGTCCACCAGAGAGGAAGGAGAGGCCACCAACCTACGCAAAGGCTGTTGGTGGGCAGGGACAGGGAAAGGGCGGTCCGGTGGTAGCTAAAAAGCCCACTCCCCCTGAAAAAAGGCAGAGACATACCCTGCTGATCTTTTCTAAAGATAAAGAGAAGTCAGCATTAGAAGTTAGGGATAGTCTCAAAGGAAATATCAACCCCACAGACCTAAACCTGGGGGGTCATGACCGTTAAGCCGATGAGGGCTAACAGAGTCATTGTGGAGTGCAGCTCAGAGAGTGACCGGGCTAGCCTAAAAAGTGCAATTGAAAGCCACGATTCACTCAAGGGAATTTTAGAGGCTAAATCGGCCGTAAGGCTGAAGCCTAAAATCATGGTTTGCAGCGTGGATAAGGACATCCCTCGCGAGGACCTCCAGAGGGTCATACGCAGCCAGAATAGGCTGAATGATGTAGAAGGAGACATAACACCTATGTTCTCAATGAAAGCCCGAGTGAACAACACGGTCCACTGGGTTTTAGAGGCTAGTAGTGCCTCTCATAGAAAGTTACTGGAGGTAGGTAAGATTAACGTAGGCTGGTCACGGTGCTACGTAAAAGATTATATTAGAGTCCTGCGGTGCTACAAATGCTATGCATTTGGGCATAAGCAGAGCGAGTGTGAGCTAAAGACACAACGGTGTTCACAGTGTGCGGGTAAGCACTCATACAAGGAGTGCACGAAGCCCAAACCAAAGTGCATCGTATGCAATAAGGCAAATAAGGAGCACGGTGCCAAGTATGATATTGGCCACAGTGCGACGGACGTGAAATGTCCGTCGTACTGTCGTGAGATTAAGTTGTTGCGTAGACGCACCGACTATGGGAAGTAGGTTTCCTGGTGGTCCGTGGGCAAGTCTGAAATTTCTCCAGATTAATTTAAACGGGGCAAGGGCTGCTATGGCCCAACTCAGCCAGGAGATAAAGGAAGAAGGAGTCGACATTGCTCTTGTGCAAGAACCTTACTGCACAGAGAATGTCATTAGGGGGCTCCCTCTGTCCAGTAGGCTATTTTGTGTAAAAGGTACCAAGCCTAAGGCTGGAGTTGTCGTTCTGAACCCCAAGGTGAATGCCATTCTGGCATATCACACTGATACTATTGTAGTAGTGGAGATCGGCTATGGACGATTATTAGTACACGCCATCTCCATCTACTGTCCTCCAAATAACAACATTGAGGACTTATTAACCGAGTTGCAAAACGTCCTAACTCGTGTTAATTCTAAGAGCGTTATAATAGGCGGGGTCTTCAATGCGAAGCATCCCTTGTGGGGTTCAAACCGACAAGATGTCAGAGGTGATATGACTCTGGACTTTATCAACTCTGCTGATCTTTTATTACTAAATGATATAGATACGCCAGCTACTTTTAACAGCCCAAGAGGTCGCAGCAGGATAGACTTGACCCTAGTTACACCTAGGTTGAATCCTATGATCCGGAATTGGTGTGTCAGCGATAAGGTCAGTAACAGCGACCACAACTATATAGTGTTCCAGGTGGGTGGAACAACATCTCCCCCACAATATGCACGACGGTTTGCGGTGGGTAGAGCTCCTGATTGGTGCAAGCTCTTACACTGTGTGTCACCGGAACTGGCGAAGATCGGCCAGAGTGTCTGCAATATTGGGGATTGCGTATCACTAAATAACATCATTAGTGAGGTGACGAGGACTTTAAGTGCTGGTTGCGAGGCAACCTTCGGGTACAAGAAGCAGCCCAGAGCAGGAAGAAAATCAGTGCCCTGGTGGACACCCGAGCTCAGCATTACAAGGAAAAGGGTGAGAGCTCTTAGAAGGAGATTTCAGAGATTCAGGACTGGGGAGAGAAGTACCAGAGAGGAGGTGTACAGGAGGGAGCAGGCAAAATAGAAGCTCGCAATACGTCAGGCGCAGCTGACCTCCTGGCAGAAATTCTGCAGTGATGTCTCTGCACAAAACCCTTTTACTTTACAGTATAAGCTAGCCACGGATAGGGATTTTAAACCCCTGGATATTGCATATGTTCGCAAGGAAGATGGATCCAAGACCTCTTCCTTTTGCGAAACTATCCATGTGCTCTTGGACAATTTGTTTCCCACTGACGACGGGAGTTCTGAAGATGCAGAACATCGGCTCCTAAGGGAAAATTGCAGGATTCTGCCGGACACGCCGGACGACGTTCCGTTTACGGAAGAGGAGGTGAGAGAGGTATCAGAGATATGGCCCGGGGCAAGGCCCCGGGTAACGATGGTCTGACAGTGGAGATTGTTTCTCAGGTGTTTAATGAACATAAAGAACTGTTCACCCAGCTCTTCAACAAATGCTTGAATCTGGGAGCCTTCCCAACTGCCTGGAAACAGGCTGACCTTGTCCTTTTAAACAAGGCAGGTAGGGATCCGGCTGACGCGAGATCATACAGACCGATATGTCTGCTGCCGGTGTTGGGAAAGGTGCTGGATAAACTCCTGACCAACAGGATGTACCACCACTGCCACAAGAACGGATTCCTGAATCCCAAGCAGTTTGGGTTCAGGACGGACCAGTCCACCACCGCTGCTATCAAACAGGTGGTGGACATCGCTCAGGTAAATAAAGTGCACAAGTTGCACACCTCTCTCATTGCTTTGGATGTGACGGGCGCGTTCGACAATGTCTGGTGGCCTGCGATTCTGACAAAATTGAAGGAGTGTTCCTGCCCTAGGAACATCTTCACGCTTGTGGCCACTTACCTCCAAGAGAGGGTGGTCACATATTCGCATGCTAGTGGAACAGCCTCAAGAAACTTGGAAAGAGGCTGCCCACAAGGGTCGAGCAGACCATTCCTCTGGAACTTAGTCGCTGATACTGCTCTGGAGTTGACTATGCTCGAGGGAGTCTGACTCCAGGCTTACGCGGACAACTTGCTGCTTGTCATATCAGCGTCCTCACGAGCAAATCTTGAGGTCGCTGGCAATGCAGCCATTAAAACACTAGAAGGTTGGTGTCATCGCAACAAGCTTGGGTTCAGCGTTGCAAAGACAACTTCAATGACAATTGCTAAAGAGGGTGTCCTCAAGAAGAGGTATCGCATTTTCAAATTAAATGGCGCAAACATCCGCCACATGACGACTTTAAAATACTTGGGGATCACTCTGGACGAGAGGATGAGCAGGATCCCACACCTGCAGGACTTGAAAGCTAAATGCACCAATGTTATGTGTAAGCTGGGGCGTATGGCTCGCGTCTCATGGGGACTCAGAAGTGAGGTCCTCAAAGAAATCTATCTAAGGGGAACGGAGAGGATCCTGACATATGGTGTGGGCGCCTGGTGGCGCCCGACGAACCACGCCATAATGTGCAGAAAGCTGCTCGCCGCCCAAAGACCGGCTTTACTGCGAATCACCAGGGCTTATAGGACAACATCTACGGATGCCATCCTGGTGCTCGCAGGGATCCCTCCGCTATTTTTGACGGTCGGTAAAGAAGCGACCATATTCAAAGTCACGCAGGCTAAGGAGAAAGCAACATTCCTCGGAGTCCAGTATGACCCTGAGGAATATGAGACAAATACCGCTAAGTGGGATCTACATCCCACAAGGAGACTATGTGTGCCCTGGTCCACGGAGTTACTATCAGGTACAGATATTGAAATATACACCGACGGTTCCAAGAGTGAGGAGGGTGTGGGTATAGCCTTCACTGTCTTCAATCAAGGGGCCAAAGTGTATGATTTTCAGAGGAAGGTTTCAAATAATGGCTCAGCCTTCCAAGCAGAGCTGCTCGCTATCAGAGAGGCCCTTCACTGGGCCCTCAATGACGGCGGTCTAGACAACGACATAAAGCTGTACATGGACAGCCAGGCGGCTCTGCATGCACTTGAAGATGCAACCAACAGGCATCATATAGTGAATGAGATCAAGTGCATCCTGGGTAATCAGAGCATGCCCAGGGTATCCTTCTCCTGGATCAGGGCACATGTAGGGCATGAAGGAAATGAGCGGGCCAACCAACTGGCCCGTTCCGAAGGTAATAACACTCAACCTGTGATAGCGGTAAAGACTTCAAAAACTACCCTGAAGTCTATAATTGGCCAAGGTACCATTCAGGAGTGGCAGAGGCTCTGGGATACGACTGAGAATGGTCTTCAAACAAAGACATTCTTGAAAAGGGTCAGTCTATCCCTGTTGTCCTCTGACCACTATTTGACGCAGGTCCTAACAGGACATGGGAGTTTCCCCAAATACCTGGAGAGGTTTAAAATCTCTACCCACAGTTACTGTGGCTGTGGGGCTCCAGACGCAGATGTTGGGCACTATATCCTCAGGTGCCCATTCACAGAAGGGTTCGCTAACGAACTCAGGGACTCCCAAGCGATCAATGAGGTAGCAGGCGAACTGGTCTCAGTGTCCATTGAGAGTGCCCGTGTCAGGGCACACTTGAGGGACATAGGCTGGCTTGTCTGCCAGCTCCGGGACTCTCTCCTTTGAGCCCCATGGCTGCTGTCTCTCTTGGACTTATTTTCCTACCTTCTGTCTCAGCACCCTCTTTAACACCACCCATACTCCATGTCCCTACTGGTCTCCCCTGAGACAAACTTCACCTTCTTTTTTCCAAGCCTCTAGTTGCTATGCACGTGTAGTGTCGTGAGACGGAGCACGTGCTTTCCCCATGGGGAGTGGGTCCTTCGGGACCCACTCCCCACCCCGTATTAACCAGAGGGTCCTCCGTGGAGTTGCTCGGTATTGATTCTGCTGCCGGTTTCGCCCCGTTTGGTATCGCGAGTCACGTGGGGGTAGGGTCAGGGGCGACGCACACTGACGGGCGTAATGGCCCACTCCACCGCATGTGAGCACGTGACACCCCAGCGATCCACACAGGGGTGCTGCCGTTGCTGGGGCTGACTGGTATGATTTCTCTCTTGCTGTCCTTCAATCTGGTGGAGGCGCTCTCCCAAGCGTACTAAATCTGCCTGGATCTGGCACAGCGGAAAGGCTGTCAACAGATCCTGCAGCTGGGGCAGAGGGTTCGAATCCGTGTTTCTAGCAGGGGTTTCCTCGTCAAGTGTTCGTATGGCTGGCGTTCGTCCGGAGGCACGCTCGTTGCTTTCCTCCAGTGTAGCTTTCGCTAAAGCCTCCTCAAAAGTGCGGGGATCATGGGACAGTACGAACCGCTTGAGACACGGGACCGCCAAAAACTGGGCAAGGCACATCTGATCGCCGACTCCCTGATCCTCGCTGTCCATGTTCCTTCCTGCTGTTGCCAAAAACTGATAGACCCGGGTCTGAATGCGGGCAGCATACTCCCGGACACTCTCGTTCACCACTTGCTGACAGCTTGTGAATTCGTGCAGGCGGGTGGCTAATGGCGCCTCACTGTCGAACCTTTCCAACACTGCTCTTTTGAAAATGCCAAAATCCTCTTCATTCCTCAATTCCGGGAATTGATTAACAAATTCCGCGTCGGCTCCTCGCAACTTCGAGCGGGCAATGATTGCCATCTCACTCGGCTGCCATCGTGCGATCTTCCCTACTCCCTCTAACTGCTCGAAAAACGCTACTGCAGTGCGGCTGCTATCTCCTTCATATGGGTTTACTAATTTCACGAACCCCGCCAGCTTTTCATATGGGTTTACTAAATTCACGAACCCCGCCACCCATCCAGGAGCCAGAAAGGCTCCTGGATGGGTGGCGCATTAGCATCCTGACTCTCCATTAGCCCACGGTTCTCCCTCACTACACAACTAGTGTACCGAGTGTTGTGCTGTATGTTGGGTTTTTGTGCCTCCTAAGTGCAATGGAGGTGCACAGAGAAATGCAACTTAATGGTAAGACAAAAATCACTCCTATCTAGAATATTATAGTGTAGCAGTCCCTAGTCGAATTTCTAGAACTCCCTTCATACATTCTACTCCTGGGCTTAGTTAGAATCTTATAATTATCTTATAACAAAATCATTTAATCCAATATTACTTCACTATATGCCAAAATAAAACTTGTTTCAACAGATGATCCTGAAATTCCTAACTCGAACATGATGTACAGTCCTCACTAAAAATACACTATTTTACTTTCTAATATAAACTTCATAACATTCCACATATCACAATAATTTACTCTTATTTTTAATCATTCTTAACATTCTGCCACTGCCATATTTTAACACAATAATTATGTAATATATACATATGCTTTTCACGGAACATCCAACTTATCGATTCTATTTGAAATTTACTTGAATTTACGCATTTAACAATAAAATTGCAGTTTTTTCAATTTTGAAACTTTTCTTCGAACACCAGCTATTTTCTACCTTCTAACAGTACTAACTCGCAGATTCGAGGGAATCATGGTCATAAAAGCAACATCGTTAAATTCTTTAACAACTTTCAGAACACTATTCATTTTTCGATTTCTGGCCGTAATAACCCTCAGGGTCGAATATCCTGGTCACGGGAACCAATTTGCCGTATGCCCCCCTTTTGTATTAGGGCGGTCCGACATTGTTTTAGACTCCTTCCCTAATATCTGGCCGTGCTTCAATTGCGCTGGTTACCGAGGGGCACTCTTTCCATAGTAACCCCAGAAACTTTACCTACAATAATAGAAATGGAGAGGAGTCGTGCTTTACCAATTAACACTCAATTTATTAACAAACAGTATTACTTAAACATTCTCTATCACAACTTACGCCCTTCGTCGGGGTACAGTTTCTTCTACGCAGCGTTTAGGCAATGACAGCCTTTACAATGGGGAGCCAAGAATTTGCTCTGGCAAAGTCCATCCGTTGCGTCCGAGCTACTAGCTCCAAAGTCATGTTCCGTAGTCCCTATTTGGGAACACGGTGGCGGTGGCAGGCAGAAAACAGTACTTAGGAAAAACTCAGATTTACGAATGATAGTGACTCGTACTTGTTTCGTATGTAGCCGCTGTAGAGAACTCAAATGGGGAGTCTGGCATCGTCGACTGGTGTATCGCCTTCCTAGTCTCGGCCAGACAAAGGTGGATCGCGCTCTTTCCTCGCAGGCACTTGAATCGTTCACAGGACGGAGGGAGAGAGATTGTGAGACAAGACTGCCAGACGAACAAGAGTCAACGGGCAAAGACAAAAAACACACTTTCTTCTAACAGTCCATCCTTGCCACCATTTTCGCCACGACCTCTAGCGGTGGTCAGCG
Organism: Ryuthela nishihirai; assembly: GCA_038380435.1. Lineage (NCBI taxonomy): Eukaryota > Metazoa > Arthropoda > Arachnida > Araneae > Heptathelidae > Ryuthela > Ryuthela nishihirai. The sequence continues at coordinate 92,219,179 of JAWZYU010000011.1, forward strand.
CGGAAAGCTAACGTGGGCACTGGCTATTGGTCACGGATGCTTGAGCAAAGTCGCCCCGCCTTCTTTGGGGCCTTTGATGTTGAGCGCGATTCCAGTCCAGAAGTTTCTACACCCGGGGCGAAGGTCGCCACCGGTGGCAACTGGCGTCAGGGAAAATTTCGTGGAAAATTGGTGACCAAAAAAGTCTTTGTTCTCAACATACGAAATGCATATCCTAGGACCTTTTGGCCCCCCCAAGTCGTGTCCGCAGGATCAATTTCTGTGGGCACGACACTTTTATTTTAGAAACTTTTCCTCAAATAAATCTTGAATTCAGAATTTAAGCCCGAGGCAATGACCAACACTTACATCAATGATTACTAATCGCAAAGACAAAAGGTGACCAATACCGGATATATGGAACAATATATTTGTATCCACACACAAAGATAGAGAAAAAGAATTTTTAGAAGCAATTACACTACTTTCGTTTTGCATTTAACCTTTTTTCCACATTCCACAATCTTTATCTTTCGTAAATTCGCAGCTCTGTAAAACGTTTCTCCTACGATTGGTTAAGCTACTGATCATACTAACGGATTACTGAGATTTTGACATTATTGACATATGGGATAAGCTGTAATTTTACTGCAAGTTCCATTGGGGAGCAAAGTCCAACCTTCGACTTACCCCCTTCCATATAACCGATATTGTCCACTTGTATTGTAGTGACTTTGTGCGAAATGACTCTTTTATCCTAACTCTATGCCCGAGGCACTGACCACTACATCCATCAATGATGTCACGACGAAAGGTGAACAATAGCGAATTTTCTGTCCACCTATTGACCTATGATTCGTTAAGCTACTGACTAAACACTTGGATTACTGACGTCACAGTACCGGCCATTGAATTCTGAGATTTCGGATTCTTTGTCGAAGTTAGTCGCTTAATTTCCTGTCTAAGATTAGAGACTGAATTGATTGTACACCGAAATTTCCATTTTAAGAGTAGAGCCTTAGAATATTTTAGTACTGCGATACTTCTTGTGATCATGGAATTAATCAACGTCTCCATTTATATAATTTTGGCGATAATCATGTTTGTCTTCTCTCGACGATTCGCCCCTCAATGGCTCGGTTACCTTCACAGGGTCCTATACGCTCGCCCGCGTGTTTGCCATGCGCGGAGACCCGTGTCCCGGGAAAGGAGGATCCTGGTAGTTGCTCGGGGGTCCCCGTCTTCTCTCCTCAGCTCATGACTGGCGTGGTCCCCATTGGCCGTCTTGCCATTGGGGAGCCTGTCTGTCGCGGGGCTGGGCAGCGGATTCCGGGGCCTCTGCTATACACTGCTTTGGCCTCTGCTTCCGGTAAATGGGAGCTCCTGGGGTGGCCCCCCCAGGAGCAATCGGCTGGTGGGCAGGTCCTGCTAGGGTCAACCGTGCAGAGCGGTGAGTAACCTTGCCCACGGTCCGGGTACAGGTTTACAAGTTTCCTCACAGATTATTTTCCTTTTGTCGTTATCCTTTCTTTGTGCAGCCAGTTTGGCAGTCACAATATTCTTATTTTTGCGCTTTGTTTCATTTGTGTAGAACGTTTTTGTTCTGCACATTTCTCTTTTTATTTACTTCCTATTTATTTGTGAGGGCTTGGCTCACTGTCTGTGTGGGTATAGTGCCTGCGTAGCCCTGGCGCCCTACTGGGCGTCCCCTTGTTGGGCTCCGTGGAGGGTGGGGACAGCGGGCACTGAACCACACAAAAATAAACATGAGAGAGAATGAGGAAAATTCGATCACTGCCAACAAGAGGGCTCGACATGAACCCCGGTCTTCTTCGTCTACGTTATCACTGCCATCGCCTTCTGTGTCTGTGTCTTCGTTCCCGAAGTTCCTGATCATCCACTCCACGGGTGATCAGGTGCTTGGGGACATGTCCCCTTTTTTCGTCAACAAAGGTTTAAAAGGTCTTGCGGGAGAGCCGAAATCTGTCAAGCGCTTACGATCTGGCGACTTGCAGGTTGAGACCGCTTGTTCAAAACATTCCGAACTACTCCTGAAAGTAAAAGATATTGGAGGGGTGGCTGTCGAAGTCACTCCCCATAAAACTTTGAATTCCTCTCGGGGTGTGATCACCGAGTGGGGCCTCCTCAAAGTCACTGAGGAGGAAATCCTCTCGGAGCTCGCATCTCAAGGAGTAACAGCGGTCCACCGGGTTTCGACACGCCGTGATGGGAAATTGACACCCACCAGGGTGTTGATTGTGACATTTAACACGCCACGCCTGCCTTCTTCCATCAAGGCAGGTTACTTACATTGTGAGGTTCGGCCGTATATCCCAAACCCTCTGCGTTGTTTTCAGTGTCAGATATACGGTCATGCCCACACAGCATGCAGGGGCAAGCCCACCTGTGCTCGCTGTGGCAGTAAGAATCATCTCGATCCTGACTGCACAGCAGAAAAGGCATGCTGTGTGAACTGTAGTGGTGAACATCCGGCGTACTCCCGCGACTGTCCAAAGTGGAAGGAGGAAAAGGAGGTACAACGCCTCAAAGTCGTGAACAACATCTCGTATGCTGAAGCAAGAAAGCTTGCTGCACTGCCCGCCCCACCTGGCAAGGTTTCCTATGCCAGTGCTGTCATTGGAAAGCCCATCGTTCCAATGACTTCGGTTGCGGTGCAGACTGACATCAGTGTACCACCTACTGAGTCTTTCTCGCCAGCTGCGAAGTACCTCCTCACGCAGGCAAGACCGAGGGTGGTGTCGACTTCGACATCAACCCCGGTTTCCATTCCTGCAGCTCAGCCTTCCACCTCCACCGGAAGGCCTCCTCCTCCCCATCCTCAGACAGCAAGACCTTCAAAACCTAAGGGGCCCCCACCGGGGCCCAAAAAGAAAATCACTGCACCTCAAAGGGCGGTCACCGATCCATGCCCCTCGGACGATTCTGAGGACATGGATACCGACCGCCCCCTATTCAGTAAACCGTCCTCCGCGGCGGTTAAGCTGAATCACCTCCCCGTGGTGTGCACCATCTCCCGTGGGGGGCCTTGCAGCCCTTCACGCGTCTCACAGTGGAGGCTCGATCGGGCTGACTGGGGTGGTTTCGAGCTGCTCTCTGAGCTCGACGACCACTCTGTCAGCCAGGAGCCAATCAATGTGGCAGTAGCGGAGATAACGGACTGTATCGTAGATGCAGCTGCATCAACGATTCCTCAAACTTCTACACGGTTTCCTCGCTTTCCGAAACCGTGGTGGAATCCAGAATGCACCGCAGCTCGTAAGGCTCAGAACAAGGCTTGGGGGGTGTTTCGGAGATATCCGACGTCCCCCAACCTTGAAAATTTCAAACGCGCCAGGGCGAAAGCACGTTTCGTCCGACGCCAGAGCCAGAAGGAATCTTGGATCAAGTATACATCATCCATCACCCGCACGACTAGTTCTAAGGTCGTGTGGGATAAAGTCCGGAAGATGAGTGGGAACTACACGTCCCACTCGTTATCGATCCTGGAGCACAATGGACAGGCAATTGCTGATCCCAAAGCAATTGCCGACACTCTGGGGGAGTCCTTCTCTTCCATCTATTCGTCTTCCTCTTACTCCCCCGAGTTTCTGGCCCAGAAGGGCAGGGCGGAGCGGGCAGGGGGGGGGCCGCTGTCTTTCCACTCGAATGGCCTGGAGCCTTACAACAGGCCATTCACAGCGGAGGAACTTCGCCTTCCTCTGCACTCTTCTCGTGCCTCTGCTGTAGGGCCAGACAATGTCCATTATGCCATGCTCCAACATCTTTCACCATCGAGTAAGGATCGGCTGCTCCATCTCTTCAATCGCATTTTTCTCGAGGAGCAGTTTCCGGACTCCTGGCGGAAGGCCATCATCTTGGCCTTCCCCAAGCCAGGCAAAGATCCCAAGATTCCTTCCAATTATCGTCCAATCGCATTGACGAGCTGCGTGTGCAAGGTGTTGAAAAGAATGGTAAATGCCAGACTCATCTGGTATTTAGAACATCACGGCCTTCTTTCCAACACCCAGTGTGGCTTTCGCAGGCACCGGTCTACTTTAGACCACCTGATACGCCTCGAATCGGCGATCAGGAATTCCTTTTTACGTAGAGAGCACCTGGTGTCCATTTTCTTCGACATCGAAAAAGCGTACGACACGGCTTGGAGATTCGGCATTCTTCGTGACCTCCACAGTTTCGGCTTAAGAGGTCACATGCCGATCTTCATCTCCAACTTCTTATCGACACGCTCTTTTCGTGTCCATGTCGGTAACACTCTGTCGCAGTCGTACCCCCAAGAACAGGGGGTGCCACAAGACTGCGTTCTGAGTGTTACGCTTTTCGCTGTCAAGATTAATTCTATAACTAGACAACTTCCTCCATCAGTAGGCAATGCCCTCTATGTTGATGACTTTAGCATCTTTTGCTCTTCGTCCAGCATGAGGGTCATTGAAAGACAACTGCAAATTGCCCTGAACAATCTTTCGGTTTGGGCGACGGCAAAGGGGTTTCGGTTCTCCCCACAGAAGACCGCTTGTGTGCACTTTTGCCACAAGCGTAATCTTCATCTGGATCCCGAGCTGCGGCTCGGGGGTAACATCATTCCAGTTGTGGCAGAGACCAAGTTTCTCGGTCTCATATTCGATCGGAAATTGACCTTTTTACCACACATACGTCATCTCAGGTCCAAGTGCACGCGGGCATTGAACATCGTCAAGGTTCTCTCCTCCCTTTCTTGGGGGGCAGACCGATGTTCTTTGCTCCGCCTGTACCATGCACTTGTCCGATCGAAACTGGACTACGGATCCCAGGTGTACGACTCGGCCCGGGATTCGGTGGTGAAGGTGCTGGACCCCCTCCATCATCAGGCCCTCCGTGTTTGCACGGGAGCCTTCCGCACCTCACCGGTCCACAGTCTTTACGTTGAGACCGACGAACCTTCTTTATCTCTTCGCCGTCAGCAGTTGTCCCTACAATATGCGTCTAAATTGCGATCCCTGCCTGGCCATCCCACTTGGGACTGCGTTTTCAGTCGGAAGTGGGAAATGCTTTACAATAAACTGCCGACTGCCATTCGTCCTTTTGGTTTGCGAGTCCGAGGCTACCTCAGAGACATCAACACCAGTCTCGATAGCGTTGCACAGTCGACAGCTGAGCCACTTCCACCATGGCTCGCTGTTTCCCCTTCCTGCGATTTTTCCCTGTGCAGGACGGGGAAGGCCTTTACACCTGACTGTGTGTACCGGCAACTCTTTGCCAGCCATCGTGCTGAGCACCCGGACTTCTTGCCTGTCTTTACAGATGGCTCGAAGTCCGGCACTTCGGTGGGATCAGCCATGGTCTGCTGTGATGTAATCATTGCAGACCAGATCCCACTGCAGTGTTCCATCTTCACTGCAGAGTTGCACGCTATCAGCCTCGCCTTGGACCACGTGGCGACTAAGCATCATCGTCGGTGTGTGCTTTACACCGACTCGCTTAGCTCGCTACAGGCTGTGATCTCGGTGAGGCATCGGCGTCACTCTGTTCTTACTAATATCCGCCAGCAGCTACATCGTCTGGCAGCCACCACCACCATCCATTTCTGTTGGGTGCCCGGTCACGTCGGAATCAGGGGTAATGATCTGGCAGATTCTGCTGCCAGGTCAGCCGGCCCCTGTCCGACTCTCCATTGCCGGTTCCATATCTGGATTTCTGGCAGCGTTTTACCACCGAGCTCCGGGCACAGTGGCAGAGATCTTGGTCGGAACAGCTCACTAACAAACTCTTTGAGATCAAACCTATCATCAACCATGGCAGTCTTGTTACCGCAGGAATCGCAAGGAGGAAGTTGTACTTGCTTGGCTCCGCTTAGGTCACTCCTTTATTACTCATTCGTTTCTTCTACGGGCGGACGATGTACCTAAGTGCGAGTTTTGTGACACCGTTTTAACAATCGAACATATTTTAATCTCATGCTCTGCTTTTAACTTTGAACGACGTATGATTTTTAATTTCCATAATTTTATGTCCGAGCCTCTTACACTCGGACATCTTTTATCTGATCATTGCATTTTATCTTCAGTTTTTACCTTTTTGAAATATTGTGGATATTTTAACCGAATTTGATTTTACCTTGCCTTTATGTATTATTTACCCCAGGTCTCTTACACCTGGGATTATTTTATTTAATAATTCTACAGTTGTTCTACTCTGTTCATATACACTTGTTTTTTGTTATTTTATCATTTTACGATGTTGAAAATGTATTTTAACTTTTGGTTACGGGGATCTATGTCTTTTATCTTTTATATTGTCTTTTGTTTGGCGCATTATGGCCTTGTTGCCGATGCGCCATTAAACCCCAAACAACCAACCAACCAACTCGACGATTCGAGAGAAGTAAGAAGGTTTTTAAGGGTAAGTTTTCAAGAATTTTTTTTTTGTTTTCATAAAAATCTGTTTTCTAAGAGACAGGCGTAAAAGCTTGGACAATACTCTTAAATAGCAAGGAAGAAAATAAATTGTTTCTTTAAGCTAATATTTTAGGCAAGATACTTGAAGTTCAGCAGCAAGAGTCGCCACTTCAAGATATTAGAGGGAATTTGAAATGACGGATTTTGCTGCTAATTTAGATTTTTGGCACCTATTCTGAAAACATAATTGATGGTTTTAGGAAATGACAACTAAGCTAGTGTTTAAAATACAAAACATAAAATCCAGGGTTTGATATTGACCATTTTGATTACATCATTTTTCCAGGAAAGGAGTTGCAAGGATTGCAATAAACAACTTTCTAATCATTCCTGCCATTGGAAACCTTATTTTTTCGCATCACTTGTTAAATGCAAAACGAAAGTAGTGTAATGTTTCTAAAATTTATTTTTCTGTAGTCTTTGTGTATGGATACAAATATAACAAAATGGATCAATTCGTTTCGACAAAAGGAAGACAAAGAATTCTTTTTCTACACTAATGACGAGAAACGATATTTTATAATGCTCTTTACCAATAAAGTGGGATAGAAACAATTACAGCAAAATGCAGAAATATGAAACTCTAAATTTGAAAAGTAATTTGCAAACTTAGAATTTAAAGTTATTTTTCACCACACACAAAGTGTGTGGTGAAAATTAACTTTAATAACCTCCAAAAATATTTGGGCGTAGGTGATTCATCATAAAACAAAATGTCAAGGCATCCATCATAAAACAAAATGATATATTGTTAAATATTCCAATTCCCATAAGTCTACTGAAATAATTTTGCTGTAAATCGAGTTTAAATAATATCGATTACGGTCATTAATTTATCTTCAGTTACTTTTTTCTGTTAAATGCATGGTTTAAAAATTATTTACATTCTAATATAAATTATTACTGATATAATAATTAATTTTTTTATTCATATGTCATTGATATTTTTTATTATTTTGTTGGGATATTTTACTTCTATCCAATAAAATTAAATTTCTGCATTCTTTATTGCTGTCCTTGCCTCTCTTATTCCAAATTTCATCACTTCCACTACTTTTCTATTCTATTCAACAGTTGTTTCTCTTTCTCACGGTTTCACCATCTATTTCAACACCTTGTCCATTATCACCTACGCCCAAATATTTTTGGAGGTTATTCGATAGCTCATATGGCTTATGATCTCTTTGTGCTATCAGGTTTTAGTGTCTGAGCTGTGCGGGAGATAACTTACTAACTCCGTTTTCTTTTCTGTGAGAAAATTATTCCTCAGAAGTAAAAAACCCAACCGATTCACAAGCCTTATCCTGTATACTAGATATACCCTACTCAGACCATAGTCAAGTTGAAATTAATACTGCCTGAAATAAACTAAAATAATAAAGTATTTCTTTGGAACAGCGGTAGAGCTCCCTAACTGCTCTGTCAGTTAATCACTAGAAGTAACTAATATCACATCAGTTTTCCTAACTCATTCTTGTTGCATTGGTTTACCCTTAAAATGCCTCTTTCTGCACAATACTGTGACGTCAGTAATTTTCTGGATAAATGGCTAGGTCACAAAGACACCACAGTCTGTTGGGGAAGGAAATCCAATAGACTGCTGCTACGAGACAAATGGACGTCTTCCTTTAAGACAATATAGCGTGATTTTTTCACGCGACAAATTATGCTCTCCTACACACGGGGTCCTATTTAATATACCATTCGCCGGATCTTTTTCACCGAGGCAGAATGAAGGTTAGCGCAAATAATTCTCAATGTAACTGACTGAAGCATCGATTCGCTTTAGTTTTATTTTGTACTATGTAGAGCGAATATGGGGTGATATATATATATTTTCAATTTATTTATGTGTTTGATTTTTGTCACTGAAATATTTATCTGCAGAATTTTACATATATGGCTCATACACTTCGACCACATTTCTCTTCAACCTGTTTCTAAACTCCTGTTTAAGGAAGTCCATGACCTATGAGGTGTCACACATTTTAATTTCAGATATTACTTCAGAGGTACACCTCCGCGAAATTCCGTCACTTTTTCTGGTAATGAGGGAAATGAAATTCGAAACAATTTAAGATATTCTTCATATGAGCTTTTACTTAACAAAACTCGCAATTCTAAGAGCTGCTTTTCATTATTTCCTTATTTAGAGGGAGAAGCAGAGATCTCGAATTGTTTTTAACCTGTAATATACCTCACCTGTAAAACCTTGCATTTGGCTCATACATAGTTATTTTCGGCCATTTCATTCCGTCGTTATAGCGGAATAATTGTTTCCTTTTGGGCCTTTTCTTAGAGGGCAAGAAACAGGGAGTAAATGCCCCATGTCAGAAACTTTCATTCGAAGCATGATTTGTTTATCTTCGGCCCTTCAATCCTTAAGATATAGCGTAAAATTTATTTTAATTTTTTCCACTTTTTAAGGAAGAAGAATACACGGAGGGTCAATTGGGTATGGACTATTACATTCCTGCGACACAAGCTTTCATTTAACGCATAGAGTTTTACTTTTGGCACTCGGGTTCTGAAGATATTGTAGAACACTCGTTTTCATATTTCTGTCTTTTTTAACGGTAAAGAAAGCGAGGGTGGTGAATTCCTTATAATCTCTGACACTCCATACATTTGCACTCTTACATTTGCACATGAAAATATAAGTCATGATGTTTGTCAGTCGCGTTTGAAAGATATGGTAGAACAACTGTTTTGAAAGATCCACAAACAGATAAATACAAGCGAAAAGCAATAGGAAGATTGGCAAACATCCATGCAGCATGTTAAAAAATTAATTACAAAAATGCATAAATAGAAAATGTAATATACGTTTTACAGTCTTGCAGATTCTGAGAAATAAACAAAAACTTAATTATAAACGAAAATAAATATATGTTAATTTTAACGAATATAGCAAAAATCTCCTCATATTTGGTATCCTGAGTAAAAACACAATATGTATTCACGAAAAAATTAATTTTACTGACTGCAAAATATTTTCCTCCATAAAATGTTACCAAAAAAATCGAGTTTTGAGGAGATATATATATACTCAGAATTGGAAGAATACGAAACTAGTTGTTTCAAGTGAACCTGATGATCGCTCTGAATCAAAAGGGGATAAATTGATATGTTGTTTACTTTTTGTAAAAAATGCGTTTTTCTACTCAGGGCTGGATTTAAACTTTATATTGTGCAACGTACCTAAAATGGTAGTAGGATTATATACGTCTTACTTTTTACAGTTTTCTATAAAAAATAGTAAATTAGTATTATTTTTTTACTCTCTGAACGATGAAGAAAGAAAATCATGTAATCGAAATGGATGTGGGAATTTTAATCCTACATAATTAGTACTTGGTACGAAATAGTAAAAAAAGTAATTAATAAATTACTATTATAAAATGAGTATAATTTATATTATTCAGCAGATAGAAATATTTAAAAATTAATTTTCTAATTTTCAAAATTAAACTTTATTTCGCTGTTTTTTGTTCTGAGAATGGAGAAACTGTTCTAAATTATCAAAGTGCTGAGACACTTCCATGTTGTGTTCTACACATCTCGTTTTTGAGAAATATTTAAGTAATATAGTTCTTGAAATGTACAGAGTATTGGTCGTCAATTTAAGAATTTACCAGCAGTGCTGCTGGAGCCTTTATGATTTTACGCCCGTAGAAAGTCTGTGAGGTTCGCGGGACTCAGCAGAAAGGTAACAGAAACCATCCAGAACTTACCTAGGGCTTGAACCCAGGTCTTTCCAATCAGTATCCAAGAGTGCTATTCACTCGTCCACGAGATTACCGAAGGTTGTGATAAAAAATTTACCAAACCTATAATTTTAAACATTTGTGAAATTTTATTTCTTTTCACAAATTTTTAAAGAGTATTTAAGATGAGCTAAAGTGCAGAGCATGCTGTGAAATATTTCAACTTCAATTTTAAACGAATATTGTTTAGAATCGAGATTTGGGTGAAATTGTGTGAGATTGTGGCATTTTTCAGTAAATAGGACATTCCATAAAATTTCCATTAATTTTAACTTCAGTTTTAACTCATTTTCTCACCTTTTATTTTGATTCGATTTGATGTTTTATGCGTTATAATCAAAATATTTTACTTTCTGTTTAGTGTTGTTCAAACGGCTGGTTTTCGGTCACTTTCTACTACGTTTAACCATAATTATGACTGAAATTGTTTTGTCTTTATTCGGTCTGATTGTTTTGTGTTCCGTATTAATGGTTGTAACCGTTAATTATTTAAATATATTAAATATTTTTTTTCAATAATATTCCTAGCTGATATATGAGTGTTTCTTATATGCCATAAAATTGAGCATGGAAAAATTTCTTTTTGAATAAGCATAGAACGTACTCGGAAATCTCCTATACTTCACCAACTTCGGCAGACGTTCTGATGATTAAGTAACCGTTTTCTTTTTTCTCCTACATTAAAAATTAACATGTACTAGAGTAATAAAATATGTTATTTGCTTAAGGGTTTGCAAATACTTTCAATTAAAACATTCTTAATTATATAGGACGAAGAAACACTCGGAGTTTTTCTAAGAGGAGGAGAGCTAATGGAGCACCAAATAAAAGAAATGTGGTTGAAGAAAATATTAACGGTAAGTTGTGAAATCACCCTTAATCTTAAATAAAATAAAGAGAAAAGGATTATTTTAATATCAACGGTTAACATTACAAATAAAATCGTGGTTATTGTAAATAAATTGATTGGTAGAGATGATTGCTAAAGTAGGAAGAAAAAATCTCCTTTTTAATAATTAGTTTTAAATTTAATAATTTTAAATAATTAAAAAACACTTTAACCTTCTAGTTTGAAAAAAATAAATAAACATATTTTTGAATGTGATAACGAAAATTTTCTCAAAATTCGGAAAACAACGCATTGAAGGGAATAAAATCAATGATTACTTCTACTTGTATTTCTTCCTAAAAGGTTCTAAATATGTCTTGTGAATCGTGATTTACTGCACAGCAAAGCATCATTGAGTCTTATTCCGCATCATCTCTTGTGTAAAATTATTTTCCTTATTCAGAGAACTTACATTTCTGCTGAAGGTTCTCCTTCATAGACATTGCCAAATTCCTGTTCTAATCTTGTCCATTGAGAGTTTCCTTTAAGGTTTATTTTAGCCTTAAAGGAAACTCTGAAAGCAATTTTTTTATTTCTTTGGTGATGTAACTAAACACTCTAGTATTGTTTTATAATATATTTTTTGAGTTTTTCAAAGTAGGAATAAAAAGGTGAAAATATTTTAAATGTTACAAAAAAAGTTGAAAATGAATAACTTTTGGAAAAGGAATGAATATTAAACGTATTTGTTTTAAAATGCGAATCATAGACGAATAAAGATTTACTCGTTATATAAATGTTTGTCTATAGAGAAAAGAACAGCAAGTATGATGCTCAACTTGGCGAACAACATACATACATACATACTAACATACAAAATCTTAATTCAGCCATGGGCTACGAATGTCCAACCATAATGTGTAATTTTCATTTCCAGACGTGTCTCTTTTGAGCTACAGCTGCTGCATTTCGAAACTCTAGGCCAATTCAAGTAAGGTCTTGTTTGACATTTTCTGCCCATCGCATCGCACGTCTCCCCCTTTTTCTGATACTTTTAGGTACACTGTTCATAATCCTCTTTGCCAATATTCAGCTATGCATACGAGCAACATGGCCAAACCAACGCAGTCTCTCTCTGCACAATACGCTGTTCAAAGGTGGTTGATGACTCCTTCTTCTAACCTCGTCATTACTTAAAAAGTCAAACGACATAATGCCCAAGATATTGCAGAAGCATCTAGAATCACGGTCATCATGTTTCTTGTTATCCTGCTTACAAAGGGTTCAACTTTGGCTACCATAACTAACATGAGAAAGAAAAAAAATCTATTATACTGCCTAATTTTAGTCTTTAGGCTAATACGCCTATTTATCCATACTCTCCATACATTCTTAAAAGTCCCAGCGGCAATCCCTATTCTTCTATTTATCTCTCTCCGCACGTCAGCAGTATCTATTAGCTCCCACGATAACTCAGACACTTGCTTAATAGTACAGCCATTCAAAGCAACTGAAGCCCTCTCTGCCTGACCAATTTTCATCACTAGTTTTTTTTTCTGTTTGTCACCAAACCTACTCTATTACTAGTCTCATCAACAGCCCTAATGAACAGATTCATCTCATCAATATCAGTAGCCAACAGGACCAAATCATCTGCATAATCTAAATCAGAAATTTTGAAACCTCTGGAACATTTAAGACCAAAATATTTTCCTTGCTAAGAATTCCGCATTACATAAACAATAACTAAACTAAAGAGTAAAGAAGACAAAATTCACACTTGTCTAACTCCACTAGCAATGCTAAACCAATCGAGCAAGACGTACCAACTCTCACACACGACTCAGTGTTTTTATAGAGAGCTCTTATTAAACTAATTTACTTATCAGGTATTCCATATGATCTAACAATTAACCACAGATTATGTCGATGAACAGAGTCGAAAGCCTTTTTGAAATCTATAACCTTTATAACATTTCTAACCATAGGTTTCTGAAATTCTAAACATTTCTCAAGAATCAGTCTAAGTGAAAATATTTGATCAATACATCCCCTACCATTTCTGAATCCACACTGTTCATCACGCAGTTGTCCATTCACCAAATTTTTAATTCAATTAAGTATAATCATGCAAAAACTTTACCTGGAACAGAAAGTAAACTAATTCCCATATAATTATCACAAGAACTACGATCACATTTTTAAAAAATTGGGACAATGACAGCTCTAATAAATTCATTAGGAACAACACCTTTATCATAAAAAATATTCAAAATTTCAGTCAGCCATGTGACAAAACAAATGTTCTCAGCTCTAAGCATTTCAGTGGTGACTTCGTCCACCCCTGGGGATTTATGCAGTTTTAATTTAGAGGTAGCCAATGCGACTTCGGAATGAGATATAGGGTGATCATAAAAGCCAGTAATGCATCTATCCTCATTAAAAAAAGTGAGAGTAGAAATAATCACATTATTTAGAACATCTCTGAAATGCTCAGCCCACCTAGCCATCACAGAATCCTCACTTTTAATCACTTTGCCATATTTATCCCTCAGTCCCTGTGTACCTCTCTGTTTCTTCCCACATAAAACATTAACAATCTGGTATAACCCCTGCTGTTCTCCGGTCTAACTGCTTCCTCTGCTTTGTCAGCCAAGATATCAAGTCAAAGATTCTCATTAGCTGTTAACTGATATTTTATGTGTTCATTTAGCTCCTTGTAATGCCTTATGTTAGGACTAGTAGGGTGTTGATTCATATTAATGTTTCACTTCCTTCTTTCAGAAATAAGATTCATAGCCTAATCACTCAAATAATTTTGTTTCCCCTGTTCCCTTTTACCCCAAAAGAGTACTGTTGGCTTCAAGAAAAGCCTGTTGAGACTGATCGCATTCTTTATCAACTTCAGCAATAAGCAAACGATCATTGTCATAATGACTAAGTAGCCTATCATGGTAGGTTTTGGCTCTATCTGAATCGTTCAGACCTTCAGTGTTGAATGTGATTTTCTTAATCTTAGCATAAAATTTCTTAAGCTTGAGATTGCAAGACATTTTTGACCAGGTAATGACCAGACCCAATTTCAGCCTCCTGTATGATCATCTGACCAGGTAATGGTCGAACCAATTTCGGCTCCCCTTTATGATCATTCCTAACTGAACTTCATTTAACTGAGAGTAGACAACAGCAGGGGGTTGTACCAGATTGTTAAATTTTATATGGGAAGAAACAGAGAGGTACACAGGGATTGAGGGATAAATATGGCAATGTGGTTAAAAGTGAGGTTTCTGTGATGGCTAGGTGGGCTGAGCATTTCAGTTAAACGAAGTTCATTTACGAATGAAGCTTACTACATTCCTAACTGAACTAGCACATTTGATGTTAATTAAAATATATTTTTTTTGCGGATAATATAATTGGGTAAGAATTTTGTCAACTATACAAAAAGCGGTTAATTGCAATAGATGTTTTTTTTAAACTTCAACCGTTAATTTATATTTACCTAGTTTTTTTTTTTTTTGTAAAAATTTAGTTTCAAAGGGAACTTTGAATGTGGCTTTCATTTCACAGAACACAGGAAATGCCAGCTACTTTCTAATTACCTACCTATTGCTTTTCGTTTGGTATTTATTGGGTTGTCGGTTTGTTGATTTGTAAAAATACATTCATATCTTTCAAATTACATCATATCTTTCAAATGCGATGGAGAAACATAATGATTTAAGTGTCAAATGAAAGTTTATGACGCGGCGTGGCGTGTCATATAGGCTATCAAAAATTGACCCCTAAGATTACTTCCGACCTAAAAAAGGGAAAGTAGGAAAGCTATTCTTCCGCTCTATTTCCAGAATGCGAGTGCCGAAAGTAACAAGCTATACATCAAACGAATGCTTCTGACGCGCAGATCCTCCTCCTAAAACGGAGACAAATATAAAAACGATTGTTCTATATTATATCTCCTGAACACGAGTGTGGATTGTAACAAACTATGTATCAAATGAAAGCTTGAGGGCCCGTGTTTTTTTTAATAAGAATTCATTTAGTAATGTTTAATTATTTTATTGTATTAATTACTGTGATTGATAATGAACACTTAATATAATTAAACTTTACATATTTATTATTTTCAGAGAAAAAGATGTGTGGGAAGTCGTCGAAGAAGAAAGAAAAAAGGCGTAATGCTCTTTGTTTTCCAGATATCACAACAGAAGGCATTTTCTTGGATTGCCGTGAAGAAGGTAAGGGCTTAATGAGAAGTGTTTTAACTTTTCCACTAACCCTGAAGACCATTTTGATAAAGAAATTCAGAAATCTTTCCTGTTTTAATATTCCTGTGTTCTTTTTTATCCAGTATTTTCTATAGAAGCAAAGTTTCAATGCTAATATGCTTTCAGTTAGCTATATAAGATGATTAAATTTTACAGATTTATTATTTTCAGAGAAAAAGAAGAAGTGTGGGAAGCCATCAAAGAAGAAAGGAAAAATACGTAATGCTCTTTGTTTTCCAGATATCATCACTGAAGGCATTATACTCGATTGTCGTGAACTAGGTAAGTTTTTAATCAGAAATACTTTTAACGTTTCCACTATTCCTGAACACCATTTTGATAAAGAAATTCAGTAATCTTTCCTGTTTTAAATATCCTGTTTTCCTTTTTCATTAGCCAGTACTTTATTCAATAGCAAAGTATAAATTTGAATATTTTTCCATTTAGCTATTTCAGAAAAGACAATTAAGAAATATATGGTTCAAATTATTTCAAATTAGCCTTTGATTAATACGGAATGGGCATTATTTTAAAACCGTCAGTATCTATTGTTTACATAAATTTTATACATACCTGCATTCTAGAGGTTTCGAAATTCCATATATTTTTCAGAATGATTTTTTCTGATCATGTGCAAATAGATTTATGAACAATTTATTTTTCGTAATTGGATTCTGCAGGAAATATTTCAATTAAAAAAAGCATTTTTCACAACCAACCACAATTTGCGCTTCAGGTATAGGCAGTCGTCTTTAGGTCCAATCAGAGATTAATACTTTTAAATGTATTTGAAACACCATGAACTTATCAACGGAAATATTTCCTGACCACCACAATTAGAAAGAAAATAAATTGTTTATAAATTTATTTGCACAAGAAAAAAAATTGTTTCGAAAAATCTATGTAATTTTAAACTAATTTTGAAATATATATTTTTTAATTGTCTATTCTGAAATAGCTAAATGGAAAAATATTTAAATGTAAACTTTCCTTCTAAATCGAATACTGGATAACAAAAAACCAGGATATTTGAAACAGAAAAAGATGCTAAATTTCTTTATCAAAATGGTTTTGTCAAATTGTTTTGTCTTACTTTTGTGCATTGAGCATTTGGAAAAATGTTTTGCAGAAACAATAAGATGGAAGAAGTGCTCGCTCTTTCCTTAACATATGTGAAAAATATCTCATGTTATATATATTTGCGTTATTAATTTACTAATATATACTTAGCAACATTCGGATATTCAGTT
The DNA here is from genome assembly GCA_038380435.1 of Ryuthela nishihirai. Classification (NCBI taxonomy): domain Eukaryota; kingdom Metazoa; phylum Arthropoda; class Arachnida; order Araneae; family Heptathelidae; genus Ryuthela; species Ryuthela nishihirai. The sequence goes on from JAWZYU010000011.1 coordinate 92,235,724, forward strand.
CCTTTAAATTCCAAGAGAGCTTTAGTTTAAAAAATAATATAAAGTGCAGTCTCTTATTCTTTAGAATAGGATATTTAGGGATATTTATTCCTAGCAGATAAATCGACAATTTCCTATTCATTCATTTCTGTTTCCGGTCAGGACAAACTTGTCTTTCAAATTATGAGAATATTTTCGTAAAGTACTAAATGACAATGACTAACAGTAAACGATCATTTTCGAAGAATTAATTTTTTAGCAAAGAGCCTCTGCCAGCACCAATAACAGAAAGGGATATACCCACTTACTAGATAAAACAAATGATGAACTTTCTCATCCTAGAGAAGGATTTCTTAACCTCCAGAAGAATGCGAATCGTATGTCTCAAGGACATATGAACGATAACGTGAAGCAGGATGAATGGCTACTAAGAAACAGACAGAAATATACGCAATTGTCCTGTGAGCCTACTCAAGAAGACAGAAGCGCCCTTGGTTTAGATGCGGTCAAGAAGAATCACGATTCAACCATGACTGAGAAGCTGAAGAAAGCACCTTACGAGTATCTAAAAGTATCTACGAGTAATTCAATCCCAAATGATGAAATTAGGGAAGAATGTCTTCAGGCCCAAAGAAATGGGTTTCCGGATAATTTTAATTGTTTGAGATGTAAGGAAGAAGACATAGATTTCATAAATTTTGCCTTAGATACAAACTCTCTAGTCTCACAGATGCCAAAGGAATTTGCTGATCAGTATGTTGTAATACCTCCCAGAATGCTCCGGGAGCTCTGTAATCAAGAGGAAGAGAGCAAAATAATCACAGAACCAATAATCGAACAATCGTCTTCCGGAGACAAGAAGAAACTGCAAATTTACTATCAATTGCAGCCTTATGTGCTCACTGCACGACAATTAAAAGCTAACGGTTTTCCCTTGGAATTACCTGGAAAGCCAGGAATGGCAGTCTTTGACTACTACACTACTGATATATCAGACTCTAAAAACAGATGCTGCACCCACTGCAAAAGTGTTTATTCTGTGACGAATGAAGAAGGTTATAAGGCAACGAATAAATGCACATATCACCCGGGGATAATTTGGATGACAAGCACTGGACGAGAAACTTCCTGCTGCAAGAATTCATTTGTGGGTTGTGTCACAGAAGATTATCACGTAAGTTCCCCACCTCCACTAGAAGCAGTGAAGTGTGTAAAGACGAATGACCTAAATATTGATTTCAGCCATGAAATCTATTTTCTCGATTGTGAAATGTCTTTTACATTGAAAGGTTTAGAAGTATCGAGAATAAGTGTTGTAAATTCCGATTGCAATATGATCTATGACACATTTGTTTTACCAGTTAATCCCATCATGGATTACAACACTAGGTATAGTGGTATAACTTCGAAGGATCTAGAAAATGTAACAGTTACATTAGAAGATGTTCAAACAGTGCTCTTAAATTTAATACATTCGAAATCAATTATCGTTGGTCATGGCTTGGATAATGACTTCAGAGCTCTACAAATAATCCACGGAACAGTTGTGGACACATCAGTTGTGTTTCCTCACCATCGTGGTCCTCCGTATAAGAGATCCTTGAAATCCCTTGTTGAATGTTACTTGGCAAAACTTATTCAACAAAGTAAAAATGGTCACGATAGTGTCGAAGATGCACTCGCTTGTATGGAATTAATGCAGTGGAAAGTAAAATCAGATGTACGCAACATGTGAATGTATCAGAAGAAACATTTATTTTCTTATTTTTATGTTCTGTATTCTTATATGTCTGAACGCAATCTGTGAATGTATAGCAAGAAATATTATTTTGTATGTGTATTTTCATATTCTATTGATCAATATTTATAGAAAATATTGAAATCTGTGAAAGTTAAGTAATTGTAAATGTCATTGTTGAATAAAATTAATTTAAAAAACAAATTTACTTTTTCCTTAATATGTGGTATAATAGATATCTCTGAAACTCGTCATTATTCATACCATTTCATAGCAAATACTACGTTGAGAATAAAACCGATTATATTTAATAGCAATTAGAGAAGAATGTTTAATTGTGGTGAGGTCTTTACGCTATCAGAAATTTCTGTTTAGCCAATTATTATAATAAAATCAACATTAAGTTGAAAAAAAACTTTTGAGAAAGTCTCTCTAAATTGTTTTCAAAATGTTTCAAGTTTTCTTAATGCTAGAAATATTCAATATATTTGGTTTTGATCAGAGTTATCAGTTTAAAATTTTTTCCTCTATTGTTTGTCACATAAAAAACTTCAGTTTTTTATTAACCTTAATTTTATACCTTCATGAAAACTAGAGTCTTGCAAACATTGCTAGCTAATAATAAATCTGCAGTGAGAATCACTGACCGAGTATTAATCAAGAGTCAAATTTCAGTGCTACGGAAGTCTAGCGGAATTCTATGCATAAAGCATATTTTTCTTCAAATTTATACTGGATTAATGAAAAAAAGTTGTGAAATATATATATATATTGCCACCATGACCAAATCAAGGGACGGATCCTGGAGTGACTATAGCATTAACTTCTAAAGTAGAATATTTGTACTTTAAATTATTAGTTAATAAAGAATTCGTGTGTCTAATAGAATGCAAGCTGTTTAACTAAAGGATAAGCCTACATGAAAATTCAAGAGTTTTTTTTTTGTTATTAGAAAGGAAGTGAATCTTCTAGATTCAAAGTGAAATTGAAAACTAGATAAATTAAAGCATATCATCAAGTAAATGCTTGCCATGAGGTGTGACAGGAGACTTTCAGTATAATGTGATAATAACCAATGACAATAACAGCTCAGCCACTATATCCGAGAATTAAATCTTTTTGAGAATGACATTAAAGGTAAATTCAAATTTTAAACGATTTTCTTAATATTGAATTTCTTTAATATTCCTTTACTATTAAAGTAACTTGGAAGCTGAAAAATTAACATGAGAAGTTTTCAGTTTTCAATTTCGAATAAACGGGAGACGATTATTGGAAGTAAGATGCTCTGAAGAAATAGTTGACGGAATGCGGAAATAAAATCTTTGATTATTTTTCCGTATTTGGGAAGCAATGAAATGTGCTACAATAATGACTTTATTCGAATCTAATGAAAAGAGAAGTAATAATTGCAGTATTTGCTAATAGATTTATTTCTTTATAAGTTTATCTGATAATAGCCAGGGAATTAGCATGAAGCGTTTTAAGCGAGAATGAAGTTACTAATAAGCAATTTCGATGCCATATCTCTTTGAATAATGCAAGAATTTTGTTCATATTCAAGGTATATACGGACGTGATCTGGATCTTTATGAAGAAATGCAATTCATTCCCATAAAAAAAAGTATTTAAGTGTGCAGGAAAACAGAACAGGACAGTTTCCTCTCACACCATGGCAAGCATTCGCTTGATGATATGTTTTTAATTTATCTAGTTTCCGATTTCACTTCCCTTTCTACCAACAACAAAAAAATAACTATTGAATTTTCTTGTAGGATTATCCTTTAGCTAAATCGCTTGAATTCTATTAGATCCATGAATTTTTTTCTCTTCTTAATATATTAGGAATCCTTTATTCCCTAATATTGTACAGTACGATCTTCAAGATGCCTAGGTCCAAATTTGGCTTTCTAGTGTCTTTAAATGGGAAACTGAACAATTTCTCAGTCTAAGAATTCATTCTCCCAAGGCCCCTTTATATAAAAATAAATATTATATATTCCTATTATAAATTTCCGTAGATCAACAAGTTGGAATCAGTTTTTGTTACAAAAGACAAAATAAATTTTTCTACATTTTTAGTTTCCAGCAATATTTTTCCTAGAAATATTTCACGGAATTTGAAAAAATTGCCCCTCGGTGCGAGAGCCTGTCCGTGGTGAGGGGACCACCCTGTGAAGGTTCCGCTGGCTCGGTTACCTTCACAGGGTCCTAAACGCTCGCCCGCGTGTTTGCCGTGCACGGAGACCCGTGTCCCTGGAAAGGAGGATCCTGGCAGTTGCTCAGGGGTCCCCGTCTTCTCTCCCCAGCTCATGACTGGTGGGGTCCCCTTTGGCCGTATTGCCATTGGGGAGCCTGTCTGTCGCGGGGCTGGGCAGCGACTTCCAGGGCCGCTGCTATACACTGCTTTGGCCTCTGCTTCAGGTAAACGGGAGGTCCTGGGGCGGCCCCCTCAGGATCAATCGGCTGGTGGGCTGGTCCTGCTAGGGTCAACTATGCTGATCAGTGAGTAACCTTGTCCACCGTCCGGACAACGGTTTGCGAGTTTCCCCACACATTTACTAATTTTGTAGTTTTCTTTCTTTTGTGAGGCCAGCTCTTGCCTCACACTTTATTGCTTTGTTGCTTCTTTTCTTTTGTGGGAACTCCGACGAGTTTCCCACCATTTCTCTTTTCCTTTTCCTTTTTGTTTTGTAGTGAGGGCTTGGCTCACTGGCTGTGTGGGTATGGTGCCCGGGCAGCCCTGGCGCCCAACTGGGCGTCCCCTTGTTGGACTCCATGGTGGGTGGGGACAACGGGCACTGAATTTTTTAAAAACAACCATGAGTACAACTACTCATAATTCTTCGAACAATGCCGCGAAGAGGGCTCGCCATGAACCCCCAACTTCTCTGTCTTTGCCTTCGTCTTCGTGTGTGTCTCCGTCTCCGAAGTTCATGATCATCCACTCTACGGGTGATCAGGTTCTTGGGGTTGTTGGGTTGTTTTACCTCTGAGCGGCACTTTTTTGCACACCATGGGCTAAATGGCCAGGTCACATGGACCCCGAAGGCTCAGAGAAGGTTGGGGGAGGGGACCCACTGGAACAGCTGTTGGGGGACAGAGGTAGTCTCCCGTCAAGGCCATCCAGCGTGTTCTTTAACGTGCACAGGGTATGGCTCTCCCGCACACGGGACCACGGCTTAACGTCCCATCCGACGGACGGCGGCCTTTCCAAGCCCATCGGTGTCCCCTACTGACCATGGGCAGGGCGGAGAATTTTGCGGAGATAAACCTCAACGCTGACCCAGCTGGGACTCGAACCTGGGAACTACAGATTACGAGGTTCTTGGGGACATGTCCCCTTTTTTTTATAAATAAGTCCCATGGCCGAGTGGTTAGCGCGCTTGGCTACTGATCTAAGGGACCCGGGTTCGAGTCCCGGGTAAGGCATGGATGTTCGTGTTGTTTTTCTGCTGAGGTCCTGCCATCCTCTCAGACCTTCTACTGTGGCATATAAACTGACAGGCTCCTGTCAGACCCTTTACACCCGACTGTGTGTACCGGCAACTCTCTGCCAGCCATCGTGCTGAGCACCCGGACTTCTTGCCTGTCTTTACAGATGGCTCGAAGTCCGGCGCTTCAGTGGGATCAGCCATGGTCTGCTGTGATGTAATCATTGCAGACCAGATCCCACTGCAGTGTTCCATCTTCACTGCAGAGTTGCACGCTATCAGTCTCGCCTTGGACCACGTAGCGACTAAGCATCATCGTCGGTGTGTGCTTTACACCGACTCGCTTAGCTCGCTACAGGCTTTGATCTCGGTGAGGCATCGGCCTCACCCTGTTCTTACTAAGATCAACCAGCAACTACATCGTCTGGCAGCCACCACCACCATCCATTTCTGTTGGGTGCCCGGTCACGTCGGGATTAGGGGCAACGACTTGGCAGATTCTGCTGCCAGGTCAGCCACGCCCCTGTCCGACTCTCCGTTGCCGGTTCCATATCTGGATTTCCGGCAGCGTTTTACCATCGAGCTCCGGGCACAGTGGCAGAGATCTTGGTCAGAACAGCTTACGAACAAGCTCTTTGAGATCAAACCTATCATCGAACCATGGCAGTCTTGTTATCGCAGGAATCGCAAGGAGGAAGTTGTACTTGCTCGGCTCCGCTTAGGTCACTCCTTTATTACTCATTCGTTTCTTCTACGGGCGGACGATGTACCTAAGTGCGAGTTTTGTGACACCATTTTAACAATCGAACATATTTTAATCTCATGCTCTGCTTTTAACTTTGAACGACGTATGATTTTTAATTTCCATAATTTTATGTCCGAGCCTCTTACACTCAGACATCTTTTATCTGATCATTGCATTTTATCTTCAGTTTTTACCTTTTTGAAATATTGTGGATATTTTAAACGAATTTGATTTTACCTTGCCTTTATGTATTATTTACCCCAGGTCTCTTACACCTGGGATTATTTTATTTAATAATTCTACAGTTGTTTTACTCTGTTCATATACACTTGTTTTTTGTTATTTTATCACTTTACAAGGTTGAAAATGTATTTCAACTTTTGGTTATGGGGATCTATGTTTTTTATCTTTTATATTGTCTTTTGTTTGGCGCATTATGGCCTTGTTGCCGATGCGCCATTAAACCCCAAACAACCAACCAACCAACCAACCTGTCAGACCTCTGTGGCAAGCAGCTGCTTGAGGGGGTATTTATTTTTTTTTTTAAGGGTATTCAAGGTCTTGCGGGAGAGCCGAAATCTGTCAAGCGCCTAAGATCTGGTATGTCAAGAGCCTAAGATCTTAGGCGCTTGACAGATTTCGGCTCTCCCGCAAGGCTCTCCCGCTTGCAGGTGGAGACTGCATGCTCCAAGCACTCGGAGCTTTTATTAAAGGTTACAGCGATTGGTGGAGTGGCAGTCGAAGTCACTCCACACAAAACGCTCAATTCCTCCCGGGGCGTGATCTCCGAGTGGGGCCTCCTCAAGGTTTCTGAGGAGGAAATCCTCTCGGAGCTTTCAGCCCAGGGGGTGATCGCAGTTCACCGGGTTTCATCACGCCGTAATGGAAAGTTAGAGCCCACCAGGGTACTAACCCTAACTTTCAACACACCACGCCTACCTACTTCCATCAAGGCAGGATATTTACACTGCGAGGTGCGGCCATTTATCCCCAACCCTCTGCGTTGCTTTCAATGCCAGAGGTTTGGCCATGCCCGCACTGCATGCCGGGGCAAGCCCACCTGTGCTCATTGTGGTAGTCAGGATCATCTCGAACCTGACTGCACAGCAGAAAAGGCATGCTGTGTAAACTGCCGTGGTGAACATCCGGCGTACTCCCGCGACTGTCCGAAGTGGCTGGAGGAGAAAGAGGTACAGCGCCTCAAGACCCTTCATAACATCAGCTATCCAGAGGCGAGAAAGCTCGCTGCACCGCCTGCCCCACCTGGCAAGGTCTCCTATGTCGGTGCGGTTGCCGGAAAGCCCATCGTTAAGATGGCTTCCGTGGCGGTGCAGACCGACATCAGCGTTCCACCAGCTGAATCTTTCTCATCTGCTGCTAAGTACCTCTTGACGCAGGCGAAGCCGACGTTGGTGTCAACCTCGACATCGACACCGGTTTCTATTCCTGTGTCTGTGCCTTCCACATCCACCTCCGGAAGGCCCCCTCCACCCCGCCCACAGACAGCAAGACCTACAAAACCCAAGGGGCCCCCGCCGGGGCCCAAAAAGAAAATTTTACCTCCTCGTTCGGCGGTCTCTGATCCATGTTGCTCGGACGACTCCGAGGACATGGACACCGACCGCCCTAATTTTCCAAAACCGTCGCTGGCGACGGTTAAAATAAATCGAAAGACGTCCGCCAATTCTTCCAAGACCTGAGATGGCCACACTCCTTCAATGAAACTGTCGTGGATTCCAGAGGAATATTGACGACATCAAGGTCCTCCTGAGGGCACACGAACCCCTCTGCGTGTGCCTGCAGGAGACAATTTTGCAGATGGTCAACAGTCCCACAATCCGGCACTTTTCTCTCGTTCGCCGGGATAGGGATGGAGATGGTCCAGCTCACGGAGGTGTTGCCATCCTCGTGAGCAACCACTCCCCATTCCAGGTCATTCCCCTCACCACCGACTTAGAGGCGGTTGCCATCCGCCTCTTTGTGGGATTTTCGTTGACTGTCTGTTCTGTCTATCTCCCACCCGGAAGCATCGTTTTCCGGGATGACCTTGATGACCTCGTCTCGCAGCTGCCATCCCCCTTCCTCAGCATGGGGGACTTCAACGGACACAGTCCGCTCTGGGGCAGTGCTGACACCAACGGGAGGGGCCGGGTCTTGGAGCAGTGTCTGCTGGATCCATCGCTCTCCCTGTTGAACACTGGTGTCAGTACCTACTTTCACACCCCAACCCGCACATTCACTGCCATTGACCTCACCATCTGCTCCTCCTTGATCCTTCCACTCTTTACATGGGAGGTCGAGGGCAATCCCTACGGTAGCGATCACCTCCCCGTGGTGTGTACCATCTCTCGTGGGGGGCCTTGCAGCCCTTCGCGTGTCTCCCGGTGGAGGCTTGATCGGGCTGATTGGAGTTGCTTCGAGCTCTTGTCTGAGTTCGATGAGCACTCTGTCAGCCAGGAGTCGATCAATGTTGCAGTGGCGGAGTTGACGGACTGCATCATCCATGCAGCTGCCTCTACTATTCCTCAGACCTCGACTCGGTTTCCACGGTTCCCAAAACCGTGGTGGAATCCCGACTGCACCGCAGCTCGTAAGGCTCAGAACAAGGCTTGGGGGATGTTTCGGAGATATCCGACGTCCCCCAAACTCGAAGCATTCAAACGCGCCAGGGCGAAAGCCCGTTTCGTCCGGCGCCAGAGCCAGAAGGAATCTTGGATGAAATATACATCTTCTATCACCCGCACGACCAGTTCTAAGGTCGTGTGGGATAAGGTCCGGAAGATGGGTGGGAAATACACTTCCCACTCATTATCGATCCTGGAGCACAATGGGCAGGCAATTGCTGAGCCTCGAGCAATTGCCGACATACTGGGGGAGTCATTCTCCACCATCTCTTCTCTGTCCTCCTACTCCCCCGAGTTTCTGGCCCAGAAGAGCAGGGCCGAACGCTCTCCGCTGTCCTTCCATTCGAATGGCCTGGAGTCTTACAACAGGCCATTCACAGCGGAGGAGCTTCGCCGTGCTCTGCACACTTCTCGTGCATCTGCTGTGGGGCCAGACAATGTCCATTATGCCATGCTCCAACATCTCTCACCATCGAGTAAGGATCGACTGCTCCGACTCTTCAACCGTATTTTCATCGAGGAGCAGTTTCCGGACTCCTGGCGGGAGGCCATCGTCTTGGCCTTCCCTAAGCCAGGCAAAGATCCCAAGATTCCTTCCAATTATCCTCCAATTGCGTTGACGAGCTGTGTCTGCAAGGTGTTGGAAAGGATGGTAAATACCAGGCTGGCCTGGTATTTGGAACATCACGGCCTTCTTTCCAACACCCAGTGTGGCTTTCGCAGGCACCGGTGTACTTTAGACCACCTGATCCGCCTCGAATCGGCGATCAGGAATTCTTTTTTACGACGAGAGCACCTGGTGTCAGTTTTCTTCGACATCGTAAAAGCATACGACACGGCATGGAGATTCGGCATTCTTCGTGACCTTCACAGCTTCGGCTTGCGAGGTCACATGCCGATCTTCATCGCGAACTTTTTATCTTCTCGTGTTTTTCGAGTCCGTGTCGGCAACACTCTATCGCGGCCTTTCCCCCAAGAACAGGGGGTGCCTCAAGGCTGCGTCCTGAGTGTTACGCTTTTTGCTGTCAAGATAAATTCCATTACACGGCAACTTCTTCCGACTGTAGGCAATGCCCTCTATGTTGACGACTTTAGCATCTTTTGCTCATCGTCCAGCATGAGGGTCATTGAACGACAACTGCAAACTGCCCTGAACAATCTCTCGGTTTGGGCGACGGCCAATGGGTTCCGGTTCTCCCCACAGAAGACCGCTTGTGTGCACTTTTGCCGCAAGCGTAATCTTCATCTGGACCCCGAGCTGCGGCTCGGGGGTAACATCATTCCAGTTGTGGCGGAGACCAAGTTTCTCTGTCTCATCTTCGACCGGAAATTGACCTTTTTATCACATATCCGACATCTCAGGTCCAAGTGCACGCGGGCATTGAACACCATCAAGGTCCTCTCCTCCCTATCTTGGGGGGCGGACCGATGTTCTTTGCTCCGCCTTTACCGTGCACTTGTCCAGTCGAAACTGGACTACGGATCCCAGGTGTATGACTCCGCCCGGGATTCGGTGGTGAAGGTGCTGGACCCACTCCATGATCAGGCCCTCCGTGTGTGCACGGGGGCCTTCCGCACTTCGCCGGTCCAGAGTCTCTACGTTGAGACCGATGAACCATCTTTATCTATTCGCCGTCAGCAGTTGTCCCTGCAGTATGCATCAAAATTGCGATCCCTGCCAGGCCATCCCACTTGGGACTGCGTTTTCAGTCCCAGGTGGGAAATGTTATACCAGAATCGGCCGACTGCCATTCGTCCTTTTGGTTTGTGTGTCCGAGGCTACCTCAGAGACATCAACACCAGTCTCGATAGCATCGCACAGTCGACAGCTGAGCCACTTCCACCTTGGCTCGCTGTTTCCCCTTCCTGCGATTTTTCCCTGTGCAGGACGGGGAAGGCCTTTACACCTGACTGTGTGTACCGGCAACTCTTTGCCAGCCCTCGTGCTGAGCACCCGGACTTCTTGCCTGTCTTCACAGATGGCTCGAAGTCCGGCACTTCGGTGGGATCAGCCATGGTCTGCTGTGATGTAATCATTGCAGACCAGATCCCACAGCAGTGTTCCATCTTCACTGCTGAGTTGCATGCTATCAGCATTGCCTTGGACCATATAGCAGCTAAGCATCATCGTCGGTGTGTGCTTTACACCGACTCGCTTAGCTCGCTACAGGCTTTGATCTCGGTGAGGCATCGGCCTCACCATGTTCTCTCCAAGATCCGCCAGCAGCTCCATCGTCTGGCAGCCACCACCACGATTCTCTTCTGTTGGGTGCCCGGTCATGTCGGAATCAGGGGCAATGATTTGGCAGATTCTGCTGCCAGGTCAGCCACGCCCCTGTCCGACTCTCCGTTGCCGGTTCCATATGTGGATTTCCGGCAGCGTTTCACCATCGAGCTCCGGGCACAGTGGCAGAGATCTTGGTCGGAACAGCTTACCAACAAGCTCTTTGAGATCAAACCTATCGTCAAACCGTGGCAGTCTTGTTACCGCAGGAATCGTAAGGAGGAAGTTGTCCTTGCTTGGCTCCGCTTAGGTCACTCGTTTTTAACCCACTCTTTTCCACTTAAGGCGGACGCAGTACCTAAGTGCGAGTTTTGTGACACCATTTTAACTGTTAAACATATTTTAATTCAGTGTCCAGCTTTTAACCTTGAACGCAAAATGTATTTTAGCTTCCACAATTTTATGGCTGAGCCTCTTATACTCAGCCATCTTTTATCTGATGAATCGTTTTTAACTCCTGTTTTCTACTTTTTACGTTTTACTGGTTATTTTACACGTATTTGATTTTTACCCTGTTTCCTAGATTTTACTCTTGTTTTGTGGTTTTCAATAGGTCCTATACACCCATTTTTATTGTTAACTTCTACACTTGTTGTTACTTTTTAGTCTTTTAAATCAGAAATCTTTTTCACAGCTTTGTAACATGAATTTGTATTAAAAATTTCTTATTGTTGAATAGCCGTCCCATGGCCGAATGGTAAGCGCGCTTGGCTACTGATATACGGGACCTGGGTTCGAGTCCTGGGTAAGGCATGGATGTTCGTGTTGTTTTCTGCTGAGCTCCTGCCATCCTCTCAGATCTTCTACTGTGGCAAATAAACTGACAGGTTCCTGTCAGACCTCTATGGCAAGCAGCTGCTTGAGGGGTTGTTTTTTTTTTTTTATTGTTGAATATGTACATCATAGAAAACAAATTCATAACAGTAAAATTTTTCAGGTCACTCCCTTCAATCAGTCTCTCCAGAAACATAAAACATTTCGACACGCAGTACTGCAGAAAAAAATATATATGTAGAAAGACTATATGCTTCGTATTTTTCTATCACACTTAAATCTTTCAAGACATATAAGCAAATAAATTCGTGAGAGAATTTTGTGAAGAAACTTATAATCGACAAAAATTTAAAAATATTTAGGAAATGAAAATGATCTGTGAAAAAATGAAAATGTATTTATAAATGTTTCCTTTCATGACGATTTAAATCACTTTTCTGAGCAAATGACTTTTCACGGTGTTTACACATGAATGGTTTTTGTAGCAAGTGGGTTCGTCTGTGAATAGGTAAGCCGCATTGCTGTCTGAAAGACTTGCTACAAAGATCGAAAGAAAATGGTCGTTTTCCTATGTGGATACGAAGATGAGGTTTAAGATGATTCTTCTGTTTGAAAGTCTTTCCACACCAGCAACACTTGTGAGGACGATCTCCAGAGTGGATCAACATATAGCACTTGATGTTGATTACCCAATTGGTAGAGTAGGACATAATGAACAAGGATATCTCCGACCTTTTCTTTCCGGTCGATAACTCATCTTGTGATTGGTGAGAAATTGTATTCATGTAATCCAACACTGGCAGATGTCACATTCATCAACTCGTCCACCTTTATTTAGAGAAAAACAAATGATCCATTAAATCATATTCATTTAACTGAAATGTAGATATTTAAACCTAATAGAGGGTAAAAGTTTTATTTACTGCAGTGATTATGAAATGAAAAAGAGAATTTGAACTGATATAATAAACTCCAAATAAAAATATATTCCCAAATGTTTCCTTTTTTATTAATTAAAACCGCAGTGCTACATGTTTATAAGGATTAAAATTATATCAGAAAATCAAAAATATAACTAAAGTTAACCGAATAATAAGTAACAATCAATATATATATATATCATTCGTTGATTAATAATCAGCTAATAGCCTCTGAGCGGCATTTCCATGCAGCTCGGACGTAAAACAATCCAAATTTATACCTCTTGTGATCAGTTGGCGGTTTACGAAAATATGGTGAAACAAAACTGACATCAGCCAACAAATGACAAACGAAATGCAACAGGAAGATAATTCACATAACAGTAGGAAACATAAAATACATATTTGATTATATTTAAGTTGGGTTGGGTTGTTTTACCTCTGAGCAGCACTTTTTTGCACAACATGGGCTAAATTTTCCAGGTCGCATGGAACCCGAAGGCTCAGAGAAGGTTGGGGGAGGGGACCCACTGGAACAGCTGTTGGGAGACAGATGGTAGCCTCCCGTCAAGGCCATCCAGCGTGTTCTTTAACGTGCACAGGGTGTGGCTCTCCCGTACACGGGGCCACGGCTTAACGTCCCATCCGACGGACGGCGGCCTTTCCAAGTCCATCGGTGTCCCCTACCGACCGTGAGCAGGGCGGGGAGTTTTGTGGCGATAAATCTGAACGCTGGCCCAGCTGGGACTTGAATGTGGGAACTACAGATAACGAGCCTGGCGCGCTACCGACTGAGCCTCCCCCTCCCCTTATGTTTAAGTGTCTCAACTCTAGTGAAAGAAGAGTTTTAATCCTTTATCAACACAGTAGCCCAACCCAGATAACAATTGCCCCATTCAAGTTGCAATGTCAATCATGGCCCACAGATTAAGGAAGTTCTATAATCTGTATTATCCATTCATTCTAAAGCTTCCGATTCTGACTAATTCAATTAGCATTTAGTTGGCCAGAGCAGGGATAGTAATTGGTTTCAAATAACACCAATTTAGAAATAATCTATGACTGCAACTTTCTAAAAGAATTTAAGTGTGGACTTTGCCGTGTGTTATTGTCCAGAAATGGTCAGCTTGCTGTGAAGGTGATCCCACAAGCAAACATAGGTTAGGATGGGGACACAGCTGCAACTTTAGTAAAGTAAAAAAGCTAAATCGGAAACAATTCTTATCTTTGATTAACATTCACCTATTAGGAAAAGGGGAAAAATACTGTTTAATTTGGAGGCTGATTCTTTTAAGTGTAAAACTGGAAAAACCCTAAAATTCGGATTTTCAAAGACGAAATATGATTTTCAGATCCTAACTAAGAATCGGAGAAAATCCGTTAAAAGCGGAGTAGTTGGCAGTTCTGGATGTGAGTTCGAATCCCACTCACGACAAAACCTAGTTCTTCCAGATTATTATTTCAATAGGGATTTAATTAGGTTGGGGTATTTTACTTCTGAGCTCTACTTCTTTGACACAATGGGCTAAAATGACATATTCCGAAGGAATTTGGGAAGCAGCTGTATCAGCTATCTTCTTCCCAACTGTAGCTGTTATCTCTCTTCCTGTTATCAACTCAGCTGTATCAGATCTCTGATATCCAGATAACAGCCGCAGTGCAAAAGAAAGGATGGGTCTCCATTCATGCAGAAGGAAAGCAGGGCAATTACAATAGTGCGAAAATCCCAGGTATATTAACATTCCCTGTGATTCCCTTAGAAAAGGAACTAATTTGGGTATATAAGAGAATATTGGTGGAAAGGGTATTTAACATACAGATTAATGAAATAAGGAATTATAATATTATATAAGAGTCGTAATTCCTGGCGTCTGACATTATCGGTGGCAGAAAGAGCTGTTTCGTCGTTCTTAAATAATATATACTCTGGACATTTTAGCATTTGACAACGCTGCAATAGTTTAAATGCTGCGAAATATCTAATCAATCAAAGCTCTATGAACCACATATTATTTTGTATCACCCGTTAGTCTTTTTGCCTGAAGCTGAACCGCTGAACCATCGGTGTCCCCTACTGATCGTGGGTAGGGCGGGGATTTGTACGGAGAAAAATTCAACAATGACCCAGCTGGGACTCGAACCTGGGAACTGCAGATTATGAGCCAGCCCCGCCCCACTGAAATCCAGTATTTCTGTGAATAACTAGAAGAAATTTTGCAGAAGGAATATATGTGAAACCTAAATACATCAGTATAAATAATATATACACAGAGAGAGAGAATGAATTTAAAAAGAGAACAATATTCAAAATATATGGTAAAGATATTATTACTACCATATTGCAGAAAGAATATATGATTTCAAGATAGAGCTTATGCAGTATAGCAACTGAGAATTGCATCTATGTGCCAGACACATTTATAACAAGTCTCATCTCCTTCGTTCGATTCTTACACCCTATATTCGATTACGACATCGCCGCATCCTTCGCTCTGATAATAAAATATTTTCTACTCCCAAAATTTGCAAAGCTAAGTACGGTGAAACTTCTTTGCCTTACAAGCAACCTCCACTTGGAACTCTCTACCGAGAGATATCACATCTTTAAATTCTAAAACAAAATTCAGAAACTATATTGCTCCACTCCTATTAGAATATTGAAACATTTGACCAACAATATATCCTCACCCCTATTCCAACTCCCCCATCTTTGCCCTTTGTCTGGATTATCCGCAATCTTTTCTCTATTCATTCATTTAATATTAATCTCTGTTGTATTAAACCTTCCTTTTCTTCCCCCTAAGTTTTCTATGTTTTTTATTTATCATATTTCATATTACATGTTTGTCTTCGTCTGTGTAACTTGTTTTTTGTTGATTATATATCATGTAATTATGCAATTCCTGTAAATAAGTTTGTCGTTTTGTACTATCATCAATATTTCTTTTTAATTTCTGAAATGTACTGGGGCATCAAGCCGCTTGAACGTTTAAATTAATATCCAAAATTACCTGTACTTGGCTTTTCTGTAACCACCTGCATGAAATAAATTATTATTATTATATTATATCATTGGCTGATTTCACTATCAATTTAAAATCAACCAGTGATCTTATATTTCACTAATTGATGAATAACTAATATCTCATTGAAATGTGAGAACTGTTGCTGCATCAACTGCACAGTCTTTGAGTTCCCAAACACGCTTCTACCAAAAGTTGAATATTGCAACTTTAATGCCTTTGATATTAAAACAAGATACACCACTAATTGTGATATTACAATGATTTTAGCTAAATTTTGAAATTTGTTAATTGGCCCTATAATATATAGTATTAAATACAATAAAATTTTCTGTTGAGCAAAAATATTTTAGGTTTATCCTTCAAACTATTTTCAGGTTAAATTTTTTTTTTTTTTTGGAGAAAAGAATGGAAGCTTTTCAGAGCAAGGACAGCACTCTATCTTCAAGGAAATCCTTGCTCCGAAAAGCTCCTGAATTTTCTCATAAAAACTTTTAACTTGCAAGTAGTTGGAAGGATAAACTTAAAAATGTTATTGATTAGCGACAGAGGATTTTACTTATTGTAATTGATTTCTGAGTAAGGAGCAAGGTCTTTTCGATTGTGCGTAGTATTAAATATGAATTTTTTTTCAGTTATTCAATTCTTTCAAGCTGCTTTAAATAAATATCCCCTCAAGTAGCTGCTTGCCACAAAGGTCTGACAGGAGTCTGTCAGTTTGTATGCCAGAGTAGAAGGTCTGAGAGGATGGCAGGATCTCAGCAGAAAAACAGCACGAACGTCAATGCCTTACCCGGATCCCTTAGATCAGTAGCCAAGCGCGCTAACCACTAGTCCACGGGACGGCACAAAAATTCCGACGAGGTGAGCTGCTTTATTTTTTGTAGTCTTAGTAGTTTACATATTTGCCCAGTGAGAGCTACATATATATAATCCATATATTCTAATTCCATCATTCCTTTTTCTTTGAACTTGGAAATTAAGGAAATGTCAATATTCTTTTCGAAATTGTACTGCAAATATATATGCATTTCTTATAAGGAAAAAAAACTTGTGATTTCCAATGAAAAGTGATTTGTTGAACAGATTCTGAATTGATCTTCAACATAAGTATTTTCCATTTATGATATATACATTCATAACTTTTAAATACCAATTATATGTACTTTAAGAAATGTGGAATAATTTTTTTTGGGCAGTTTCACTTATAAAAAATAAATTACTACATAAAATAGTAAAATGTTTCTGTTTCTATTGCATTCTCTTAGTTAAAATATAAATATAAGAATTGAGGAGTTAAAACTCTGAAGTTTACTTTCATTATAGTACAAATCATCATATCAGTTGCTTGTAAAAAGACTTCTAACTTTCGATATTTTTTTATCTCCTCCATATGACGGGATTTGTAGAACAAATACATTTTGTTTATTTTTTTCCCAGTATTCAAGACAAAAATTAGTTGAATACTAATATCACCGTTTTAGCGATGTACTTATAATTTTCTGCCGAAAGCAAACGGTGAACCATAGATTTTTTCATGTCTACAATTTACGAATTTTTTTTATCTCCATATGACAGGATTTACAAGAAAAAAAAATCATTTATTTTTCTATTTCTTTCCCAGTAATCAAGACTAAAATTGGTTGAATACTAATTTCCCCATTTTTGCGATGAATTTAAAAGTTTTGAAACGTTTTTTTGTCCGAAACAAACAATGAACTCTTATCTTGTTCTAGCCTACGACTCTCCTATAGCTCCACGCTGGTGACGTCACAAACAGAACGTTCGGGCCTGGTAGAGCCCTTTCCTGTGCATGTCAGCGAAAATGTAGGTGGAATTAATTGAGATTCCCCTCTGTACCCTAACAGCTGTTTAGTGGATCCTTTTCCTCAACAATTGCTTCCAAAGTTTAACATTAGCTTCAGTTCTATAACCAATATTTAATAAATTTTCTCAATTAAATCCTTTCTATGATGCTATTTTGTTTAAAGTGGCAAATGTTTTTTTATTTTAAAAAATTGAAATATGAAGATATAATGAGTATTGAAAAGAGACTGGCAGCATTCAGTAGATAGCAAAACATTCATTAATATATTTTAGTATGGAAAAAAATAAAAATGTTAAATTCAGAGTGAGGAAATAGATGTATTATACTTCTAATTTGATTGCATGTTTTAAATAATTTGATTCCCTCGCAGCATGGAGAAATACCTGAGATTTTATTTCACCGCTCCCTCAAATAATCCTGCACAGCGTTTTACTTCCGATAACTACCTTCGGTTTGTTTAAATAATAAAGGCGGTAGATTTCCTTTTTCGTATACTCATCCTCTGTGAAAATGTATCTGTGGAATATTTTGATTCGAACCCCGTCCAAAAATATTTATGAAAGATTTGGAATTTTAGAAATATATTAAAAAATTTTCTTCTGTTGGATATGAATTAACGAAATATTACGATATGAATAATCCGAATCATCCAATAACTTTAATATCTCCTTCTAAAGGAAGAAAAATTTAAAATGAGATATTACAAACGATCTTGCGAAACTAAATAAATATTTCAAAAGTTAACGAAGAATGAACAATCGCTGATAAAATACTTGATATTCTTTAATAAATGAATTTTTAAATATCAATTTTTTCAAATTCCGTGAAATATTTCTAGGAAAAATATTGCTGGAAACTAAAAATGTAGAAAAATTTATTTTGTCTTTTGTAACAAAAACTGATTCCAACTTGTTGATCTACGGAAATTTATAATAGGAATATATAATATTTATTTTTATATAAAGGGGCCTTGGGAGAATGAATTCTTAGACTGAGAAATTGTTCAGTTTCCCATTTAAAGACACTAGAAAGCCAAATTTGGACCTAGGCATCTTGAAGATCGTACTGTACAATATTAGGGAATAAAGGATTCCTAATATATTAAGAAGAGAAAAAAATTCATGGATCTAATAGAATTCAAGCGATTTAGCTAAAGGATAATCCTACAAGAAAATTCAATAGTTATTTTTTTGTTGTTGGTAGAAAGGGAAGTGAAATCGGAAACTAGATAAATTAAAAACATATCATCAAGCGAATGCTTGCCATGGTGTGAGAGGAAACTGTCCTGTTCTGTTTTCCTGCACACTTAAATACTTTTTTTTATGGGAATGAATTGCATTTCTTCATAAAGATCCAGATCACGTCCGTATATACCTTGAATATGAACAAAATTCTTGCATTATTCAAAGAGATATGGCATCGAAATTGCTTATTAGTAACTTCATTCTCGCTTAAAACGCTTCATGCTAATTCCCTGGCTATTATCAGATAAACTTATAAAGAAATAAATCTATTAGCAAATACTGCAATTATTACTTCTCTTTTCATTAGATTCGAATAAAGTCATTATTGTAGCACATTTTATTGCTTCCCAAATACGGAAAAATAATCAAAGATTTTATTTCCGCATTCCGTCAACTATTTCTTCAGAGCATCTTACTTCCAATAATCGTCTCCCGTTTATTCGAAATTGAAAACTGAAAACTTCTCATGTTAATTTTTCAGCTTCCAAGTTACTTTAATAGTAAAGGAATATTAAAGAAATTCAATATTAAGAAAATCGTTTAAAATTTGAATTTACCTTTAATGTCATTCTCAAAAAGATTTAATTCTCGGATATAGTGGCTGAGCTGTTATTGTCATTGGTTATTATCACATTATACTGAAAGTCTCCTGTCACACCTCATGGCAAGCATTTACTTGATGATATGCTTTAATTTATCTAGTTTTCAATTTCACTTTGAATCTAGAAGATTCACTTCCTTTCTAATAACAAAAAAAAAACTCTTGAATTTTCATGTAGGCTTATCCTTTAGTTAAACAGCTTGCATTCTATTAGACACACGAATTCTTTATTACCTAATAATTTAAAGTACAAATATTCTACTTTAGAAGTTAATGCTATAGTCACTCCAGGATCCGTCCCTTGATTTGGTCATGGTGGCAATATATATATATATTTCACAACTTTTTTTCATTAATCCAGTATAAATTTGAAGAAAAATATGCTTTATGCATAGAATTCCGCTAGACTTCCGTAGCACTGAAATTTGACTCTTGATTAATACTCGGTCAGTGATTCTCACTGCAGATTTATTATTAGCTAGCAATGTTTGCAAGACTCTAGTTTTCATGAAGGTATAAAATTAAGGTTAATAAAAAACTGAAGTTTTTTATGTGACAAACAATAGAGGAAAAAATTTTAAACTGATAACTCTGATCAAAACCAAATATATTGAATATTTCTAGCATTAAGAAAACTTGAAACATTTTGAAAACAATTTAGAGAGACTTTCTCAAAAGTTTTTTTTCAACTTAATGTTGATTTTATTATAATAATTGGCTAAACAGAAATTTCTGATAGCGTAAAGACCTCACCACAATTAAACATTCTTCTCTAATTGCTATTAAATATAATCGGTTTTATTCTCAACGTAGTATTTGCTATGAAATGGTATGAATAATGACGAGTTTCAGAGATATCTATTATACCACATATTAAGGAAAAAGTAAATTTGTTTTTTAAATTAATTTTATTCAACAATGACATTTACAATTACTTAACTTTCACAGATTTCAATATTTTCTATAAATATTGATCAATAGAATATGAAAATACACATACAAAATAATATTTCTTGCTATACATTCACAGATTGCGTTCAGACATATAAGAATACAGAACATAAAAATAAGAAAATAAATGTTTCTTCTGATACATTCACATGTTGCGTACATCTGATTTTACTTTCCACTGCATTAATTCCATACAAGCGAGTGCATCTTCGACACTATCGTGACCATTTTTACTTTGTTGAATAAGTTTTCCCAAGTAACATTCAACAAGGGATTTCAAGGATCTCTTATACGGAGGACCACGATGGTGAGGAAACACAACTGATGTGTCCACAACTGTTCCGTGGATTATTTGTAGAGCTCTGAAGTCATTATCCAAGCCATGACCAACGATAATTGATTTCGAATGTATTAAATTTAAGAGCACTGTTTGAACATCTTCTAATGTAACTGTTACATTTTCTAGATCCTTCGAAGTTATACCACTATACCTAGTGTTGTAATCCATGATGGGATTAACTGATAAAACAAATGTGTCATAGATCATATTGCAATCGGAATTTACAACACTTATTCTCGTTACTTCTAAACCTTTCAATGTAAAAGACATTTCACAATCGAGAAAATAGATTTCATGGCTGAAATCAGTATTTAGGTCATTCGTCTTTACACACTTCACTGCTTCTACTGGAGGTGGGGAACTTACGTGATAATCTTCTGTGACACAACCCATAAATGAAATCTTGCAGCAGGAAGTTTCTCGTCCAGTGCTTGTCATCCAAATTCTCCCCGGGTGATATGTGCATTTATTCGTTGCCTTATAACCTTCTTCATTCGTCACAGAATAAACACTTTTGCAGCGGGTGCAGCATCTGTTTTTAGAGTCTGATATATCAGTAGTGTAGTAGTCAAAGACTGCCATTCCTGGCTTTCCAGGTAATTCCAAGGGAAAACCGTTAGCTTTTAATTGTCGTGCAGTGAGCACATAAGGCTGCAATTGATAGTAAAGTTGCAGTTTCTTCTTGTCTCCGGAAGACGATTGTTCGATTATTGGTTCTGTGATTATTTTGCTCTCTTCCTCTTGATTAGAGAGCTTCCGGAGCATTCTGGGAGGTATTACAACATACTGATCAGCAAATTCCTTTGGCATCTGTGAGACTAGAGAGTTTGTATATAAGGCAAAATTTATGAAATCTATGTCTTCTTCCTTACATCTCAAACAATTAAAATTATCCGGAAACCCATTTCTTTGGGCCTGAAGACATTCTTCCCTAATTTCATCATTTGGGATTGAATTACTCGTAGATACTTTTAGATACTCGTAAGGTGCTTTCTTCAGCTTCTCAGTCACGGTTGAATCGTGATTCTTCTTGACCGCATCTAAACCAAGGGCGCTTCTGTCTTCTTGAGTAGGCTCACAGAACAATTGCGTATATTTCTGTCTGTTTCTTAGTAGCCATTCATCCTGCTTCACGTTATCGTTCATATGTCCTTGAGACATACGATTCCCATTCTTCTGGAGGTTAAGAAATCCTTCTCTAGGATGAGAAAGTTCATCATTTGTTTTATCTAGTAAGTGGGTATATCCCTTTCTGTTCATTGGTGCTGGCAGAGGCTCTTTGCTCATACTGTCCTTTTCGACATTATTGGTTGTAGCTCCTTTTGGCACATTTTCTTCATGAACAACAGGCGGTTCTGGATTATCAGGAGGATGAACATCTGTTTGCAAGAGAAAAATGGTATTTGCCTCAAAGCTCTTTAATCGTTGTCGATATTTTTCACTCACGCTGCCCCCTCGGTGTGAGCGCCTGTACGTGGTGAGGGGGACCACCCTGTGAAGGTTCCCGCTGGCTCGGTTATCTTCTCAGGGTCCTAAACGCTCGCCCGCGTGTTTGCCGTGCGCGGAGACCCGTGTCCCGGGAAAGGAGGATCCTGGTAGTTGCTCGGGGGTCCCCGTCTTCTCTCCTCAGCTCATGACTGGCGTGGTCCCCATTGGCCTTCTTGCCATTGGGGAGCCTGTCCGTCGCGGGGCTGGGCAGCGGATTCCGGGGCCTCTGCTATACACTGCTTTGGCCTCTGCTTCCGGTAAACGGGAGCTCCTGGGGTGGCCCCCCCAGGAGCAATCGGCTGGTGGGCAGGTCCTGCTAGGGTCAACCGTGCAGAGCGGTGAGTAACCTTGCCCACGGTCCGGGTACAGGTTTACAAGTTTTCTCACAACTTCTTTTCCTTTTGTAGTTATCCTTTCTTTGTGAGGCCAGTTTGGCCATTCACAATTTTGTTATTTTACGCTTTGTTTCATTTGTGTAGAACGTTTTTGTTCTGCACATTTCTCTTTTTATTTTCCTTCTATTTATTTGTGAGGGCTTGGCTCACTGTCTGTGTGGGTATAGTGCCTGCGTAGCCCTGGCGCCCGACTGGGCGTCCCCTTGTTGGGCTCCGTGGAGGGTGGGGACAGCGGGCACTGAACCACACAAAACCAAACATGCGAGTGAATGATGAAAATGCGATTTTGCTCGACATGAACCCCCGTCTTTGTCCTTGTCTCCGTTATCTCTGCCATCGTCTTCTGTGTCTGTGTCTTCGTTCCCAAAGTTCTTGATCATCCACTCCACGGGTGATCAGGTGCTTGGGGACATGTCCCCTTTTTTCGTCAACAAAGGTTTAAAAGGTCTTGCGGGAGAGCCGAAATCTGTCAAGCGCTTACGATCTGGCGACTTGCAGGTTGAGACCGCTTGTTCAAAACACTCTGAACTGCTCCTGAAAGTAAAAGATATTGGTGGGGTGGCTGTCGAAGTCACTCCCCATAAAACTTTGAATTCCTCTCGGGGTGTGATCACCGAATGGGGCCTCCTCAAAGTCACTGAGGAGGAAATCCTCTCGGAGCTCGCATCTCAAGGAGTAACAGCGGTCCACCGGGTTTCGACACGCCGTGATGGGAAATTGACACCCACCAGGGTGTTGATTGTGACATTTAACATGCCACGCCTGCCTTCTTCCATCAAGGCAGGTTACTTACATTGTGAGGTTCGGCCGTATATCCCAAACCCTCTGCGCTGTTTCCAGTGTCAGATATACGGTCATGCCCGCACAGCATGCAGGGGCAAGCACACCTGTGCTCGCTGTGGCAGTAAGGATCATCTCGATCCTGACTGCACAGCAGAAAAGGCATGCTGCGTGAACTGTAGTGGCGAACATCCGGCGTACTCCCGTGACTGTCCGAAGTGGAAGGAGGAAAAGGAGGTACAACGCCTCAAAGTCGTGAACAACATCTCGTATGCTGAAGCGAGAAAGCTGGCTGCACCGCCCGCCCCACCTGGCAAAGTTTCCTATGCCAGTGCAGTCATTGGAAAGCCCATCGTTCCAATGACTTCGGTTGCGGTGCAGACTGACATCAGTGTACCACCTACTGAGTCTTTCTCGCCAGCTGCGAAGTACCTCCTCACGCAGGCGAGACCGAGGGTGGTGTCGACTTCGACATCAACCCCGGTTTCCATTCCTGCAGCTCAGCCTTCCACCTCTACCAGAAGGCCTCCTCCTCCCCGTCCTCAGACAGCAAGACCTTCAAAACCTAAGGGGCCCCCACAGGGGCCCAAAAAGAAAATCACAGCACCTCAAACGGCGGTCACCGATCCATGCCCCTCGGACGATTACGAGGACATGGATACCGACCGCCCCCTATTCACTAAACCGTCCTCTGCGGCGGTGAAGTTGAATAGGAATTCGTCGTCCGCCCACTCTTCTAAGTCCTGAGATGGCCACACTCCTACAATGGAATTGTCGTGGATTCCAGAGGAATCTTGACGACATCAAGGCCCTCCTTCAGGCACACCAGCCCATCTGTGTGTGCCTGCAGGAGACATACTTGCAGCCAGTCACAGATCCCACGATCCGGCACTTTTCACTAGTTCGCCGGGACCGGGATGGAGATGGTCCAGCTCGCGGGGGTGTTGCCATCCTCGTGAGCAACCATTCTCCATTCCAGGTCGTACCCCTCGCTACCAACTTAGAGGCGGTAGCCATCCGTCTATTCGTGGGGTTCTCACTGACTGTCTGCTCTGTATATCTTCCACCTGGGAGCATCGTCTTCCAGGAAGACCTTGATGATCTCGTCTCGCAGCTGCCGTCCCCCTTCCTCATTATGGGGGACCTCAACGGACACAGTCCACTTTGGGGCAGTGCTGACACCAACGGGAGGGGCGGGGTCCTGGAGCAGTGGCTCCTGGATCCTTCTCTCTCCCTGTTGAACACCGGTGTGAGTACTTACTTTAACTCCCCAACCCGCACTTTCACTGCCATTGACCTCACCATCTGCTCCTCCTCGATCCTTCCACTCTTTACATGGGAGGTCGAGGACAACCCTTACGGAAGCGATCACCTCCCCGTGGTGTGCACCATCTCCCGTGGGGGGCCTTGCAGCCCTTCACGCGTCTCACGGTGGAGGCTCGATCGGGCTGACTGGGGTGGTTTTGAGCTGCTCTCTGAGCTCGGCGACCACTCTGTCAGCCAGGAGCCCATCAATGTCGCAGTAGCGGAGATAACGGACTGTATCGTAGATGCAGCTGCATCAACTATTCCTCAAACTTCTACACGGTTTCCTCGCTTTCCGAAACCGTGGTGGAATCCAGATTGCACCGCAGCTCATAAGGCTCAGAACAAGACTTGGGGGGTGTTTCGGAGATATCCGACAACCCCCAACCTCGAAAATTTCAAACGCGCCAAGGCGAAAGCTCGTTTCGTCCGACGCCAGAGCCAGAAGGAATCCTGGATCAAGTATATATCTTCTATCACCCGCACGACTACTTCTAAGGTCGTGTGGGATAAAGTTCGGAAGATGAGTGGGAACTACACGTCCCACTCATTATCGATCCTGGAGCACAATGGACAGGCAATTGCTGATCCCAAAGCAATTGCCGACACTCTGGGGGAGTCATTCTCTTCCATCTCTTCGTCTTCCTCTTACTCCCCCGAGTTTCTGGCCCAGAAGGGCAGGGCGGAGCGCTCTCCACTGTCTTTCCACTCGAATGGCCTGGAGCCTTACAACAGGCCATTCACAGCGGAGGAGCTTCGCCTTGCTCTGCACTCTTCTCGTGCCTCTGCTGTAGGGCCGGACAATGTCCATTATGCCATGCTCCAACATCTTTCACCATTGAGTAAGGATCGGCTGCTCCATCTCTTCAATCGCATTTTTCTCGAGGAGCAGTTTCCGGACTCCTGGCGGGAGGCCATCGTCTTGGCCTTCCCCAAGCCAGGCAAAGATCCCAAGATTCCTTCCAATTATCGTCCCATCGCATTGACGAGCTGCGTGTGCAAGGTGTTGGAAAGAATGGTAAATGCCAGACTCATCTGGTATTTAGAACATCACAACCTTCTTTTCAACACCCAGTGTGGCTTTCGCAGGCAACGGTCAACTCTTGACCATCTGATACGCCTCGAATCGGCTATCAGAAATTCATTTTTAAGAAGAGAGCACCTGGTGTCAATTTTCTTCGACATCGAAAAAGCGTACGACATGGCTTGGAGATTCGGCATTCTTCGTGACCTCCACAGCTTCGGCTTGAGAGGTCACATGCCGATCTTCATCTCCAACTTCTTATCGACACGCTCTTTTCGTGTCCGTGTCGGTAACACTCTGTCGCGGCCGTACCCCCAAGAACAGGGGGTGCCACAAGGCTGCGTTCTGAGTGTTACGCTTTTCGCTGTCAAGATTAATTCTATAACTAGACAACTTCCTCCATCAGTAGGCAATGCCCTCTATGTTGATGACTTTAGCATCTTTTGCTCTTCGTCCAGCATGAGGGTCATTGAAAGACAACTGCAAATTGCCCTGAACAATCTTTCGGTTTGGGCGACGGCAAACGGGTTTCGGTTCTCCCCACAGAAGACCGCTTGTGTGCACTTTTGCCACAAGCGTAATCTTCACCTGGATCCCGAGCTGCGGCTCGGGGGTAACATCATTCCAGTTGTGGCGGAGACCAAGTTTCTCGGTCTCATATTCGATCGGAAATTGACCTTTTTACCACACATACGTCATCTCAGGTCCAAGTGCACGCGGGCATTGAACATCGTCAAGGTCCTCTCCTCCCTCTCTTGGGGGGCGGACCGATGTTCTTTGCTCCGCCTGTACCGTGCACTTGTCCGATCGAAACTGGACTACGGATCCCAGGTGTACGACTCGGCCCGGGATTCGGTGGTGAAGGTGCTGGATCCCCTCCATCATCAGGCTCTCCGTGTTTGCACGGGAGCCTTCCGCACCTCACCGGTCCAGAGTCTTTACGTTGAGACTGACGAACCTTCTTTATCTCTTCGCCGTCAGCAGTTGTCCCTACAATATGCGTCTAAATTGCGATCCCTGCCTGGCCATCCCACTTGGGACTGCGTTTTCAGTCCGAAGTGGGAAATGCTTTACAATAATCGGCCGACTGCCATTCGTCCTTTTGGTTTGCGTGTCCGAGGCTACCTCAGAGACATCAACACCAGTCTCGATAGCGTTGCACAGTCGACAGCTGAGCCACTTCCACCTTGGCTCGCTGTTTCCCCTTCATGCGATTTTTCCCTGTGCAGGACCGGGAAGGCCTTTACACCCGACTGTGTGTACCGGCAACTCTTTGCCAGCCATCGTGCTGAGCACCCGGACTTCTTGCCTGTCTTCACAGATGGCTCGAAGTCCGGCACTTCTGTGGGATCTGCCATGGTCTGCTGTGATGTAATCATTGCAGACCAGATCCCACTGCAGTGTTCCATCTTCACTGCAGAGTTGCACGCTATCAGTCTCGCCTTGGACCACGTGGCGACTAAGCATCATCGTCGGTGTGTGCTTTACACCGACTCGCTTAGCTCGCTACAGGCTTTGATCTCGGTGAGGCATCGCCCTCACCCAGTTCTTACTAAGATCCGCCAGCAGCTACATCGTCTGGCAGCCACCACCACCATCCATTTCTGTTGGGTGCCCGGTCACGTCGGAATCAGGGGCAATGATTTGGCAGATTCTGCTGCTAGGTCAGCCACGCCCCTGTCCGACTCTCCGTTGCCGGTTCCCTATCTGGATTTCCGGCAGCGTTTTACCATCGAGCTCCGGGCACAGTGGCAGAGGTCTTGGTCAGAAGAGCTTACGAACAAGCTCTTTGAGATCAAACCTATCATCAAACCATGGCAGTCTTGTTACCGCAGGAATCGCAAGGAGGAAGTTGTACTTGCTCGGCTCCGCTTAGGTCATTCGTTTATTACTCATTCGTTTCTCTTACGGGCGGACGACGTACCTAAGTGTGAGTTTTGTGACACCATTTTAACCATCAAACACATTTTAATATCGTGTCCATGTTTTAACTTTGAACGGCGTTTGTTTTTTAATTTTCATGATTTTACGTCCGAGCCCCTTACACTCGGACATTTATTAGCTGATCATTGTTGTTTTAACGCTGTCTTTCAATTTTTACGATTTACAGGTTATTTTACTCGTCTATAATTTTACTCTACTGATTGTTTACACCTGATTACTTTTATTTTTACAAAATATTTCTACATTTGTTTATTGTTATTCACTGCTTGTTATTTTATTGTTCTACATTTGTTTATTGTTATTCACTGCTTGTTATTTTATTGTTCTACATTTGTCTCGTTCAATTCCTAGTTTATTTTTAAAAATTGGTTGAGGGTTCCATGACTTTTATTTTTTTACATCTTGGACATTCGTTTGGCGCATTATAGCCGTAGTTGCTAATGCGCCATTAAACCCTAAACAACCAACCAACCAACCAATCACTCACGCTGTCCTGTTGGACATTGATATTCGTAGCGGTCTTACGATTCTTATTCTCGTGGTGGTTCACAGATACGTCTCCATCATCACTCAGTTCAGGATTTGTTTGACAAATAAATTTTGCATTTGTCTTGCTGCTTAATAGTGTTGTTAAATACTCTTTGCTCATGTAATCCTGTTCCATATTGGGGCTCTCAGCCACTATAGACACAGTTGTTCCATTTCTTTGGAGGGTACAAATTGATTCAGGATCGTTAATCGAACAAACTTTTGAGTACCGTGAGATTTGGGCATTTGTCTTGCTTCTTATTTGTCGTGGCAAAAAGTCTTCACTCGCATTATCCTTATGAATTTTGGTTTTCTCTTCTTCTTTAGTAATTCCATTTTCCTGGCAGTTAAACGGTGGCTCAGGGTCATCAGTGGAATCAACTTGAGTTTCCCCTGAAAACAAATAAGCAGTTGGAATAATGTTTATATAAGATTTGCCTAAAATATTTAAATAAATCTTTTGAAGTATGGAGCGAACCCTAAAGAATCTGAATTCTCATCCAGTAATCTACCTACATATATATTCACAGATACTGCGAGTTGAATTTTACAATAATTTTTACCGTTAGAAAATGCTAACATTTGGAAAATGAGAATTAATTCTTCGAAAATGATCGTTTACTGTTAGTCATTGTCATTTAGTACTTTACGAAAATATTCTCATAATTTGAAAGACAAGTTTGTCCTGACCGGAAACAGAAATAAATGAATAGGAAATTGTCGATTTATCTGCTAGGAATAAATATCCCTAAATATCCTATTCTAAAGAATAAGAGACTGCACTTTATATTATTTTTTAAACTAAAGCTCTCTTGGAATTTAAAGGAACTGAATATCCGAATGTTGCTAAGTATATATTAGTAAATTAATAACGTAAATAAATATAACATGAGATATTTTTCACATATGTTAAGGAAAGAGCGAGCACTTCTTCCATCTTATTTTTTCTGCAAAACATTTTTCCCAATGCTCAATGCACAAAAGTAAGACAAAACAATTTGACAAAACCATTTTGATAAAGAAATTTAGCATCTTTTTCTGTTGCAAATATCCTGGTTTTTTGTTATCCAGTATTCGATTTAGAAGGAAAGTTTAAATTTAAATATTTTTCCATTGAGCTATTTCAGAAAAGATAATTAAGAAATATATATTTCAAAATTAGTTTAAAATTACATAGATTTTTCGAAACAATTTTTTTTCTTGTGCAAATAAATTTATAAACAATTTATTTTCTTTATAATTGTGGTGGTCAAGAAATATTTCCGTTGATGAATTCATGGTGTTTCAAATACATTTGAAAGTATTAATCTCTGATTGGACCTAAAGACGTCTGCCTATACCTGAAGCGCAAATTGTGGTTGGTTGTGAAAAATGCTTTTTTTAATTGAAATATTTCCTGCAGAATCCAATTACGAAAAATAAATTGTTCATAAATCTATTTGCACATGATCAGAAAAAATCATTCTGAAAAATCTATGGAATTTCGAAACCTCTAGAATGTAGGTATGTATAAAATTTATGTAAACAATAGATACTGACGGTTTTAAAATAATGCCCATTCCGTATTAATCAAAGGCTAATTTGAAATAATTTGAACCATATATTTCTTAATTGTCTTTTCTGAAATAGCTAAATGGAAAAATATTCAAATTTAAACTTTGCTATTGAATAAAGTACTGGCTAATGAAAAAGGAAAACAGGATATTTAAAACAGGAAAGATTACTGAATTTCTTTATCAAAATGGTGTTCAGGAATAGTGGAAACGTTAAAAGTATTTCTGATTAAAAACTTACCTAGTTCACGACAATCGAGTATAATGCCTTCAGTGATGATATCTGGAAAACAAAGAGCATTACGTATTTTTCCTTTCTTCTTTGATGGCTTCCCACACTTCTTCTTTTTCTCTGAAAATAATAAATCTGTAAAATTTAATCATCTTATATAGCTAACTGAAAGCATATTAGCATTGAAACTTTGCTTCTATAGAAAATACTGGATAAAAAAGAACACAGGAATATTAAAACAGGAAAGATTTCTGAATTTCTTTATCAAAATGGTCT
The DNA here is from genome assembly GCA_038380435.1 of Ryuthela nishihirai. Lineage (NCBI taxonomy): Eukaryota > Metazoa > Arthropoda > Arachnida > Araneae > Heptathelidae > Ryuthela > Ryuthela nishihirai. The sequence continues at coordinate 92,265,734 of JAWZYU010000011.1, forward strand.
TCAGGGTTAGTGGAAAAGTTAAAACACTTCTCATTAAGCCCTTACCTTCTTCACGGCAATCCAAGAAAATGCCTTCTGTTGTGATATCTGGAAAACAAAGAGCATTACGCCTTTTTTCTTTCTTCTTCGACGACTTCCCACACATCTTTTTCTCTGAAAATAATAAATATGTAAAGTTTAATTATATTAAGTGTTCATTATCAATCACAGTAATTAATACAATAAAATAATTAAACATTACTAAATGAATTCTTATTAAAAAAAACACGGGCCCTCAAGCTTTCATTTGATACATAGTTTGTTACAATCCACACTCGTGTTCAGGAGATATAATATAGAACAATCGGTTTTATATTTGTCTCCGTTTTAGGAGGAGGAACTGCGCGTCAGAAGCATTCGTTTGATGTATAGCTTGTTACTTTCGGCACTCGCATTCTGGAAATAGAGCGGAAGAATAGTTTTCCTACTTTCCCTTTTTTAGGTCGGAAGTAAACTTGGGGGTCAATTTTTGATAGCCTATATGACACGCCACGCTTCATAAACTTTCATTTGACACTTAAATCATTAAGTTTCTCCATCGCATTTGAAAGATACGATGTAATTTGAAAGATATGAATGTATTTTTTACAAATCAACAAACCGACAACCCAATAAATACCAAACGAAAACAATAGGTAGGTAATTAGAAAGTAGCTGGCATTTTCTGTGTTCTGTGAAATGAGAGAGACATTCAAAGTTCCCTTTGAATCTAAATTTTTACAAAAAAACAACAACTAGGTAAATATAAATTAACGATTGAAGTTTAAAAAAAACATCTATTGCAATTAACCGCTTTTTGTATAGTTGACAAAATTCTTACACAATTATATTATCCGCAAAAATATTATATTTTAATTAACAGCAAATGGGCTAGTTCAGTTAGGAATGTAGTAAGCTTCATTCGTAAATGAACTTCATTTAACTGAAATGCTCAGCCCACCTAGCCATCACAGAAACCTCACTTTTAACCACCTTGACATATTTATCCCTCAATCCCTGTGTACCTGTCTGTTTCTTCCCATATAAAATTTAACAATCTGGTACAACCCCCTGCCGTTGTCTACTCTCAGTTAAATGAAGTTCAGTTAGGAATGATCATAAAGGGGAGCCGAAATTGGTTCGACCATTACCTGGTCAGATGATCATACAGGAGGCTGAAATTGGGTCTGGTCATTACCTGGTCAAAAATGTGTTGCAATCTCAAGCTTAAGAAATTTTATGCTAAGTTTAAGAAAATCACCTTCAACACTGAAGGTCTGAACGATTCAAATAGAACCAAAGCATACCATGATAGGCTACTTAGTCATTATGACAATGATCGTTTGCTTATTGCTGAAGTTGATAAAGAATGAGATCAGTCTCAACAGGCTTTTCTTGAAGCCAACAGTACTCTTTTGGGGTAAAAGGGAACAGGGGAAACAAAATTATTTGAGTGATTAGGCTATGAATCTTATTTCTGAAAGACGTAAGTGCAAAATTAATATGAATCAACACCCTACTAGTCCTAACAGAAGGCATTACAACGAGCTAAATGAACACATAAAGTATCAGTTAACAGCTAATGAGAATCTTTGACTTGATATCTTGGCTGACAAAGCAGAGGAAGCAGTTAGACAGGAGAACAGCAGGGGTTATACCAGATTGTTAATGTTTTATGTGGGAAGAAACAGACAGGTACACAGGGACTGAGGGATAAATATGGCAAAGTGATTAAAATTGAGGATTCTGTGATGGCTAGGTGGGCTGAGCATTTCAGAGATGTTCTAAATAATGTGATTATTTCTACTCTCACTTTTTTTAATGAGGATAGATGCATTACTGGCTTTTATGATGACCCTATATCTCATTCCGAAGTCGCATTGGCTATCTCTAAATTAAAAGTGCATAAATCCTCAGGGGTGGACGAAGTCACCACTGAAATGCTTAGAGCTGAGGACATTTGTTTTGTCACATGGCTGACTGAAATTTTGAATATTTTTTATGATAAAGGTGTTGTTCCTAGTGATTTTATTAGAGCTGTCATTGTCCCAATTTTTTAAAAATGTGATCGTAGTTCTTGTGATAATTATATGGGAATTAGTTTACTTTCTGTTCCAGGTAAAGTTTTTTGCATGATTATACTTAATTGAGTTAAGAATTTGGTGAATGGACAACTGCGTGATGAACAGTGTGGATTGAGAAGTGGTAGGGGATATATTGATAAAATATTTTCACTTAGACTGAGTCTTGAGAAATGTTTAGAGTTTCAGAAACCTGTGGTTATAAATGTTATAAAGGTTATAGATTTCAAAAAGACTTTTGACTCTGTTCATCCACATAATCTGTGGTTAATTGTTAGATCATATGGAATACCTGATAAGTTAATTAGTTTAATGAGAGCTCTCTATAAAAACACTGAATCGTGTGTGAGAGTTGGTACAGTCGCTCAAAAAAGTATCCGAACACTGTGGTTGATTACAGAATTCAGAAAAAATATCTCACAAAGAATTTTTCAGAAATTAGTGATCTGGCAACCTTCGTGTCACGTGACACGAAGGTTGCCAGATCACTGATTTTTAAAAAAATCTTTGCCAGATATTTTTTCTGAATTCTGTAATCAACCGTAGTGTTCGGATACATTTTTGAGCGACTGTACGTCTTGCTCGATTGGTTTAGCATTGCTAGTGGAGTTAGACAAGTGTGCATTTTGTCTTCTTTACTTTTAGTTTAGTTATTGATTATGTAATGCGGAATTCTTTGCAAGGAAAATATTCTGGTCTTAAATGGTTCAGAGGTTTCAAAATTTCTAATTTAGATTATGCAGATGATTTGGTGCTGTTGACTACTGATGTTGATGAGATGAATCTGTTCATTAGGGCTGTTGATGAGACTGGTAATAAAGTAGGTTTGGTGACAAACAGAGAAAAAACTAGTGATGAAAATTGGTGAGGCAGAGAGTGCTTCAGTTGCTTTGAATGGCTGTACTATTAAGCAAGTGTCTGAGTTTAATTATCGTGGGAGCTAATAGATATTGCTGATGTGCGGAGTGAGATAAATAGAAGAATAGGGATTGCCGCTGGGACTTTTAAGAATCTATATGAGAGTATGGATAAATAGGCGTATTAACCTAAAGATTAAAATTAGGCAGTATAATAGTTTTTTTTTCTTTCTCATATTAGTTATGGTAGCCAAAGATGAACGCTTTGTAAGCAGGAAAACAAGAAACTTGATGCCTGTGATTCTAGATGCTTAAGCAATATTTTGGGCATTATGTCGTTTGACTTTTTAAGTAATGACGAGGTTAGAAGAAGGAGTCATCAACCACCTTTGAACAGCGTATTGTGCAGAGAGAGACTGCGGGTTTGGCCATGTTGCTCGTATGCATAGCTGAATATTGGCCAAGAGGATTATGAACAGTGTACCTAAAAGTATCAGAAAAAGGGGGAGACGTGCGATGTGATGGGCAGAAAATGTCAAACAAGACCTTACTAGAATTGGCCTAGAGTGGCGAAATGCAGCAGCTGTAGCTCAAAAGAGACATGTCTGGAAATGAAAATTACACATTATGGTTGGACATTCGTAGCCCATGGCTGAATTAAGATTTTGTATGTTAGTATGTCTGTATGTATGTTGTTCGCCAAGTTGAGCATCATACTTGCTGTTCTTTTCTCTATAGACAAACATTTATATAACGAGTAAATATTTATTCGTCTATGATTCGCATTTTAAAACAAATACGTTTAATATTCATTCCTTTTCCAAAAGTTATTCATTTTCAACTTTTTTTGTAACATTTAAAATATTTTCACCTTTTTAAAGTAGGAATACTTTGAAAGACTCAAAAAATATATTATAAAACAATACTAGAGTGTTTAGTTACATCACCAAAGAAATAAAAAAAATTGCTTTGAGAGTTTCCTTTAAGGCTAAAATAAACCTTAAAGGAAACTCTCAATGGACAAGATTAGAACAGGAAATTGGCAATGTCTATGAAGGAGAACCTTCAGCAGAAATGTAAGTTCTCTGAATAAGGAAAATAATTTTACACAAGAGATGATGCGGAATAAGACTCAATGATGCTTTGCTGTGCAGTAAATCACGATTCACAAGACATATTTAGAACCTTTTAGGAAGAAATACAAGTAGAAGTAATCATTGAGTTTATTCCCTTCAATGTGTTGTTTTCCGAATTTTGAGAAAATTTTCGTTATCATATTCAAAAATATGTTTATTTATTTTTTTCAAACTAGAAGGTTAAAGTGTTTTTTAATTATTTAAAATTATTAAATTTAAAACTAATTATTAAAAAGGAGATTTTTTCTACCTACTTTACCAATCATCTCTACCAATCAATTTAGTTACAATAACCACGATTTTATTTGTAATGTTAACCGTTGATATTAAAATAATCCTTTTCTCTTTATTTTATTTAAGATTAAGGGTGATTTCACAACTTACCGTTAATATTTTCTTCAACCACATTTCTTTTATTTGGTGCTCCATTAGCTCTCCTCTTAGAAAAACTCCGAGTGTTTCTTCGTCCTATATAATTAAGAATGTTTTAATTGAATGTATTTGCAAACCTTAAGCAAATAACATATTTTATTACTCTAGTACATGTTAATTTTTAATGTAGGAGAAAAAAGAAAACGGTTACTTAATCATCAGAACGTCTGCCGAAGTTGGTGAAGTATAGGAGATTTTCGAGTACGTTCTATGCTTATTCAAAAAGAAATTTTTCCATGCTCAATTTTATGGCATATAAGAAACACTCATATATCAGCTAGGAATATTATTGAAAAAAATTATTTAATATATTTAAATAATTAACGGTTACAACCATTAATACGGAACACAAAACAATCAGACCGAATAAAGACAAAACAATTTCAGTCATAATTATGGTTAAACGTAGTAGAAAGTGACCGAAAACCAGCCGTTTGAACAACACTAAACAGAAAGTAAAATATTTTGATTATAACGCATAAAACATAAAATCGAATCAAAATAAAAGGTGAGAAAATGAGTTAAAACTGAAGTTAAAATTAATGGAAATTTTATGGAATGTCCTATTTACTGAAAAATGCCACAATCTCACACAATTTCACCCAAATCTCGATTCTAAACAATATTCGTTTAAAATTGAAGTTGAAATATTTCACAGCATGCTCTGCACTTTAGCTCATCTTAAATACTCTTTAAAAATTTGTGAAAAGAAATAAAATTTCACAAATGTTTAAAATTATAGGTTTGGTAAATTTTTTATCACAACCTTCGGTAATCTCGTGGACGAGTGAATAGCACTCTTGGATACTGATTGGAAAGACCTGGGTTCAAGCCCTAGGTAAGTTCTGGATGGTTTCTGTTACCTTTCTGCTGAGTCCCGCGAACCTAACAGACTTTCTACGGGCGTAAAATCATAAAGGGTCCAGCAGCACTGCTGGTAAATTCTTAAATTGACGACCAATACTCTGTACATTTCAAGAACTATATTATTTAAATATTTCTCAAAAACGAGATGTGTAGAACACAACATGGAAGTGTCTCAGCACTTTGATAATTTAGAACAGTTTCTCCATTCTCAGAACAAAAAACAGCGAAATAAAGTTTAAATTTGAAAATTAGAAAATTAATTTTTAAATATTTCTATCTGCTGAAAAAATAAATTATACTCATTTCATAATAGTAATTTATTAATTACTTTTTAATACTATTTCGTACCAGTACTAATTATGTAGGATTAAAATTCCCACATCCATTTCGATTACATGATTTTCTTTCTTCATCGTTCAGAGAGTAAAAAAAATAATACTAATTTACTATTTTTTATAGAAAACTGTAGAAAGTAAGACGTATATAATCCTACTACCATTTTAGGTACGTTGCACAATATAAAGTTTAAATCCAGCCCTGAGTAGAAAAACGCATTTTTTACAAAAAGTAAACAACATATCAATTTATCCCCTTTTGATTCAGAGCGATCATCAGGTTCACTTGAAACAACTAGTTTCGTATTCTTCCAATTCTGAGTATATATATATCTCCTCAAAACTCGATTTTTTTGGTAACATTTTATGGAGGAAAATATTTTGCAGTCAGTAAAATTAATTTTTTCGTGAATGCATATTGTGTTTTTACTCAGGATACCAAATATGAGGAGATTTTTGCTATATTCGTTAAAATTAACATATATTTATTTTCGTTTATAATTAAGTTTTTGTTTATTTCTCAGAAGATGCAAGACTGTAAAACGTATATTACATTTTCTATTTATGAATTTTTGTAATTAATTTTTTAACATGCTGCATGGATGTTTGCCAATCTTCCTATTGCTTTTCGCTTGTATTTATCTGTTTGTGGATTTATCAAAACAGTTCTTCTACCATATCTTTCAAACGCGACTGACAACATCATGACTTATATTTTCATGTGCAAAATGTAACATTATTATGCATGGAGTGTCAGAGATTATAAGGAATTCACCACCCTCGCCTTCTTTACCGTTAAAAAAGACAGAAATATGAAAACGAGTGTTCTACAATATCTTCAGAACCCGAGTGCCAAAAGTAAAAATCTATGCATTAAATGAAAGCTTGTGTCGCAGGAATGTAATAGTCCATACCCAATTGACCCTCCGTGCTTTCTTCTTCCTTAAAAAGTGGAAAAAATTAAAATAATTTTTCCGCTATATCTTAAGGAGTGAAGGGCCGAAGATAAACAAATCATGCTTCGAATGAAAGTTTCTGACATGGGGCATTTACTCCCTGTTTCTTGCCCTCTAAGAAAAGGCCCAAAAGGAAACAATTATTCCGCTATAACGACGGAATGAAATGGCCGAAAATAACTATGTATGAGTCAAATGCAAGGTTTTACAGGTGAGGTATGTTACAGGTTAATAAAAATTCGAGATCTCTGCTTCTCCCTCTAAATAAGGAAATAATGAAAAGCAGCTCTTAGAATTACGAGTTTTGTTAAGTAAAAGCTCATATGAGGAATATTGTAAATCGTTTCGAATTTCATCTCCTTCATCACCAGAAAAAGTGGCGGATTTTCGCGGAGGTGTACCTCGGAAGTTATATCTCAAATTAACTGAGTTATATCTCAAATTAAAATGTGTGACACCTCATAGGTCATGGACTTCCTTAATCAGAACTTTAGAAACAGGTTGAAGAGAAATGTCGTCGAAGTGTATGAGCCATATATGTAAAATTCTGCAGATAAATAATTCAGTGACAAAAATCAAACATTTAAATAAATTGAAAATATATATATATCACCCCATATTCGCCCTACATAGTACAAAATAAAACTAAAACGAATCTATGCTTCAGTCAGTTACATTGAGAATTGTTTCCGCTAAACTTCATTCTGCCTCGGTGAAAATATCCGGCGAATGGTATATTAAATAGGACCCCGTGTGTAGGAGAGCATAATTTGTCACGTTAAAAAACACGCTATACTGATCTACGGGACCTGGGTTCGGGCCCCAGGTAAGGCATGGATGTTCGTGTTGTTTTCTGCTGAGGTCTTGCCATCCTCTCAGATCTTCTACTGTGGCATATAAACTAAGAGTCTCCTGTCAGACCGCTGTGGCAAGCAGCTGCTTGAGGGGGTATTTATTTATTTTATTATTGTCTTAAAGGAAGACGTCCATTTGTCTCGTAGCAGCAGTCTATTGGATCTCCTTCCCCAACAGACTGTGGTGTCTTTGTGACATAGCCATTTATCCAGAAAATTACTGACGTCACAGTATTGTGCAGAAAAAGGCATTTTAGGGGTAAACCAATGCAACAAGAATGAGTTAGGAAAACTTATGTGATATTAGGTATTTCTAGTGATTAACTGACAGAGCAGTTAGGGAGCTCTACCGCTGTTCCAAAGAAATACTTTATTATGTTAGTTTTATTTCAGGCAGTATTAAGTTCAACTTGACTATGGTCTGAGTAGGGTATATCTATACAGGATAAGGCTTGTGAATCGGTTGGGTTTTTTACTTCTGAGGAATAATTTTCCCACAGAAAAGAAAACGGAGTTAGTACGTTATCTCCAGCACAGCTCAGACACTAAAACCTGATAGCACAAAGAGATCATAAGCCATATGAGCTATCGAATAACCTCCAAAAATATTTGGGCGTAGGTGATACTGGAAAAGGTGTTGAAATAGATGGTGAAACCGTGAGAAAGAGAAACAACTGTTGAAGAGAATAGAAAAGTAATGGAAGTGATGAAATTTGGAATAAGAGAGGCAAGGACAAGAATAAAGAATGCAGAAATTTAATTTTATTGGATAGAAGTAAAATATCCCAGCAAAACAATAAAAAATATCAATGACATATGAATAAAAAAATTAATTATTATATCAGTAATAATTTATATTAGAATCTAAATAATTTTTAAACCATGCATTTAACAGAAAAAAGTAACTGAAGATAAATTAAGGACCGTAATCGATATTATTTAAACTCGATTTACAGCAAAATTATTTCAGTAGACTTATGGGAATTGGAATATTTAACAATATATCATTTTGTTTATGATTGATGCCTTGACATTTTGTTTTATGATGAATCACCTACGCCCAAATATTTTTGGAGGTTATTAAAGTTAATTTTCACCACACACTTTGTGTGTGGTGAAAAATAACTTTAAATTCTAAGTTTGCAAATTACTTTTCAAATTTAGAGTTTCATATTTCTGCATTTTGCTGTAATTGTTTCTATCCCACTTTATTGGTAAAGAGCATTATAAAATATCGTTTCTCGTCATTAGTGTAGAAAAAGAATTCTTTGTCTTCCTTTTGTCGAAACGAATTGATCCATTTTGTTATATTTGTATCCATACACAAAGACTACAGAAAAATAAATTTTAGAAACATTACACTACTTTCGTTTTGCATTTAACAAGTGATGCGAAAAAATAAGTTTTCCAATGGCAGGAATGATTAGAAAGTTGTCTATTGCAATCCTTGCAACTCCTTTCCTGGAAAAATGATGTAATGAAAATGGTCAATATCAAACCCTGGATTTTATGCTTTGTATTTTAAACACTAGCTTAGTTGTCATTTCCTAAAACCATCAATTATGTTTTCAGAATAGGTGCCAAAAATCTAAATTAGCAGCAAAATCCGTCATTTCAAATTCCCTCTAATATCTTGAAGTGGCGACTCTTGCTGCTGAACTTCAAGTATCTTGCCTAAAATATTAGCTTAAAAAAACAATTTATTTTCTTCCTTGCTATTTAAGAGTATTGTCCAAGCTTTTACGCCTGTCTCTTAGAAAACAGATTTTTATGAAAACAAAAAAAAAATTCTTGAAAACTTACCCTTAAAAACCTTCTTACTTCTCTCGAATCGTCGAGAGAAGACAAACATGATTATCGCCAAAATTATATAAATGGAGACGTTGATTAATTCCATGATCACAAGAAGTATCGCAGTACTAAAATATTCTATGGCTCTCCTCTTAAAATGGAAATATCGGTGTACAATCAATTCAGTCTCTAATCTTAGACAGGAAATTAAGCGACTAACTTCGACAAAGAATCCGAAATCTCAGAATTCAATGGCCGGTACTGTGACGTCAGTAATCCAAGTGTTTAGTCAGTAGCTTAACGAATCATAGGTCAATAGGTGGACAGAAAATTCGCTATTGTTCACCTTTCGTCGTGACGTCATTGATGGGAGTAGTGGTCAGTGCCTCGGGCATAGATTTAGGATAAAAGAGTCATTTCGCACAAAGTCACTACAATACAAGTGGACAATATCGGTTATATGGAAGGGGGTAAGTTGATGGTTGGACTTTGCTCCCCAATGGAACTTGCAGTAAAATTACAGCTTATCCCATATGTCAATAATGTCAAAATCTCAGTAATCCGTTAGTATGATCAGTAGCTTAACCAATCGTAGGTGAAACGTTTTACAGAGCTGCGAATTTACGAAAGATAAAGATTGTGGAATGGGGAAAAAAGGTTAAATGCAAAACGAAAGTAGGGTAATTGCTTCTAAAAATTCTTTTTCTCTATCTTTGTGTGTGGATACAAATATATTGTTCCATATATCCGGTATTGGTCACCTTTTGTCTTTGCGATTAGTCATCATTGATGTAAGTGTTGGTCATTGCCTCGGGCTTAACTTCGGAATTCAAGATTTATTTGAGGAAAAGTTTCTAAAATAGAAGTGTCGTGCCCACAGAAATTGATCCTGCGGACATGACTTGGGGGGCCAAAAGGTCCTAGGATATGCATTTCGTATGTTGAGAACAAAGACTTGTTTTGGTCACCAAGTTTCCACGAAATTTTCCCTGACGCCGGTTGCCACCGGTGGCGACCTTCGCCCCGGGTGTAGAATCTTCTGGACTGGAATCGCGTTCAACGTCAAAGGCCCCAGAGAAGGCGAGGCGACTTGGCTCAAGCATCCGCGACCAATAGCCAGTGCCCGCGTCAGCTTTCCGCGCTGACCACCGCTAGAGTTCGCGGCGAAAAAGGTGGCAAGGATGGACTGTTAGAAGAAAGTGTGTCTTTTGTCTCTTGCCCGTTGACTCTTGTTCGTCTCACAGTCTGGTCGAGCACTCTCTCTCCCTCCGTCCTGTGAGCGATGCGAGTGCCTGCGAGGAAAGGGCGCGATCCACCTTTGTCTGGCCGAGACTAGGCAGACGATATACCAGTCGACGATGCAGGACTCCCCATCTGAGGTCTCTACAGCGGCTACATACGAAACAGGTACGGGTCACTATCATTCGTAAATCTGAGTTTTTCCTAAGTACTGTTTTCTGCCTGCCACCGCCACCGTGTTCCCAAATAGGGACTACGGAACATGACTTTGGAGCTAATAGCTCGGACTTAACGGATGGACTTTGCCAGAGCAAATTCTTGGCTCCCCATTGTAAAGTCTGTCATTGCCTAAACGCTGCGTAGAAGAAACTGTACGCCGACGAAGGGCGTAAGTTGTGATAGAGAATGTTTAAGTAATACTGTTTGTTAATAAATTGAGTGTTAATTGGTAAAGCACGACTCCTCCCCATTTCTATTATTGTAAGTAAAGTTTCTGGGGTTACTATGGAAAGAGTGCCCGTCGGTAATCAGCGCAATTGAAGCACGGCCAGATATTAGGGAAGAAGTCAAAAAAAATGTCGGACCGCCCTAATACAAAAGGGGGTCTACGGCAGAAGCACCGAACCGGATATGCAAAAAAGGGTAAGATGAGAGTGGGACTTGTTGCCCATTCTCATCTTACTTGTTTGAAAATGTAGTGTAGAGGTATCTTAAATATAAATACTATTGACTTTAGTTAAAATCCAGTATATGTATCTTGTTACTGGAACAGGAAACTCATATATCCTTCGTAAAAACATAAAATCATGCTATATTCCAAAATGTCCCATGATATTTTCCCCTAGAAACGAGTTTACAATTACTTTTCAATTTATATATATCAAATACTATAACACACATTTTCAACGTATACGATAGTATACGGCGTATATCTATTCCCAGCTGGGTCAGCGTTGAGATTAGCTGCACAAACTCCCTGCCCTACCCACGGTTAGTATGGGAACTTCAAAAGTCCATCGTACTTTATATGGCATGTAAAGCCATCGCACCATATATGGAAGAGCCATTTCATGTGCACGTTAAAGAACACACTGGATGGCCCTGATGGGAGGCTACCATCTGTCTCCCAAAAAGCTGTTCCAGTGGGTACCCTTCCCCATCCTTCTCTGATCCTTCGGGGTCCTCAGGACCTGGTAATTTAGCCCATTGTGGGCAAAAAAAATGCCGCTCCGTGGTAAAAGAACCCAACCGAAAACTTTTCTATTCTAGATTAAGTTTTGAATCTTTTCCTTTTCTGCATACTGTTTCCGCTTTTAAAATTTGGATTACACAGCATTGTACGTCATTATGTTGTATTGTTTAAGCGCTAATTTAAATTAAACCGAACACTGCAAATTACAATAAAGAGAGGAAAACTCAGTGGATACAAATCAAAATATCTCTTTTAGGTTTGGACAATTTTTTTGATTTCAGAAAATTTGATACAATATTTAGCTATGAGAATGGAGTAACAAATCTCATATTTATATATACTGTATATTATCCATTTATTAAGAAATTTTTAAAGTCTACTAAAGCAAAGGAAAATTTTCTTAATCGAACACAGAAATTTTCCTCATATTTTCGCATCCCCTCTCTACATGTGGGATATTTTTTCTAGACTGTGACAGAAATTTACGAAATGAGTTTTAATGATCGAAACTATATTATTATTAAGTAATTAAATATTGGGAAACATAAGAATTCATCAAAATGATTTTTTTTAATTATACCGATATTCATATATGTACAGTGGTTAGCACGCTTGGCTACTGATCTAAGGGACCTGGGTTCGAGCTCCTGAATTAGGCATGGATGTGTGTGTCGTTTTTCTGCTGAGGTCCTGCCATCCTCTCAGATCTCCTACTATGGCATATAAACTGACAGGCTCCTGTCAGACCTCTGTGGCAAGCAGCTGCTTGAGGGGGTATTTATTTTTTTTTATTACATAAAATTCTATTTGAAAATGAACTATCAACATGAGATAAATCCTTCGGTGAAATTGGCGGAATACATATTACGTATATATTAGAGAAAAGGAAAATTTTGTCTACTCTTATGCAATACAGAAACTGAATTGTATTTAAATGCATCTAATATAGAAAGAAGAAAGTTTGTTTGTTTGTGTGTCTGTTCGCTTATGCACTCGGCTCCCCGAAAACCTAGAGACTTCAAACATTGCATGAACGTTCCCTTCACCGAGGGCCAGAATATGGGCTATATCCGAATCTTCTGTGGTGAATCCAAATTGGTGTGGCGGGTTGGAATTTCTCAAAATTCTAATAGACTTGCCATTAACGGTTGAATTTCATTCAAAATAAATGTTGCCGTCAATAAATTAAAAAAAAAGGATAAATCCGATTGACTAATATTCCGTGATAAACTCATTGTTCAGTTTTCTGGGTTTAGAACGCGAGCGTCCTTCGATATTGAAGTTGTTCTAATTTGGTAGGAGCAGAACACGAGATTCTTTGTTTAAATGAAAGCTTCAAACCAAAATTAGTATCAGAAGTTAAAATCATCAATTTCATTTGAAAAATATGCAAAAGTGAATAAAAATATATACAAATAATTACTAGATGTTTTAAGTATTATGTTTAGTAATAAATAATTTTATTTAGTATTAATATTTGCTTAATACCTTTACATTTTTTACGCACTTCAGACCATAGCTAATATTCTTTTGCTATAAAGTTACACATGCCTGGCAAATTGCATCCGATTAACTAGGGTGGGTAAGAAGTGATTTGTAAAGTTCGATTATCTGAGCAAGGAGTTACCGATTTTAATTTACAAACTACTAGCATGAGGAGGTTTATGGGTACCTCGAACTGCGTACATTTCGTTAGCGCCCTAAAGGGAAAATAATGACCAAAGTGTGGGATTGGGTTGTTTTATTTCTGAGCGGTAGTTTTTTCACAAAATGGGCTAAATGGTCAGGTCACAAGGACCACGAAGGCTCAGACAAATTTGTGCGAAGGGACCCAATAGAAAGGCTGTTGGGTGACAGATGGTAGCCTTTCGTCAAGGCCATTCAGTGTGTTCTTTAAAGTCACAGGATATGGCTCTCATGCACAGGTGACCAATGCTTAAAGTCACATCCGACTGGACAACAGCCTTTCCAAGTTCAGCAGTGTCACCTACTAACAGTGGGCAGGGCGGGAAATTTCATGGAGATAAATCTCAACGCCCACCCAACTAGGACTCTAACCTGGGAACTATAGATTACAAGACTGGCGCACAATTGACAGAGCCACCCCCCAGAGGATATCTATTGTAATGATAATTATGTCAAATGAAAACTTGCGACGTGGGGAGTGCCATCTATTCTGCATTTTTGGAAAGTTTCAGACCCGAGCAATGCCGGGTAAATCTGCTTTTATGCTATAGTGTTCTCCTCAGTAAATGGAAGGTTCATGCAAAGTTTGGTATCTCTAGCTCTTGTGGGAGCTGACTGAATAAACGAACACACAAACTTTCTTTTTTATATATTAGATTTGTAGGTACTTTTATTAGCTTTCGTATATTTTTCAATTTAAATTAATGATTTTAACTTCCCATACGAATCCAGATTTTGAAACTTTCATTTCAAGAAAGAATCTTGTGTTCCGCTCGTTCTAAATTAGAACGGCTACAAGATCCACGGACGGTCGACCTAGCAAAATGAACATGAGTTTATCACGCGAAATCAAAATCAAATTAGTTTGATGAACTCATTATTTCAAATTTAATGGTGGCAACAGTTATTTTGAATAACTTTCAACTGTTAATGTTTAATCATGCGAAATCAGATATTAGTTTAGTCTATTGTATCCCTTTTCTCAAATTTATTGGTGGCAGCATCTATTTTGAATAAAATTCAACCGTTAATGTCAAATCTATGGGAATTTTGGGAAATTCAAACCCGCCCAGCCCATTTTCGGTTGACTCCAGTGAGTTAGAAAATAGCCTATATTCTTCCGCAGGGTGAAGGGAACTTTCATGCAAAGTTTGAAGCCTCTAGCTCTTCTGGGGGCAGAGTGCAAAAATGGACAGACACAAAAAGAAACAACCAAACTAACTTTTTTCTTTATATATTAAATGGAATGCTATTAAAGATTCTTATTCAACATATTTCTTATTGGAAATAAATCCTTTTTCCATATATAGTGTGTTTTAATAATTGTATTTATTTTGTCGGAAGTCAAGCAAGAAAATCTTTATTAATGCATGAGAAATGAAAGCAAATGTTATTCTTATGGTGCAAATGATATTAATTAAAGGATATCTGTTATTGCATAGCTGAGGGAGCCTCGGTCAGTAGGCGGCACCGATGGACTTCGAAAACCTGCCATCTGTCGGATGGGACATTAAACACTGACTTGCTATTCCACAGAGAGAGCCATACCCTGTGCACATTGAAGAACACGGTGGATGGCCTTCATGGGAGACTACCACATGCGTCCCAACACCTGTCCAGTGGGTCACCTCCCGGAACCAATATCTTTAGTTTGGGGGCACGACCTTAGTCTTAGGAGAGGCCTGGAATTCGTAATATGTCAGGGGACAAATCGCTTTGTTAGAAGGCATGAAAGGAACACCTGGGAGAGATTAACAAACACACTAAAGATTAATTATTTTCCTTCTGGCTATCCCGTTGTTTAAGGGCAGTGGGTGGAGTAGAGAAATATTAATCTTCCCTGCTGACCACAGATTGCATCTGCCAAGTTCAAGCTAAGAAAAAAATCTGAATCTAGGGAGGGGGCAAGACGGCCTCTTGTCCTCCCCTAGATAACAGCGAATGTTCTAAATTCCATTGAGAATGCGTATAATGGGAATAGAGGCAAAAATTATGAAAATTATTTACATTTCGATTCATTTTTGAAGAAATATTTTAAAGAGCTGGAGAACGAATTGGGAAATGCTATAATACATTGAAAATACAGTCGTGTGTCCCACACTTTTGCATTTTTTGGCTCAGTTGTGTTCTAGATCCGGCCTGCTTCGAGACAATGAGTTCTGGATGTCAGAGAGGGAGGGCAAGATACGTTTTCTAGTTGGGTGGTCATTTCTTCTCTCAGCACTAATTTTTGCACAAAATGGGCTAAATAGCCAGATCACAAGGAACCGAAGCATTTAGAAAGGGGATATATTGGACAG
The DNA here is from genome assembly GCA_038380435.1 of Ryuthela nishihirai. NCBI lineage: Eukaryota > Metazoa > Arthropoda > Arachnida > Araneae > Heptathelidae > Ryuthela > Ryuthela nishihirai. The sequence continues at coordinate 92,281,478 of JAWZYU010000011.1, forward strand.
CTGTTAGTGAAGTCTTCTCCAGGTCATGCAACATCACCTTCAACGAGCACAATATATTGCTCTGTGTGTCTGTCGCCATGCTTTAATTTTGCATCCGACGTAGTGATATTGTTTCAGGCACGTCAGTGCTCCCTTGCTTACCGAGGACAAGGAAGGGTGATTAGTGTTAATATATCTTAAAGCTGACACAATTGGCGCTCGAACCTGTAAACTCCGATTTCCAGCCTAGCACGCTGGCGATTAGGCGACCCCCTAACGACAAGTTTTCGTATAATGAGTTGTGACACCCAGGCGGCAAGGGCGAAAATTCCTAGTAGGGTAAATAAGGTTCATTGTTCATGATCTGTCATTTATCGTCGCTTTATTTTTGGTTACGATGCGTCACTGTAATATTGGTGAAATGACCAGTTAAGCAGTCTACAGTCGTTTGTACCGATGTGTGCTTAAGCCCTTTTAGTTAAGTCAATGACCTACTCTCACAAGAGATCTGTAGTAAATATTTTTATGCAGATAGTGTTTCTGTTTTCAAGGTGCATAACTTCAGACGTCATTAGGTAAACAATGTACAATCGGAATGCTATCTCACTGACTAGATAAGAAATGATAAAATCAAAAGTTTACAATCCTCATTTACCTAGACATTATTTTTGACAAAAATTGCATTCCAAGCGAAGGCAGAAATATTTACTACCTATTGCACAGTGTAACAAATTTTTATTTATATACTGAGAAAAATTGAACGGCTCTTGCACTGATTCAGAAATTGTGAAATATCCATGTTTATTTTGGTCCACCTCTTCTTCGTCGCACTCTGTTTCTTAGCACAAATGGTCTCACTGGATCTCACAGATACCAGATATATTTCTTGATATTAAACAGTTGCACGACGGTTTTGGTTTTTATTAATTTAAATCTTATTCTTATCATTGAGGTACATATTAATATTTTTGGCCATAAATAAGAGTCCTTTTCTATTTTCAATAACCAATATTTCGCAGTTTTATATTTGGAAATGACATCAAAGTATATCTAAATACTACACCAGAAAAATCTAGCATATATATGTATATATCTGATGTCTACCTGTTTCTTACTGTTTCCTTCTTTTCAGAACGCCCGAAATATTTGCTCCCCCCCAACAACCGAAATAAATCACTCTTTTATGCAGTGGTACGAATTGCTTCTAAAATTATAAGTCCTAGAGAATAGCAAAACTTGGATACTGCTTCCTCAAAATGTAACTTAAACAGACGTAAATGTTTGGGCCCGCAAAACGTTTTCACCATCTCAAACCATTCCTGTAGCCCGTTCAATATCTTTAGGCATTGCTTTTAAACGTTTAGCGATAGAACCACAAAATACAGTGTACTGTTTCCTTTATTCGTTACTTAGACCAATGTAATGTCTTGGACTTTGAAATTTTTGCTCCTCAAAAAAATATACCCCAACTTTACCGCTTCAAATAATTATCCTCTTCGCCAATTCAATAATTTACCGCTTTAAAAAGTATTAAGAACTATTTCTGAAAGAGAAGAATTATAACTGCAAAATAAAATATACTGTTTTCTCTAATCCTAGCTTAGAACAATGTAATTGTCTGGACCATAAAATTTTCCCTCCCACAAAAAAATACTCTCTCAACCCTATGAAAAGTGATAGAATCTGCTTCTAAATCAGAATAGGTACCACCACCAAACTTAGAATAGTTCTTCCTCTAATAATAAAGTAGATTAACATTAGGATTTGGGCCCATAACATTTTCATCCCCTCAAAAAATTATTTCCTTTCTTAAATACCGTTAATAACTACTTATAAATGTTAAGTGACAGAACAGCCAAACTCAGTTTACTGTTTTCCCTAATCCCTATCAATCTAATAGTTCGGACGATCAAAATTTTCTTTCCACCCAAAAAATAGTTCCGTAACTAAGCCTTTTAAAATTTGACAGGAGCAACTTCTAAGCGACAAGAGCTTGAACTGCCACCCGGAGTATACTGTTTCCTCTACTCATGATTTAGACTATCGTAAATGTTTGGACCTAAAAATTACCTTCACGTCAAATAGTGGTAGGAGCCGTTAAGCGAAAATATCCAGAAACTCCCACTTTGTATACAGTTTCGTCTAATCCTAACTTAATCGACATTACCGTTAGGATATCCAAAAGTTTTTTTTCCGAAATAAATTAACCCAACCCCACCAAGATTAAAAAATAGTAGCTCCTTCTTCTAAATGTTAAGAACTAGCAGAGCAAAATTCTGTTCTTCTAATCGTAACTAATAGGAATGTAACGGCTTCGTTGCTTAATTATTTAACCTTTATAATTATTATTTACGCTTTTCTTTCTATATTTATTTTACATTCTTTATTTATGTTAAATTTTAATTAATTTTTTTCTATTTTCCTTATATATTTCTTTATTTTTTTAATACTTTTACTTCTGAAGCTCCCGATTAAACTTTTCTCTCATGAGTTTAATAGGAAGACTTACCTGAATAACCCCTCGATGCGAGAGCTTGTCCGTGGTGAGGGGACCACCCTGTGAAGGTTCTGCTGGCTCGGTTACCTTCACAGGGTCCTAAACGCTCGCCCGCGTGTTTGCCGTGCGCGAAGACCCGTGTCCCTGGAAAGGAGGATCCTGGCAGTTGCTCAGGGGTCCCCGTCTTCTCTCCCCAGCTCATGACTGGTGGGGTCCCCTTTGGCCGTATTGCCATCGGGGAGCCTGTCTGTCGCGGGGCTGGGCAGTGATTTCCGGGGCCGCTGCTATACACTGCTTTGGCCTCTGCTTCAGGTAAACGGGAGGTCCTGGGGCGGCCCCCTCAGGATCAATCGGCTGGTGGGCTGGTCCTGCTAGGGTCAACTATGCTGATCAGTGAGTAACCTTGTCCACCGTCCGGACAACGGTTTGCGAGTTTCCCCACACATTTACTGATTTTGTAGTTTTCTTTCTTTTGTGAGGCCAGCTCTTGCCTCACACTTTATTGCTTTGTTGCTTCTTTTGTTTTGTGGGAACTCCGACGAGTTTCCCACCATTTCTCTTTTACTTTTCCTTTTTGTTTTGTAGTGAGGGCTTGGCTCACTGGCTGTGTGGGTATGGTGCCCGGGCAGCCCTGGCGCCCAACTGGGCGTCCCCTTGTTGGACTCCATGGTGGGTGGGGACAACGGGCACTGAATTTTTTAAAACCAAACATGAGTTCTCCAACTCATCAAAATTCGAACAATGCTGCGAAGAGGGCTCGCCATGAACCCCCAACTTCTTTGTCTTTGCCTTCGTCTTCGTGTGTGTCTCCGTCTCCGAAGTTCCTGATCATCCACTCTACGGGTGATCAGGTACTTGGGGACATGTCCCCCTTTTTTATACATAAGGGTATTCAAGGTCTTGCGGGAGAACCGAAATCTGTCAAGCGCCTAAGATCCGGTGACTTGCAGGTGGAGACTGCGTGCTCCAAACATTCGGAGCTTCTATTAAAAGTTACAGCGATTGGTGGAGTGGCTGTCGAAGTCACTCCGCACAAGACGCTCAATTCCTCCCGGGGTGTGATCTCCGAGTGGGGCCTCCTCAAGGTTTCTGAGGAGGAAATCCTCTCGGAGCTTTCCGCCCAGGGAGTGATCGCAGTCCACCGGGTTTCGTCACGCCGTAATGGAAAGTTAGAACCCAGCCGGGTACTTATTCTAACTTTCAATACACCACGCCTGCCTACTTCCATCAAGGCAGGATACTTACACTGTGAGGTGCGGCCATTTATCCCCAATCCTCTGCGTTGCTTTCAATGCCAGAGGTTTGGCCATGCCCGCACCGCATGCCGGGGCAAGCCCACCTGTGCTCGTTGTGGCAGTCAGGATCATCTTGAACCTGACTGCACAGCAGAAAAGGCATGCTGTGTCAACTGCCGTGGTGAACATCCGGCGTACTCCCGCGACTGTCCGAAGTGGCTGGAGGAGAAAGAGGTACAACGCCTGAAGACCCTCCACAACATCAGCTATCCAGAGGCGAGAAAGCTCGCTGCACCGCCTGCCCCACCTGGCAAGGTCTCCTATGCCGGTGCGGTCGTCGGAAAGCCCGTCATTCCGATGGCTTCCGTGGCGGTGCAGACCGACATCAGCGTTCCACCAGCTGAATCTTTCTCGCCTGCTGCCAAGTACCTCTTGACGCAGGCGAAGCCGACGTCGGTGTCAACCTCGACATCGACACCGGTTTCTATTCCTGTGTCTGCGCCTTCCACATCCACCTCCGGAAGGCCCCCTCCACCCCGCCCACAGACAGCAAGACCTACGAAACCGAAGGGGCCCCCGCCGGGGCCCAAAAAGAAAATTTTACCTCCTCGTTCGGCGGTATCGGATCCATGTTGCTCGGACGACTCCGAGGACATGGACACCGACCGCCCTAATTTTCCTAAACCGTCGCTGGCGACGGTTAAAATAAATCGAAAGACGTCCGCCAATTCTTCAAAGACCTGAGATGGCCACACTCCTTCAATGGAACTGTCGTGGATTCCAGAGGAATATTGACGACATCAAGGTCCTCCTGAGGGCACACGAACCCCTCTGCGTGTGCCTTCAGGAGTCATTCTTACAGACAGCCAACAATCCCACTCTCCGGCACTTTTCTCTCGTTCGCCGGGACCGGGATGGAGATGGTCCAGCCCACGGAGGTGTTGCCATCCTCGTGAGCAACCATTCTCCATTCCAGGTCATTCCCCTTACTACGAACTTAGAGGCGGTAGCCATCCGCCTCTTTGTGGGATTTTCGTTGACTGTCTGTTCTGTCTACCTCCCACCCGGACGCATCGTTTTCCGGGACGACCTTGATGACCTCGTCTCGCAGCTGCCGTCCCCCTTCCTCATCATGGGGGACTTCAACGGACACAGTCCACTTTGGGGCAGTGCTGACACCAACGGGAGGGGCCGGGTCCTGGAGCAGTGGCTCCTGGATACGTCTCTCTCCCTGTTGAACACCGGTGTCAGTACTTACTTTCATTCCCCAACCCGCTCTTTCACTGCCATTGACCTCACCATCTGCTCCTCCTCGATCCTTCCACTCTTTACATGGGAGGTCGAGGACAATCCCTATGGAAGTGATCACCTCCCCGTGGTGTGCACCATGTCTCGTGGGGGGCCCTGCAGCCCTTCGCGGGTCTCCCGGTGGAGGCTTGATCGGGCTGATTGGAGTGGCTTCGAGCTCTTGTCTGAGCTCGATGAGCACTCTGTCAGCCAGGAGCCCATCAATGTTGCAGTGGCGGAATTGACGGACTGCATCGTCCATGCAGCTGCCTCTACTATTCCTCAGACCTCGACTCGGTTTCCGCGGTTCCCAAAACCGTGGTGGAATCCCGACTGCACCGCACCTCGTAAGGCTCAGAACAAGGCTTGGGGGGTGTTTCGGAGATATCCGACGTCCCCCAACCTCGAAGCATTCAAACGCGCCAGGGCGAAAGCCCGTTTCGTCCGGCGCCAGAGCCAGAAGGAATCTTGGATGAAATATACATCTTCTATCACCCGCACGACAGGTTCTAGGGTCGTGTGGGATAAGGTCCGGAAGATGGGTGGGAAGTACACGTCCCACTCATTATCGATCCTGGAGCACAATGGACAGGCAATTGCTGATCCTCGAGCAATTGCCGACATTCTGGGGGAGTCATTCTCCACCATCTCTTCTCTGTCCTCCTACTCCCCCGAGTTTCTGGCCCAGAAGAGCAGGGCCGAACGCTCTCCGCTGTCCTTCCATTCGAATGGCCTGGAGTCTTACAACAGGCCATTCACAGCGGAGGAGCTTCGCCGTGCTCTGCACACTTCTCGTGCATCTGCTGTTGGGCCAGACAATGTCCATTATGATATGCTCCAACATCTCTCACCATCGAGTAAGGATCGACTGCTCCGACTCTTCAACCGTCTTTATATCGAGGAGCAGTTTCCGGACTCCTGGCGGGAGGCCATCGTCTTGGCCTTCCCTAAGCCAGGGAAAGATCCCAAGATTCCTTCAAATTATCGTCCAATTGCGTTGACGAGCTGCGTCTGCAAGGTGTTGGAAAGGATGGTAAATACCAGGCTGGCCTGGTATTTGGAACATCACGGCCTTCTTTCCAACACCCAGTGTGGCTTTCGCAGGCACCGGTCTACCTTAGACCACCTGATCCGCCTCGAATCGGCGATCAGGAATTCCTTTTTACGTAGAGAGCACCTGGTGTCCATTTTTTTCGACATCGAAAAAGCGTACGACACGGCATGGAGATTCGGCATTCTTCGTGACCTTCACAGCTTGCGAGGTCACATGCCGATCTTCATTGCAAACTTTTTATCTTCTCGTATTTTTCGAGTTCGTGTCGGCAACACTCTGTCGCGGCCTTTCCCCCAAGAACAGGGGGTGCCTCAAGGCTGCGTCCTGAGTGTTACGCTTTTCGCTGTCAAGATCAATTCCATTACACGGCAACTTCCTCCGACTGTAGGCAATGCCCTCTATGTTGATGACTTTAGCATCTTTTGCTCATCGTCCAGCATGAGGGTCATTGAACGACAACTGCAAACTGCCCTGAACAATCTCTCGGTTTGGGCGACGGCGAATGGGTTCCGGTTCTCCCCACAGAAGACCGCTTGTGTGCACTTTTGCCGCAAGCGTAATCTTCATCTGGACCCCGAGCTGCGGCTCGGGGGTAACATCATTCCAGTTGTGGCGGAGACCAAGTTTCTCGGTCTCATCTTCGACCGGAAATTGACCTTTTTACCACATATTCGACATCTCAGGTCGAAGTGCACGCGGGCATTGAACATCATCAAGGTCCTCTCCTCCCTCTCTTGGGGGGCGGACCGATGTTCTTTGCTCCGCCTTTACCGTGCACTTGTCCGGTCGAAACTGGACTACGGATCCCAGGTGTATGACTCCGCCCGGGATTCGGTGGTGAAGGTGCTGGACCCCCTCCATCATCAGGCCCTCCGTGTGTGCACGGGGGTCTTCCACACTTCACCGGTCCAGAGTCTCTACGTTGAGACCGATGAACCATCTTTATCTATTCGCCGTCAGCAGTTGTCCCTGCAGTATGCTTCAAAATTGCGATCCCTGCCAGGCCATCCCACTTGGGACTGCGTTTTCAGTCCCAGGTGGGAAATGTTATACCAGAATCGGCCGACTGCCATTCGTCCTTTCGGTTTGCGTGTCCGAGGCTACCTCAGAGACATCAACACCAGTCTCGATAGCATCGCACAGTCGACAGCTGAGCCACTTCCACCTTGGCTCGTTGTTTCCCCTTCCTGCGATTTTTCCCTGTGCAGGACGGGGAAGGCCTTTACACCTGACTGTGTGTACCGGCAACTCTTTGCCAGCCATCGTGCTGAGCACCTGGACTTCTTGCCTGTCTTCACAGATGGCTCGAAGTCCGGCACTTCGGTGGGATCAGCCATGGTCTGCTGTGATGTAATCATTGCAGACCAGATCCCACAGCAGTGTTCCATCTTCACTGCTGAGTTGCATGCTATCAGCATTGCCTTGGACCATATAGCAGCTAAGCACCATCGTCGGTGTGTGCTTTACACCGACTCGCTTAGCTCGCTACAGGCTTTGATCTCGGTGAGGCATCGGCCTCACCCTGTTCTCTCCAAGATCCGCCAGCAGCTCCATCGTCTGGCAGCCACCACCACGATTCTCTTCTGTTGGGTGCCCGGTCATGTCGGAATCAGGGGCAATGATTTGGCAGATTCTGCTGCCAGGTCAGCCACGCCCCTGTCCGACTCTCCGTTGCCGGTTCCATATGTGGATTTCCGGCAGCGTTTCACCATCGAGCTCCGGGCACAGTGGCAGAGATCTTGGTCGGAACAGCTTACCAACAAGCTCTTTGAGATCAAACCTATCGTCAAACCGTGGCAGTCTTGTTACCGCAGGAATCGTAAGGAGGAAGTTGTCCTTGCTCGGCTCCGCTTAGGTCACTCGTTTTTAACTCACTCTTTTCTACTTAAGGCGGACGCAGTACCTAAGTGCGAGTTTTGTGACACCATTTTAACCGTTAAACATATTTTACTTCATTGTCTCGCTTTTAACCTTGAACGCAAAATGTATTTTAGCTTCCACAATTTTATGGCTGAGCCTCTTACACTCAGCCATCTTTTATCTGATGAATCGTTTTTAACTCCTGTTTTCGACTTTTTACGTTTTACAGGTTATTTTACACGTCTTTGATTTTTACCCTGTTTCCTGGTTTTTACTCTTGTTTGTGGTTTTAAACAGGTCCTATACACCCATTTTTATTGTTAACTTCTACACTTGTTACCTTTTACTCTTTTTACTTGTCGTTTTGTGCCGTTTTGTTAGTGTTCATTTTAATTTTGGTTGTGGGTTATGCGACTTTTATCCCTTTTTATCGTTTGTTTGGCGCAATATAGCCTTAGTTGCTGTTGCGCCAATAAACCCCAAACAACCAAACCAAACCAATTACCTGAATAGAGCAATAGCATCGTAAAATGTTAGTTTTGAAACTTGGAATTTCGTATTACTACATTTTGCTGTACAGTAGATCAAAAAATATTCAAACACTGTGGTTGATTATAGAATTCAGAAAAAAAAATATCTGGCAAATTTTTTTTGAAATTAGTGATCTGGCAAGCTTCGTGTACAGTACAGGAACGTTGCCAGATCACTAATTTTAAAAAGAAATCGTTGCTGATTTTTTTCTGAATTCTGTAATCAACCATAGTGTTTGGATATTTTTTGAGCGACTCTACCTGTTTTAACCCACTTTATGGTAAAGAGTGTTATAAAATATCAATTCCCTTCATTGTAGAAAGGAATATTTTGCTTCCCTTTGTCCAAATGAATTCATCTATTTCGTGATATTTGTATCAATACACAAATACAATTTGGAATATCTTTTATGATAAAGGCATGGATCCTAAGGATTTTACCTGAGCTATTATTATCCCTATTTCCAAAAGAGGTGATCGCAGTCCTTGCGATTGTTATAGGGGTATCAGCCTACTCTCTGTTCCAGGTAAAGTTCTTTGCATGATTTTGCTTAATAGAATTAATAATCTGGTTGACAGGCAATTGCGTGATGAGCTATGTGGATTCAGAAGTGGTAGGGGATGTGTGGATCAGATATTTTCATTTAGGAATATTCTTCAGAAACCAGTAGTATTTTTACAGATTTCGAAAAGGCTTTTGACTCTGTTGATCATCGTAATTTGTGGTTGATTGCGAGATCATATGGTATATCAGACAAGTTAGTTAACAAAATGAAAGCTCTCTACAATAACACTGAGTCGTGTGTGAGAGTTGGTAAGGCTTCTAGCAATTGGTTTAACATTACTTCTGGTGTTCGACAAGGGTGCATTTTTGTCTTTTACTCTCTTTAGTTTGATTATTGATTACCTGCAAGGGAAAGATTTTGGACTTAAATGGTTTTGAAATATGAAAATTTCTGATGTAGATTATGCTGATGATTTAGCCCTTTTGTCAAATGATATTGATGAGATGAACTCTTTCACTCGAGATGTTGATGAGACTGGTTACAAATAGAGAGAAAATTAAAGTGATGAAAACTGTAATGCAGGCTTTGATTTAGTTAATCGGAATGGTTGCAGTCTGGAGCAGGTGTTACAGTTTAATTATCTTGGGAGCTATGTAACAGATACTGGTGATATGCGACCTAGGATGCGGGGGGACAGACAATGTTAGACAGGACCTTGTTAGAATTGGTGTGCAGTGGCCAGATGCAGCAGATGTAGCTCAGGACAGATATGCTTGGGGAACTAAATTGCACGGTCTGGTTGGATCTCCGCAACCCATGGCTGCTTGAGGATGATTATGATGGTCGGTAGCGTAACCAATCATAGGTCAAAAGGGGGACAGAGCTACGAACTTAGAAAACTTCGATATTGGTCACTTTTGTCAAGACATCATTAATGTGAGTAGTGCCCAGTGCCTCTGTTCTTACTTGTGAATTCTATTCATTTGGGGAAAAGTTACTGCAATAGGTGGGAGACAGAACCGGATTTTTCGAAAGGGTAAGATGAAGATAGGACTTTGTACCCCACTGGATCTTGGCTGTGAAACTTGAACGGTGCTTTGGTTCAATCTTCGATCCTTACTTTGACTGCTTCCCTCAATAATATTTTCATATATCCTCGACTGATACAACATATAATTTACCCGTTTTTATATGTGCTGAAAGTTTTATTTGCACACAGTAACTATCATACCAGTTTAATACGAGTTTGTGAGCTACAGTTTAAAATTGAAAATATTGGTTAGCAAACTTAAATACAAATTAATTGACAAAATATAATCCCATTTATATATATATATGTCTTACTACTGGAGCAGGGAACTAACACATCCTTTGAAAAAATAGTAATCAATACCGCATAAGAAAAACATATAATCAATACAGCATAAGAGAACTTCGATGTGGCTAATTTGTTCAATTTATTCACAATAACAAGCATACAGCATTGATGTATGTCCATGACAATCGATAAATCTGACAATTCCTGATGACATTATACAATCTCACATAACAATAACTATATTACAGAATCTGACTCCTCATGGGCGAACACAATTTCAAATGACAACAATAATAATATGCATTGTATATCTTCATGAGGTTGACAGTTCTGAAATCACAAACAAAATGATACTGAAGCTTACTTCTAATGAGCGAATGCAATTTCGAGTGACAATAATAATACCTAATGAATATCTCCATGAAGTAGACAATCCTGGAAGCAGCCGAAATAACTCAACAAAATCGAAAGTGTAGAGATGACGGCATGTCCTGCTTCACTAGTGTATACAATGTGTGGGTCGTGTCATTCACGAATTACTTTTCTCCTAACTACTGGGTGTAAGGCATGCTTAATTAATGTGTCAAAGAATCAGAACATAAGCTTCACAATTTTTCTGAGGGCCCTTCGAAATAGCTGGACACTTGCGCTGAATCTACCTCTGTTGTGTGCGTGCGGGCGGGCAATGACTATTGTGTAAACTCTCCCAGAAGGAAAGCTGTCCACGTGAATCTCGTCCACTTTGTGGATCTCCCGTTTCGTGCATTGAAACAGCTCAGAATTCGCCGAAATCTTCCATGTCGGGGCAGTAACAGCTAGAGCCTTAAGGACAGTATCTGAGGTGGTTTGGTCGCTTGGGTGTCCCCTTATGATGGGCGGAATGCTGGGAAAGCTTTGCAGTTCGCTCCTATAGGAATCTTTGTTAATGAAGCAGTCCTGCGATTGGTAAGAAGCGAGGGTCTAGGGGGTGATCCTGTCTGTAGTGGAGGGAACAGTGATTCTACCGTTTCGGCCACGGTAACGTAATGAATACATGTGTGGGCGGTCATTGAAGGGGTGTACTTGGAATTGGCACAGCGGCAGTGGTTCGTGTGACTGTGGACGCTGCTCGAGCCAGATGGCCTGTGAACTTTTCTTAGGTGGCTTCAGGTGTCAAATCTCAGTCGTGGCCTTCTTGCTCCGATTCTGAGTTCACCCTGTGTTGGGGCGTTCGGTCGAAGCCACCTCGATTCACCAGGCGTGGAAAGCATGGAGTAAAAGGACGGAAGAAAGGAGGGATATTAATTATGCATAAAAATTCACGTGATATTATGTGTTTAAAATTAAAGGCAAAGCTATCTTTTTTTAAAAGCAATTAAAATGAAATTATTTATTCATAAGGATTTTATTAAAATAATTGAGAATATTTGAAATTATTTACCAGATTTTAAAAAATAAACAACTACCAATTTGTTTTTTATTAATTGAGCTATAATAAGATGTGCTATATTTTCGAAAATTAGGTCTTCTCTTACTTCAGTGTGCAGGCGTATTACATCGACATGTTTTTGGCCTTGTTTGACCTTGGTTCGGTGCAATGTACGAGGAGATTGGAATATTTTTTCCTTTTGCTTTTCCCATCGATGCGAGAGCCTGTCCGTGGTGAGGGGACAACCCTGTGAAGGTTCCGCTGGCTCGGTTACCTTCACAGGGTCCTAAACGCTCGCCCACGTGTTTGCCGTGCGTGGAGACCCGTGTCCCGGGAAAGGAGGATCCTGGTAGTTGCTCGGGGGTCCCCGTCTTCTCTCTCAGCTCATGACTGGCGTGGTCCCCATTGGCCATCTTGCCATTGGGGAGCCTGTCTGTCGCGGGGCTGGGCAGCGGATTCCGGGGCCTCTGCTATACACTGCTTTGGCCTCTGCTTCCGGTAAACGGGAGCTCCTGGGGTGGCCCCCCCAGGAGCAATCGGCTGGTGGGCAGGTCCTGCTAGGGTCAACCGTGCAGAGCGGTGAGTAACCTTGCCCACGGTCCGGGTACAGGTTTACAAGTTTCCTCACAACTTATTTTCCTTTTGTTGTTATCTTTTCTTTGTGAGGCCAGGTTGGCCATTCACAATTTTGTTATTTTAAGCTTTGTTTCTTTTGTGTAGAACGTTTTTGTTCTGCACATTTCTCTTTTCATTTTCCTTGTATTTATTTGTGAGGGCTTGGCTCACTGTCTGTGTGGGTATAGTGCCTGCGTAGCCCTGGCGCCCGACTGGGCGTCCCCTTGTTGGGCTCCGTGGAGGGTGGGGACAGCGGGCACTGAACCACACAAAAACAAACATGCGAGAGAATGAAGAAAATAATGCGATCGCCGCCAACAAGAGGGCTCGACGTGAGCCCCCATCTTCCTCGTTGTCTAGGTTATCTCTGCCGTCGTCTTCTGTGTCTGTGTCTTCGTTCCCAAAGTTCCTGATCATCCACTCCACGGGTGATCAGGTACTTGGGGACATGTCCCCTTTTTTCGTTAATAAAGGTTTGAAAGGTCTTGCGGGAGAACCGAAATCCGTAAAGCGCTTACGATCTGGCGACTTACAAGTTGAGACCGCTTGTTCAAAACACTCCGAACTACTCCTGAAAGTCAAAGAAATTGGTGGGGTGGCTGTCGAAGTCACTCCCCATAAAACTTTGAATTCCTCTCGGGGTGTGATCACCGAGTGGGGCCTCCTCAAAGTCACTGAGGAGGAGATCCTCTCGGAGCTCACACCTCAAGGAGTAACAGCGGTCCACCGGGTTTCAACACGCCGTGATGGGAAATTAACACCCACCCGGGTGCTAATCGTGACATTCAACACGCCACGCCTGCCTTCTTCCATCAAGGCAGGTTATTTACATTGTGAGGTACGGCCGTATATACCGAACCCTCTGCGCTGTTTTCAGTGTCAGATATACGGTCATGCCCGCACAGCATGCAGGGGCAAGCCCACCTGTGCTCGCTGTGGCAGTAAGGATCATCTCGATCCTGACTGCACAGCAGAAAAGGCATGCTGTGTGAACTGTAGTGGCTAACATCCGGCGTACTCCCGCGACTGTCCGAAGTGGAAAGAGGAAAAGGAGGTACAACGCCTCAAAGTCATAAATAACATCTCTTATGCAGAGGCGAGAAAGCTTGCTGCACCGCCTGCCCCGCCTGGCAAGGTTTCCTATGCCAGTGCGGTCATTGGAAAGCCCATCGTTCCAATGACTTCGGTTGCGGTGCAGACTGACATCAGTGTACCACCTACTGAGACTTTCTCGCCAGCTGCGAAGTACCTCCTCACGCAGGCGAGACCGAGGGTGGTGTCGACTTCGACATCAACCCCGGTTTCCATTCCTGCAGCTCAGCCTTCCACCTCCACCGGAAGGCCTCCTCCTTCCCGTCCTCAGACAGCAAGACCTTCCAAACCGAAGGGGCCCCCACCGGGGCCTAAAAAGAAAATCATCACTCCTCCTCAAAGGGCGGTCACCGATCCATGCCCCTCGGACGATTCCGAGGACATGGATACCGACCGCCCCCTATTCAGTAAACCGTCCTCCGCGGCGGTTAAACTGAATAGAAATTTGTCGTCCGCCCACTCTTCTAAGTCCTGAGATGGCCACACTCCTACAATGGAATTGTCGTGGATTCCAGAGGAATCTAGACGACATCAAGGCCCTCCTTCAGGCACACCAGCCCAGCTGTGTGTGCCTGCAGGAGACATACTTGCAGCCAGTCACAGATCCCACGATCCGGCACTTTTCACTGGTTCGCCGGGACCGGGATGGAGATGGTCCAGCTCGCGGGGGTGTCGCCATCCTCGTGAGCAACCATTCTCCATTCCAGGTCATAAACCTCACCACCAACTTAGAGGCGGTAGCCATCCGTCTCTTCGTGGGGTTCTCGCTGACTGTCTGCTCTGTATATCTTCCCCCTGGGAGCATCGTCTTCCAGGAAGACCTTGATGATCTCGTCTCGCAGCTGCCGTCCCCCTTCCTCATTATGGGGGACCTCAACGGACACAGTCCACTTTGGGGCAGTGCTGACACCAACGGGAAGGGTGGGGTCCTAGAGCAGTGGCTCCTGGATCCTTCTCTCTCCCTGTTGAACACCGGTGTCAGTACTTACTTTCACTCCCCAACCCGCACTTTCACTGCCATTGACCTCACCATCTGCTCCTCCTCGATCCTTCCACTCTTTACATGGGAGGTCGAGGACAACCCTTACGGAAGCGATCACCTCCCCGTGGTGTGCACCATCTCCCGTGGGGGGCCTTGCAGCCCTTCACGCGTTTCACGGTGGAGGCTGGATCTGGCTGACTGGGGTGGTTTCGAGCTGCTCTCTGAGCTCGACGACCACTCCGTCAGCCAGGAGCCAATCAATGTGGCAGTAGCGGAGATAACGGACTGTATCGTAGATGCAGCTGCATCAACAATACCTCAAACTTCTACACGGTTTCCTCGCTTTCCGAAACCGTGGTGGAATCCAGATTGCACCGCAGCTCGTAAGGCTCAGAACAAGGCTTGGGGGGTGTTTCGGAGATATCCGACAACCCCCAACCTCGAGAACTTCAAACGCGCCAGGGCGAAAGCTCGTTTCGTCCGACGCCAGAGCCAGAAGGAATCTTGGATCAAGTATACGTCATCCATAACCCGCACGACTAGTTCCAAGGTCGTGTGGGATAAAGTCCGGAAGATGAGTGGGAACTACACCTCCCACTCGTTATCGATCCTGGAGCACAATGGACAGGCAATTGCTGATCCCAAAGCAATTGCCGACACTCTGGGGGAGTCCTTCTCTTCCATCTCTTCGTCTTCCTCTTACTCCCCCGAGTTTCTGGCCCAGAAGGGCAGGGCGGAGCGCTCTCCGCTGTCTTTCCACTCGAATGGCCTGGAGCCTTACAACATGCCATTCACAGCGGAGGAGCTCCGCCTTGCTCTGCACTCTTCTCGTGCCTCTGCTGTAGGGCCGGACAATGTCCATTATGCCATGCTCCAACATCTTTCACCATCGAGTAAGGATCGGCTGCTCCATCTCTTCAATCGCATTTTTCTCGAGGAGCAGTTTCCGGACTCCTGGCGGGAGGCCATCGTCTTGGCCTTCCCCAAGCCAGGCAAAGATCCCAAGATTCCTTCTAATTATCGTCCCATCGCATTGACGAGCTGCGTGTGCAAGGTATTGGAAAGAATGGTAAATGCCAGACTCATCTGGTATTTAGAACATCACAACCTTCTTTCCAACACCCAGTGTGGCTTTCGCAGGCAACGGTCAACTCTTGACCATCTGATACGCCTCGAATCGGCTATCAGAAATTCTTTTTTACGTAGAGAGCACCTGGTGTCAATTTTCTTCGACATCGAAAAAGCGTACGACACGGCTTGGAGATTCGGCATTCTTCGTGACCTCCACAGCTTCGGCTTGAGAGGTCACATGCCGATGTTCATCTCCAACTTCTTATCGACACGCTCTTTTCGTGTCCGTGTCGGTAACACTCTGTCGCGGCCGTACCCCCAAGAACAGGGGGTGCCACAAGGCTGCGTTCTGAGTGTTACGCTTTTCGCTGTCAAGATTAATTCCATAACTAGACAACTTCCTCCATCAGTAGGCAATGCCCTCTATGTTGATGACTTTAGCATCTTTTGCTCATCTTCCAGCATGAGGGTCATTGAAAGACAACTGCAAATTGCCCTGAACAATCTTTCGGTTTGGGCGACGGCAAACGGGTTTCGGTTCTCCCCACAGAAGACCGCTTGTGTGCACTTTTGCCACAAGCGTAATCTTCACCTGGATCCCGAGCTGCGGCTCGGGGGTAACATCATTCCAGTTGTGGCGGAGACCAAGTTTCTCGGTCTCATATTCGATCGGAAATTGACCTTTCTACCACACATACGTCATCTCAGGTCCAAGTGCACGCGGGCATTGAACATCGTCAAGGTCCTCTCCTCCCTTTCTTGGGGGGCGGACCGATGTTCTTTGCTCCGCCTGTACCGTGCACTTGTCCGATTGAAACTGGACTACGGATCCCAGGTGTACGACTCGGCCCGGGATTCGGTGGTGAAGGTGCTGGATCCCCTCCATCATCAGGCTCTCCGTGTTTGCACGGGAGCCTTCCGCACCTCACCGGTCCAGAGTCTTTATGTTGAGACCGACGAACCTTCTTTATCTCTTCGCCGTCAGCAGTTGTCCCTACAATATGCGTCTAAATTGCGATCCCTGCCTGGCCATCCCACTTGGGACTGCGTTTTCAGTCCGAAGTGGGAAATGCTTTACAATAATCGGCCGACTGCATTCCTCCTTTTGGTTTGCGTGTCCGAGGCTACCTCAGAGACATCAACACCAGTCTCGATAGCATCGCACAGTCGACAGCTGAGCCACTTCCACCTTGGCTCGCTGTTTCCCCTTCCTGCGATTTTTCCCTGTGCAGGACGGGGAAGGCCTTTACACCTGACTGTGTGTACCGGCAACTCTTTGCCAGCCATCGTGCTGAGCACCCGGACTTCTTGCCTGTCTTTACAGATGGCTCGAAGTCCGGCACTTCAGTGGGATCAGCCATGGTCTGCTGTGATGTAATCATTGCAGACCAGATCCCACTGCAGTGTTCCATCTTCACTGCAGAGTTGCATGCTATCAGTCTTGCCTTGGAGCATGTAGCGACTAAGCATCATCGTCGGTGTGTGCTTTACACCGACTCGCTTAGCTCGCTACAGGCTTTGTTCTCGGTGAGGCATCGGCCTCACCCTGTTCTTACTAAGATCCGCCAGCAACTACATCGTCTGGCAGTCACCACCACCATCCATTTCTGTTGGGTGCCCGGTCACGTCGGGATTAGGGGCAACGACTTGGCAGATGCTGCTGCCAAGTCAGCCACGCCCCTGTCCCACTCTCCGTTGCCGGTTCCCTATCTGGATTTCCGGCAGCGTTTTACCACCGAGCTCCGGGCACAGTGGCAGAGATCTTGGTCAGAACAGCTTACAAACAAGCTCTTTGAGATCAAACCTATCGTCAAACCATGGCAGTCTTGTTACCGCAGGAATCGCAAGGAGGAAGTTGTACTTGCTCGGCTCCGCTTGGGTCATTCCTTTATTACTCATTCGTTTCTGTTACGGGCGGACGACGAACCCAAGTGCGAGTTTTGTGACACCATTTTAACAATCAAACACATTTTAATTGATTGCTGTTGTTTTACCTTTGAAAGACGTATGTTTTTTAACTCTCATGATTTTACGTCCGAGCCCCTTACACTCGGACATCTTTTATCCGACCATTGTACTTTTACCTCTCTCTTTCAATTTTTACGATTTACTGGATATTTTAATCGCATATAGTTTTTACTCTTCAGCTTTTTATATCTATGATTATACCACCTTATACATTGTTTGTGTATCCCAGGTCATTTACACCTGGTATTCTATTGTTTTCTTTTGTATTTTTACACTTGTTCTTTGTTGTTTTACCTTTTTACAATTTTGCTAATTTCTTTTAAATGTGGTTGCGGGTATACATGTCTTTTATCTTTTATATTGTCTTTTGTTTGGCGCATTATGGCCTAGTCGCCGATGCGCCATAAAACCCAAAACAACCAACCAACCAACCTTTTGCTTTTCCTAATAGTCGCGCCTCTGCAGACAGCATATGCATGTCTGTACATAGTTGCGAATATCGGAGTACATTCCTGATCAATGTTAATGGGATTTAACTCTCTGTTGTTCCCACCCAGCGGACCTGAACAACAGTTATCGTAACATAACTCTAAAATTTGCCCTCTTTGACTGAGTAGTACCACCAGTTGGTCTATGACGTTAGTGCCAGGATTTACTTGGTCGAAATGAAATCGGGCTCCCTCTTTCATGTAGAAAGGGTCAGGGGCATTCATGGCAAGGCTAGTGTTTTGACCTTCAACTGCATCTATAATCCCCCCTAGTGCAGGGTCCTCTATCTGCATCTCCCTCAGCAGGGCTCATTTCCCTAATTGTCTGGGAGGGTATGAGTCCTTCTCAAGTGCCTGTATGTTTTGTGCAGGGTGTCGGCGATGATATTTTGCTCCCATGAGTGATACACGACATCGATATCATAACCCTGAAGTGTGAGGTTGCACTTCGCCAGTCTGCTCGAAGGTTCTTTAAGCTTCATTAAATATGACAAAGAGGAGTGATCATATACGACTGTGAATCGGCGGATATAGAGATACTGTTTGAAACGGGTGATTGCAAATTTTATGGCGAGGGCTTCGTTCTCGATGGTGGAGCAGTGATGGATGAGTCACATTATTTTGAGCTCACGCCAAGATTTCCTATTAAAAATTCGTAACAATAATAAAAGGTGTCTCTGGAAAAACCGAATGGGGGTGAATTCCCATCATTAGTTACATATTGCTACATAAGATGAAGTTGGATGGGGGAATTTTGAATTCATCTATAACAGAATTTGATAATTTACGGACCGACCGTTACAAAGATATCGTTGCAAATATTAAAAACGATAAATTCGGTACTTTTATCATTTAATATGTATTATTCCAAAATAGTATCGGATTTAACGACGGGGCGCTTAAAGGGGGCCATGCCCCTTTTGACAATGCTATTATAGGTAAAAGAGGCAAAAATTGATAAATCTTTGTCTATTGGATGCACATTTGAAGAGTTATTTTTAAAGACTTGTAAAAGGAAAGAGGGGAGCAGTTCTACTGCAATGGGAATTTCATGTTAAATCATAAAGGAAATAAGATTTGATAGTTTTATTTTATTCTTTTTAAACTTCTTGTTTCACTTTGTTTTAGTTTTTTTTTGCTGTGCTAAAAAATTAGCCTAAACTATTCATCACCAGTCTTAAGTTTTTAATTTCGCATAACAAATGAAATACGATAAAATAAAATCCATGATTTTTATTTCTGTTTTTATTAAGATTATTATTCCTTCATTTCAGAAAGTTTAAATAATTTTCTACAAGTGTTGGTATTTCCATTTGATGAAACAATTCCTTGTAATGTGTCAAAGTGATTGAGAATAGATGTCTGCGCAAGTGGAAACTGAAATAAATATAAAAATATAAATTACCTAATTCTTTTATAGCTGAATTTCTTTTCTCCCTCGTATCAAACAAAACTGAATATATCCAAATCTTAGTTCAGGAGAGGTTTTTGGGCATGCACAGATTGAAATCAATAGGAAAAGCAATGGAAATGAGAATTCGGTTTTGTTGGGTTCTTTTACCTCTGAGCGAAATTTCCGTACACAGTGGGATAAATAGCCAAGTGAATCGATGTAAAGGACAAACGGATGATGTTGCTTAGCCGTCATGTGGTTCAAGGTGAGACTGATGTAGCTTGCATCTCTGACTTGAAGATGGAAAACTGCAGTAGGATCTGGTCTACAATGAGGGGATCACAGCAGATCATGCCGATCCCATTGATGTGCCAGACTTTGAGCCATCTGTGAACACAGGAAAGAAGTACGTGTGCTCATCATGGTGGCTGTGAATGTGTTGCCAGAACACGAAGTCTTGTGTAAAGGCATAAGCCGGTTTTGCAAAAGGGGAAAATCTCAGGAAGGGGAAACAACGAGGCACTGTGGAAGTGTCTCTTTTATCTATTGGGCAAGGCGATCGAGACTGATGTTGATGTCTCTGAGGTAGCCTCTGAGCTGCAAACCAAAAGAACGAATTACATTAGGGGGATTATGAGAAAGAAGGACTGAAAATTGAATCCCAAGTGGAATTGCGAGACAGGGATCTCAAATTAAATGCTTACTGTAAGAACAATAGGTGACGGCGAATAGATAACGACCGTTCATCTGTGTCAATCGAATCAAGAAAAGGTGAAAATATTAAACAGATATTTTAACTAGTTCATTCATGATACAAAATCGAAATTTAATTGGTAAAGTGTGGTGAACAAGAGATTGGGTTGCCCTAAAGAGGATTCGAACACATGTCTCCCAAAGAAGCATACCAGGAGTCATAAGCATTTGACCCCAAGAGATTATTCGTTTTCTATAAAAATGTCACATTTTAAGTGTTTCTTGTCTATGGACATTTTCACGTGATACTTTATTAAAAGGGATTTGCATTGAGAGAAGCTTTTCACTCCTTTTACCGCAGTGAATTCGGATCCTTCAGCTGTTTACCTTTTTAAAAATGTTTTCTTATTGAACTTTGAATTAGTTATTAATGAAATACTTTTATTTTCGCTTTCCATACTGATTTATTTAGATTTGCATCATTACAAATTGCTACATTTGTTGTGGTAAACTCTGTATTTGAATGTTAATGAATTGGTTTTAAAAACATTCTGCATGTAATTGTCAAAAATATATCTTCACTCAACGTTTGTGGTGGAGATTCAGGTTTAGTTTCAGGTTAAATTATAGTTATCGCAAGAGTAATGATGTATTGGTTATATTATTTCTTAATATCTTTGAGTACTGTTCTTTTAAGTGCAGGCAGGCTCTGTTTCTGGGAAAAAAATCGATGGAGGGAGAGGAGGGAGAGGGGGGCGCAAAAGCACAATCGAGCTGAATACTTTGATAGTGAAGAGGTGTTATTTTCACGGTAGATATTTGATTTGTTCTTTCACTTCCAGTGGGAAGAAACATTCAATTTCTTTTGTCTTAAGAGATATATGTAGGTTTTCCCCCCCCCCGTCAGATAAATATTAATTAAATCCACGTGATCTGACGTGTCATCAGGAGGCCGTGGGTGCGGATTCCACTTGGCTCAAGCCAGTTTTACCTCTACACCAAGCGTACATAAACAATTTTATCTGTATCATGTAAAAATGAAGGAATATAACATACACTTTTCAGTCTGGTTTTGTTGTTTATTTTATTTATAGTCCCATATTTTTAAATAAAAATTCTTTGAAACATCACAGAATTTAGAATAACAATTACATCAATGCTATAAAAAGAATAAAATTGTAATACAATTTTAATTATAAAGCAGAAATGCCAGACAATATGCACCATTTAACCAGAGACCATTTAACCAGCACCACCAGACAAATATGCAATTTTAATTATAAAGCAGAAATGCCAGACAATAGCTCTGACAATATGCACCATTTTGGGTCGTAGATATCAGGAGAAATCTGAAATTTGATCTCCGACATGTCCTTAAATATCGAATAGAGGTCATGTAGAGGTGAATCCTTGATCTAAGAGTGCTAGAAACGTGAAAATTACTGTCTGAGGATGTTTCGGGTTGTAGATATCAAAAATCTTACTAAAGTTTGAATCCGAGGGGGGGGGGGGGGGGTTTCAAGGTCAACGATCAAGTTTAGATATACTACTGCTGGGGAGCTAAAAATTGCTTCTTGAGGATATTTGAATCGTAGATCTCAGAATGTTTGTTGAATTTTAGATGATATGGGTCATTCGAGGTGAAAGGTCAAATTTCGACATACCTGTGCTGGAGAGTTAAAAACTGGCGAATATTTCGGTCAATAGAACGCAGAAATGGAGGAATGTTTGAAGATCCGGTGTAGCATTCAAGGTCGTATAGAGGTCGGAATAAAGATTTAGAAATCAAGTGGTGCCCGAATGCACCGACTGATTTCTAGTTTATTAATATAGCTCGGGATTGAACAGGCTATGCCATTTGGTACGATCTTCTTCATGCAGTTCAAATATAGCCACAGGTCATCAAAGACACTATTTATAAGTAAAAAAGAGCGTTAGATTACAGCGTGTGTGAACAACTAGTCCATCTCTTATATTCAAATAATATCAAATATATAATTGAATACATAATAATAATATTAGAAAGAAATTTATAATTTTTAAAATAAAGTTCAAATTCAATTACATTCTGGACAGTGCACAGTATTCGTTCTTTTATATGCTTATTCTTGTTAAGGGGAGACCAAAATGCTTTCCTGGGGGGGGGGGGAAATTCGATCGTACTACAATTTAAAAGTAAAATATAAATCTCACGCTCATAAAGGCTGACCATCCTGGACTCCAGCATTGTAAAACTATGGAAACAAATAGAGTAATCTTTACGATAAGAACAAACACATTACACTATTTCTAAATAATTTCTCGAAAGATACAGGTTTTTATAAAACTAGTAAACTTGAAATAGCAACACTATTAATAAAGATAATATATATCCATACTTCTAAATAATTATATCTAAGCTTTTTCAATTTATTTATTCAAATTTCAAAAATTAAATACTTTTTATTTTTGAAAGGCATTGTGGCAGACCTTCTACTATTGTATTAAACTGAAGGCTCCTGTCAGATCTTTGTGGCAAACAGCTTCTTGAGATGATATTTATCATCTTTTTTGATTTATTTATTTTGAATACTATACCGAAGGGTATACTGAAGAAAAAGGGTTTATATTCCTAAAAAGAAATGTCTTCATGGGGTCATACACAGCATAACTATAATATCTTATCAAGAAATTCCCTATCTGGGTCTTTAATAGGATCAAATACCCTATATAGGACCTCTAAGGGATCAAGTCCATCAGCCTTGCCTAAAAGGAACTTCGTGCAATGCGAATCAAGTGGGTGCATTGCAACATTATTTGATGACCGCCAAAATTATATTTTTCTTTTGTTTGCATATACTATTTTTTAATTTCATTGTGACTAAGTTTTATAATTCACTTGAGTATACAATAAGAAACGAAGAATATTTAACAACTTTTACGAAATGTTTCCGTGCATATTTTTCAAATTTAGACAACATTCAATATACGTTTACTGCGATTAAATAATTTTTCGCATTATTTGTATAGGAACTGATATTTGTTGAAAATACATAATCCATCACACGAGTCTTTATAATTTTTTGTTTAATTCCTTATTTAATCGATAAAAATAAATAATTGCTCTTATAACCTGAAAGAACTGGAAACTCCTTTGTTGATGATATACAATTTATGTGTGGTTTTCTTACTTTTGAGCTTTTATAGGTTTGATGATATTTGCGAAGTGTTGTATCGATCTCATGACTTTATTTGGAAAAAAAACTTCTTCTCTCAAAAAAAAATATATTATTAAAATTAAATACTTAATACATTACTATATATGTGCTGAAAGATATATATAAAATTTTATTTCAAATATTTTTACCATATCTGCTACAATAATAGGCTAACCTTTTAAAGCAGTCTTGTTGCCATATCGTCAAATCAAATTATAAATTGAAATGTATTTTAAACCGATTATAAGTAGATTGACTTTCGTTGAATGGTAACTTCACCCTCACAGTAAACAGTTCACACGTTATCATTTTGAGCAACATTCGAAATTTCGAAGCATGGTACTAATGACATTTTCAACCTAGGAGCATCGAATGAGAGAAAGAGGGAATAATAATCATATATCGGTAATAGATGGCCGGAATAGATGCATCAGTTGAGTAAGAATGTAAACTTGTAACTGAAAGATGTATTTTATTAGATTACCAAAAGATTAGTTTTCATTGAATGGCAATATGATTGAACAGTCACAGTTACTCCTTTACAATTTTATTTCAAACTCCGCTTTCGCAGAGCCCTTTTTCGACGAAGGCCCTACCTGGCTGATTTGAGATTAAGCGCAAATAATAATACTTCTACCTATATATCTAAATTTTATACAGGTAGTTGTAGTTAGCTATGAAAAGCAAACAAATATAATAACACAAAAATAACAATTGAGAATATTATTTTTATCCTTTTTTTTTTCTTATGCTTTTATACGAATATTGAAGTCTCATCACGAATAGTTTAGCCGAATTATTTTTCCATGCCATGTAATAGAGTATGTAATTGATATCACACGTATTCAAAAACACAAAGTGGGAATAAAAGTATTTTTACAGATTTTCATTTGTATTTGGATATTTGACAACGGAACGTGAATTCCAAATAAATAAACAAACTATAAATGAACTGATTTATTATATAAGGCAACAGAATTGCATAAATCATAAACAATTTCTTCACCAATCACACAAAACAACAATATGCAATCAATCAGTATAAAATGATCCCAATTGCCAGATTTTCATTGAAAAAGAGCATTTTTCTACGATATAGATAAATTGCTATTTTACTTGGAACTAAAACCTTTCTTATCAGTAAAACATCCAAAAGTGATCACTGAACATAACAGAAACTAAAAGTATCTCCAAAACCACATTTCTTACTACCAACGCTCACAGATTACGATTAATATATTTAATCTATACACAGATTCTCCGAACTACTTATTAGACATTCAACTATCTGGTACATAATCACATGCAAAGCAGGGAACAAGTAGAATTCTGTTCTTTCGTTTCAACTTCATCGTTCGAACTCGCAAGTGACACAATTCTCACCCCGTGCTATACCTCGAGTGGTACGTTGTAACATAGTCTCGTTTTCCATTGTTGTACGTGCATGTTCCGTTTCAGTATGTTGAAATTGAAGTCTTGTTCATAATACATTTATACAAACAAAATCCTTCAGAGCCATGGGTTAAGGAGTTTAAACCAGATTACGTAATTTTGTTCGCCAAACGCATTTGTCCTGAGCTACATCTGCTGCACCTGGTCATTGTAGACCAATTCTAACAAGGTTCTGTTTGACATGTCCGCACATCACATCCTATGTCTCTCCCTTCTTTCTGAGGCCTTTAGGCACGCTCTTCATAACCATATTCGCTAATCTATAATTACCCATATGGGCAACATAGCCAAACCAAATGAGTCTCTCTTAACATTTGCACAATATGCTGCAATGTTAAAAATAATTTTACTATCTGTGCAATATTATTGATAATTACAAAATATTTTATTTTTCATGGATGCAGTCGGCTATTTGATACGGTATTTTAAATTGGGGGGAAGTACTTATTCTAAAAAATTAAAAAGACTAGTTTCCCTTCAAAGCAGAATAATTAATGTTAAAATAAAAAGTAAGGACATAAATTTAATGTAATTTTAAACGTATTGCAATTTAGACATTTTTCCTCTTAGATATTTATGCCTTTTATAATGCAAAAAAACTTTCTACTCTAAGAGTTCATTGCTGACTGTATAATAATTATTATCGTAGATTTAATGGTTGAAGGCAGTAGGTCTCAACCTTTCATGCTTCACGTACCCCCTGGAAATGTGTATGCAACTGGCGTAGCCCTTGTGTAGATAAAAAAACTATAGTTGTAGTATAAAAATGGGAATAAAATAAAACATATATATATATAAAACATATATCTAGTGACTTTTGAACTCTCACGGCGTACCCGCAAAAACTTTACCGCGTACCCCACTTTGAGAATCCCTAGTTTAAGGTATTTAATCCACCACTTGAAAATAATGCATAAAGATTTCTTCTCTCTTGAACCAAATATTTCATATCCTTACCTTTATGTATATAGGAAATGAATCAAATGCGTATTATTTCAAGATCGTATTGTATGATTATCTTTAAAATATTATCAATATAGAACACTATCGCTCTTTCACAATGATTTAAAATCATCTGGTTTTTGTCTTAAGAAATTTAATCTGTATATATTAACTGTTGTTTTAAAGATGTAATTTAATACTCTTTATTTTAAAATTAAAATAAAATCTTCACAATAAATTTATGCGTAATTTGTTCATCTGCATATATAAGCAATATAGATGTATTCTTTGCTCTTGCTTCTTTTTGAAACTTTTTTATCATGAGTCACAATAAGAAATACATTTTATATCGTGACCCAGTACAAACACTTCATTTTCCTTGTTTATTCTAAAAATAAATCGACTCGTTTTGAAGGCGATTTTTACTAAATTGATTAAAATGTTACTGTCGTAAACTCAACTGTCGAGTGGTATGCAGTACAGGACACGTTTACATATATATACACGTTTCAGATAAATTTCACGAAATATTACTGCTTTCTGGTGCCTTGGTTAAATCAGACTCGTATCACTGAGCTTAGATAACGACAACAAACAAAATGTATTCCTTTCTTGAGTTTTACACCAAATTTCTCTTCCAGAGATTACTATTCTCTTCAAGTTTCTCAATTTCCACTTTTTGACAAATTATAATTGGCGCTGGTATAATTTGTCAATAGGATCGCCAGCGCTGACCTCCAAAGTAAGCCTATCGAGCAGATTCAAATTGGAGTTTCTTACACATTTTTTATACCTTTCTTTACAGACGGTGCTTTCTTTGTTCCATATGCTTTCGCTATCTGCTCTATCCAGTTGTGCAATCAGCACAGCAGAGCTGATTCTTGTGGAATGCAGGTAGGGCGTGACTTTCCCTGCTCCTGTAGGTACGAATAATAAGGAAGGGGGGGGGGGTGCATACTTTACCAGCTGACCTCGTCGATCCTGACCGTTACAATTGTTGTGAACTTGAAAAATGTCTCACTCGATAAAGTCATTTCCGGAAAATCCACTGAAAATCATGATGAGAAAAACTGATGGTGACAGCGTAATTCGAATTGATATGCTGACGAATTTCGATGAATTTTAAACGGGAAATATGTGCTTATTTGCTCCATGTTATTTGTTTTGCCATGGCGACTTTTCATTTTGATGACTTACAAACATTTGTTCACAACGAAAATGTTATGTGCGACTATGAAGAAGTTTAGAAATGTTTCTTGACTAGTAAATTATGTTATGAATCTGATGAACATTTATGCTTTCTGCATGTGAACATTCGAAGTCTGAAAAAAAAACTGGGATACTCTCTGTGTTTATCTTAAAGAGATCTTGAAATTTTTAGATATTATTATATTGACAGAAAATAACATTGTTCAATCTAGAAATTTTTAATCAACTTTTTACGAGAACCCCTGGTGCGTTTGAACATGAGATTCTACTTTTCTTCCGCGACACATTATTAGTCAAAACGATACCTTCACTTGTAATTCCTCCTGAAATATTGAATATAAATATCTACAAGGGAAAATTAACTTTTAATTTACTTGCTATTTACAGATCACCAAGCTCGAACATTAGCACTTTTCTTTCTAATCTCAAAAACTGGTTCGAAACAACTGATAAACATCGCAATCAGATACCAGTTGAAGACTTTAGTTTAGATATCAAAAATGTCAAAAAACACGGAGTTGCCAAATACGTAGAATTGTTAACCTAGTTTGGTTTCTCACCTATCATTACTGGTATCACCAGAGAAGACATCATTGGTGACTCTCTCTCTCTCAGACATGCATTGATCACATTAACGTCCGACTTGACATTAGACTCAACACAAATTCAATGATTTTTTTTACAGTTGGATCGCAGACCACTATTTAATTGCGGCACTTGCGGGGAAAAAACTTGGGAATTCGTCTAATCACACTAGAAAGCTAGACAGAAATTTTAACACGAAAACTATCTTAGATCATAAAAACATATGCAAAGAAATAAGTCTAACAAACTGGCTGGAAAGAAGCACCGGAAACGAAAACCCAAATTCAGAACCAATAGACGTACTTTATGAAGCATTCATAAAAAAATATACGGCAAATGTTAACAATAAAATTAATAAATTATCGGATGGCTCAAAAATTAAACAACGCAACTGTAGCAAAGATTGGATAAATCAGGAAATAATAAACTTAATACGAAAAAGAGACTCGGCTTGGATTGATTACAAAAATAACAAGAGAAACAGAAATTTTAAATTACTCTACACAAACTTAAGAAACACAATCACGTCCCTTATTAGGCAGGACAAGAAAAAAAATATTGCTTCAAACAATTTGAGTCTTGTACAGTCGCTCAAAAAAGTATCCGAACACCATGGTTGATTACAGAATTCAGAAAAAATATTTGACATCGATTTTTTCAGAAATTAGTGATCTGGCAACCTTCGTGTCACGTGAAACGAAGGTTGCCAGATCACCAATTTCTAAAAAATATCGTTGCCAGATATTTTTTCTGAATTCTGTAATCAACCATAGTGTTCGGATACTTTTTTGAGCGACTGTAAAAATAATACAAAGCAAAATTGGGAACTCATCAACCAAATTTTCAACAATAAACCTAAAACTGCCACTGACTATTTTATCATGAAAAATATGCCACAAGTTATGTCTGAAACTCAAGCAGCAGAGAAATTTAACAACACCTTTGCAGACATTATTGTCAATCTTAGAACAAAATAATACAGAATCTCTCTACAGTTCCTAAACATATCCAACCTTCTTCTCAATCAATTTTTATTCCTCCCATCTCAAAACAAGAAAGTTTGAAATTCTAAGTGACTTAAATGAAAAAAATCATGTGGATACGATCAAGTACACATAAAGCACATTAAAGCATGCAAAATCGCCTTAGCTGATCTCGTGACATACTTTATCAATGAAAGCATATATACAGGAAGCATCCCTAATAATCTCAAAATTGCTATTTTAAGACCAATTTACAAAAGTGGAACTAAATCCGATTGCACTAACTATAGGCCCATTGCCATATTACCCGTTCTTCACAAAATACTTGAGAGATATGTAGCTAATGTTCTAGCCACATTCTTGAAAAAACATAACATTATTAGTGAAAAGCAATATGGTTTCCAAAAAGGTAAAAATACAATTACACTTTTAACGGAGTTTTCTGACGTCATTAATGGAACTTTAAACAACGGAAAAAGCCAGCAGCTATTTTTCTGAACTTTCGTAAAGCCTTTGATACGTTGGATCACGATATTTTACTTCAAAAATTGCATATCTATGGTGTCCGAGGTATTACCCTTAAATGGTTTAAAAATTATTTAAAAAACAGAGTGCATGTTACCATAATTAATGACGTTTTTAGTGAGAGGAGAACAGTATACACTGGTGTTCCACAAGGTTCAATTTTAGGTCCGCTTTTATTCATTATTTATATTAATGATCTAATCATTTTAAACAGGATTTTTTGGACACTAACAGTACTCTTTTAGGAAAAAAGGAGCAGAAGAGAGAGAATTATCAGAGTGATAAGGCACTTGAGCTTATTTCGGAAAGAAAGAACTGCAGGAATGTCCTTAATCAATACCCTACTAGTCCTAATAGAAAGCATTACAGAGAACTTAATAAACGTGTAAAAGATCAGTTAGCTGCTGATAAGAATCTTTGGCTTGATGGTTTGACTGACAAATCCGAGGAAGCAGTTAGACAGCACAACAGTAGAGAGCTGTAGCAGATAGTTAATGTTTTGTGTGGTAGAAAACGGACAGGTATACAGGGATTGAAGGATAAACAAGGTAAGGTTACAGAAGGTGAGGATTCTGTCATGGCTAGGTGGGCTGAGCATTTCAGTGATGTTCTAAACAATGCGGTTAGTTCTATTCCCATTGTTTGTAATGATGATAGATGCATTGGTGGCTTTAATGTTGGCCCTATAACACAATCTGAAGTTATTTTGGCAATTTCTAAACTTAAACTTCATAAATCCTAAGAGGTAGATGAAATTACTACAGAAATGCTTACAGCTGGAAATGTTTCGGTTACCACTTGTATGACTGAAATTCTGAATGTCTTTTATGATAAAGGCATGGTTCCTAAGGATTTTACCAGAGCTATTGTTATCCCTATTTTCAAAAAAGGTGATCGCAGTTCTTGTGATAACTATAGGGGTATCAGCCTACTCTCTGTTCCAGGTAAAGTTCTTTCCATGATTGTGCTTAATAGAATTAAAAAACTGGTTGACAGTCAATTGCGTTATGCGCAACGTGGATTCAGAAGTGGTGGGGGATGTGTGGATCAGATATTTTCACTTAGACAGATTCTTGAGAAATCTTTAGAGTTTCAGAAACCTTTGGTTGCTAGCTTTGTTGATTTCAAAAAGGCTTTCGACTCTGTTGATCGTCATAATTTGTGGTTGATTGTGAAATCATATGGTATACCAGACAAGTTAGTTAACATAATGAAAGCTCTCTATAATAACACTGAGTCGTGTGTGAGAGTAGGTAAGGCTTGTAGCAATTGGTTTAGCATTACTTCTGGTGTTCGACAAGGGTGCATTTTGTCTCCTTTTCTCTTTAGTTTGGTTATTGATTATGTTATGCGAAATTCACTTCAAGGGAAAGATTTTGGCCTTAAATGGGCTGCAGATACGAAAATTTCTGATTTAGAATTTTCTGATTAGCTGATGATTTAGCCCTTTTGGCAAATGATGTTGATGAGATGAACTCTTTCATTCGAGCTGTTGATGAGACTGGTAGTAGAGTAGGTTCGGTTATAAACAGAGAGAAACTAAAGTGATGAAAATTGGTCAGGCAGGCTGTGATTCAGTTAATCTGAATGGTTGCAGTCTTGAGCAGGTGTCACAGTTTAATTATCTTGGGAGCTATGTAACACATAATGGTGATGTGCGGCATGAAATTAACAGACGAATAGGGATTGCTGCAGGGACTTTCAAGAATCTATGGAGAGTGTGGAGAAATAGGGTATACACCTAAAGACTAAAATTAGACTGTATAATAGTTTGGTTCTTTCTAGGGTTAGTTATGATAGTGAAACGTGGACACTTTGTAAACAAGATAACAGGAAACTAGATGCTTTTGATTCCAGATGCTTACGCAGTATCTTTTGGCATTAGGTGGTTCAACTTTGTAACTAATGATGAGGTTAGGCAAAGGAGTTTGCAACCTCCTTTAAGCAGCATATTGTGCAGAGAGAGACTCCGTTGGTTTAGCCATGTAGCCCATATGAATAATTATAGATTGACGAATAGGGTTATGAACAGTGTGCCTAAAGGCCTCAGAAAGAGGGGGAGACCTAGGATGTGGTGGGCAGACAATGTCAAACAGGGCCTTGTTAGAATTGGTGTGCAGTGGCCAGATGCAGTAGATGTAGCTCAGGATCGACTTGCTTGGAGAACTAAATTGCATGGTCTGGTTGGACCTCCGTAGCCCATGGCTGCTTGAGGATGATGCTGATGATGATGATGATGATGATGATGAAACCTTAAACTGAAGGGCTCTCCTTATATATATGCTGATGACACGGCTTGGTTAACGTGAATCACAATATAGGAGAAGCGTCCGAGATACACAGGATGATTTTAGCAAAATTGTTAACTGGTCTAACATTAATCGTATTTACGTAAACTCAGAAAAATCCAAATGGATGAGCTTTCGTTCACCAGGATAATATGATCTTTCATCTTATGCAATTAAAAACCACGAACTCTTGTGTACTCACAACATGATAACTCATGACCCTGACTCCTGCGACTGTTAGGTTATTGAGCGTGTTGAGAGCCATAAATATCTTGGACATTACATGGACACAACCTTCCGATATAATACACATTCAAATGTTAGCAGGGAAATTGCGTCTATGTGCATCTAAACGTTGCAAACTACAATTTGTTGGAAGCACACATATATGTATTTTGGTTTACAAAGCTATCTGTGAATCTATATTGACTTATGGTTTGACAATATACGTCTCAATTAATCTCACAAATATAAAGAAAATAGAAACTATTCAATCATCCATTGCTAAAAATATAATCCCATACAACTTAAGAAATTCATTTTATCATAGCGAAGAAAGACTAAATTATCTAGGCATACTCTCTTTTCACAACCTTTACAAATACAGCATCACTTTAAAATATTATTTTGACAATCAATTTAAATCTAAAATCTGTCATGGGAAAAACACAAGGTTACAATCCAAAAATTATTTCCAACTTCCAAAAATATTAAACAATTACGGGAAATGTACAAGGGCATATACAATACCTTACGTATTCAATCAATTGCCAAGGGAAATTATTTTATTAAACAAATTTAAAGAAATCAAAAATAAGACTAAAAATTTTTTTCTAGGCACTAAGTTTAAAATAAAAATTTGAACCACCACAATGGAGCTTCCACTGAAATTCACATAATTCGATGACATTGTTTTAAACTATATCTTATGTGTTTTCATGTAACGTTATTATTCTTCTCTCCTGCAGATAAGCAGATGTTTTGCGGGTGATTTGTTTAAACTTTTGTATAACTAACATGAATATAAATAAAGATTATTATTATTATTAATTCGTAATCGATAACGGTCTGACAGCTAAATGTATTTTTTCTTTTGATACTTATAAAAACAGAAATCGCGACAGGTATATAGTGAAGACAAATGACACAAGCCCTTCTCACCC
The DNA here is from genome assembly GCA_038380435.1 of Ryuthela nishihirai. Classification (NCBI taxonomy): domain Eukaryota; kingdom Metazoa; phylum Arthropoda; class Arachnida; order Araneae; family Heptathelidae; genus Ryuthela; species Ryuthela nishihirai. The sequence goes on from JAWZYU010000011.1 coordinate 92,313,798, forward strand.
ACTTATTTGACGCTTTAGCGAATGTAAACAACATTTTCTTAAGCTTGGCGTCCATTTGTGTTTTATGGTTAGATTTGAAGATATGTACAAAGTCAAAGTGTTTTAAAGTTATGAAATCTTGAGATCAACTCTGATATTTTTTATTCTATTTCATATAAAAAATAATGGCCGCGACCCATTAATGGGGCGCGACACACAATTTGAGAAACGCTGCACTAGAATGTTTCAAACCCTTGAGAGGCACGATAAGGTGGCTAGTACTAATATACTGTTGAATAATTTCAAAGTGAGTACTAACTTTTTCGAAACACCTGCAGTTCATATTTTAAATAAAAAATTAACAATAACACAAAATAAAAATCATCTGTGCATAACGTACACTTTTCTTCTGTTGTAAAGAAAATCATATTTTCATAACTTCTGCTAATACAATCGACATTTGTAAATAACTTAAACAATTATTCACTTTTAATCATTTTGAAGAGTTCTATAGTATTAGAATATTAAATAGTATTTCTGATCAAATAATTGTTCATAAAGAATATGGTAAACAATAATCAATGGAATGAAATGGAAATGGTATTTATAAGAGGCCGGTTTGCTTCCGAGCGCGGTAGAAAATTAATTCCCAGTTCGGCCCTGAAGACTAGAATTTTTAAATGCAACATAGAATATGGTTATATATGGTAGTAGCATACTCAAATGAGGCCAATCAGTGATCTCTGATGAGGAAGTCTCGTGCAAGTATTTTTCTTTCGGATTAATGGAGAAACCATGGATAACAAATTCGGGAATTTTAATCCATTCTGAAATAATTATGCCAGCCTTTTGGATGTATTTTTAATTATATTAAGAAATTAACCTGAGAAAAACGATTTGTTTTCTCTTGGCTGCCTCCGCTTTGAATATTTTTTTTTTCATTGGTCGATTGTCCAAACTATGGCAGCATAACATATAAAAATTCACCAAGACGAACCATACGTAAAATTAACACCAAAGACACAAACGAATTGAACAAATGTTTCAGGCTTAACTCAGCCGTCTGTTCAGTCCCAATTTTACAGTTCGACCTGAAGGAAAAACTGACGTCTCTGGCGGCCTTTTACCAGATTACAAATAAGAATATACAGAATAATGCCTTTCACCATTCCCCGGTATCATTATTTATTCCCGATAATTCCTAACTCATACACAACAAGTATGCAGTAGAAAATCCATATTTTAACCGTTTCGAAAAACATTGATATATGAAGAAGAATATTTGTTAATATTTCAGAATATTTGTTATGAGCACATGGTGTAATGTAATATAAATTATATCTGTCATGGGTTGGGATGTTTTACCTCTGAGTGGAACGTTTTTGTGGAAAGTGTGATAAATGGCCAGGTCACTAGGACCTCGAAAGCTCAGAGAAGTTTTGCGGGGTCTTACTGGACAGCTGTTGGAAGACACCTCCAGTCATGCCATTCAGCACGTTGTTTAAGGCGCACAGGGTGTGGCTCTCCACCACACGGTGCCACTGCTTAACTTCCTATCCGAATGGCGGTGGCTTTTCCAAGCCTATCAATGGGAGTAGGGCATTGTGGGAGATCTGAGACAAATCTCGAAGCTGGTACAGGTGGAATAGAACTAGGAACGGCAGGCCATTACGAGGCTTGCGAGCTACCGACTAAGCCACCCAACGCCCTAAATATCTTTTACGGTACTACACATGTATATACTTGCATTGTGTATTTATTTCTCCTCATTTTGGTGATAATAGCTATTTTCAACTCCTAAACTTAATAATATTATCCGGAGTATTATTTTTCTTAATGTTTATGGGCAGTAAAAATAGTTTTCACATACTATTCATTTGACTTTACAAGTCATTTCTATCATTTAATTTTCTCTTAAATTAATGATATTTTAATATTCAAATTTATTTTTCTTTAAACACCTTACAAATCTATGGAGGTAGCAGCATTTATATTTGTTATGAGATGCTCTTAAACAATAACTTCAATCGCTATTTCAACATAATTACTGAAAATAAATCAGAAACTTTTGAGCGAAATGAAAAATATTTCAATTCAGTATGAGATTCTATCAGACAATAATTCAAATTACTAACTCAATAAAATCATTACAAATAGAATCATCAGTGTATTGTTTGCTTTCTTTTTATTAACTGAACTTTGATACAATAATGAATCATAAAAATTCAAAATTACATTTGAAAAAATATTAAATAACATTAAAATAACATTGATATTATTTAATTTCTGCCTAGTGGTCTCTCTACAACTATCATTTCTAGATGCTTTAGAATTACATTAAAAGAATTAAACGCTACTGGAAAAATTATTTACTTGTGTATTTTGCTCAACACCTATGTAATAAAAGTTTATAATCGTACAGTTATGTTGCATATAACAGAAAACAAAGGCGTTATTTGAAGTTCGCCGATTGTATGCCCACGCTAGTGACGTCAACAGGCAGGCCATTAGCTTGATTGACCTAGACTAAATGTACAGACCTATCCTATGGATAAGTACTCTACCAAACCATTGGCCACACCCATTAATTCTCTTCTAGAACTCACTACAACAAAAGAACAGACGGTTTTGGCTTTTCAGTTTCTTTGTTCAACCACAATTCAACATGAACTTACAACACGTTGAACCTTCAACTTTGAATTACATTATTATTCATTACAATGTTAGGAGTCATATGACTAAAACGGAGAGGGGAAACTATGGCTATTCCTTTTATACTTTCATCTTCGTTGATAGTGAAGGGTTCGAAGAACAAAGAACAAATCATCGGACCTAGTTGTAAAAAGAGAATATTTTGAAAATCCTACGGATAATTTTGGGAATCATCTATAGGTGTTTTGTCTGTATTCAAATCTCAAAAACTTTAGGATAGGTAAGAAGACTTTGGTTTTAATTTAATATAATGATTAGTTAAACATAAATGTATCGTTATTGAGTTAGTGTAGGCTCTCAATATACAAATTCGTGGCCTGATTGTAACTATGTATAAACCCATGCGTAGAATAATTTTCTGATTTACAACGATATTTTTCCGTATTTTTCGGTTTGCAATAATATAGATTCTTTTTTACTAGAGATCAGTTAAGGGTCAATTTTTTTTAGCCTGATTTAGGAAAACAATTTTTGTGCGATATAATTTTTTGTACTATATAACAATTTGTGTATATATAACTTATATAGAAAAATGTATGCTGTTAATTATTTTTTGTTAATTCCTATTCTATTAATTATAATTATTTTCATGATAAAATTCAAATATTAAAGCTACTTGGAACGGAAAATATTAGGAATCGTAGTATAAACGAAAGGTTCGTTGGTTACATTTCATTATGTAATTTATAAATCAATAATATTGAAATTAGTTCGCCAATGTATTCAAAAAGCGATATTTTTTTAATTTAAAGAGCTCTTAAAGGAGCATCATAGTATATTGCATTTAGTTTTAATTACAAAAGACTGATTAAATATTCAAAATGATTTTAAAAAAACTTCTCAATATATATATATATTTTTGATTGAAATAAACATAATTAAATGATTCTCAGCGAAAAGTGGTTGGTGCTATTTTGAGCAAGGGCCGGATGGATTCGGTCCCAACCCAATAAAATTCAGCTCCATTGTTTACAGATTATTACTTATATATATGTACACATTCGATAGCAAGCTGACTATGGGATTTTTCCTTTATCAATACGTACGAATTTTTGAAATAACTTATTTGAGCGGTAGGAACTTCAGTCTCAGAGAATGGAACACACTGGAGGATCTACAGTTAAATGAACTTTAGGGACCTGTATGTTCTACTGATATCAGGAAATGCAGTCTAATTTGGGCTTCCGATGGGCATCAGTGTTATGATCCTTCGTGATCTATGAGGCTTTATATGTACCGAAAATTTTATTAACAAAAAAATTGCTGGTCGAAAAAATTTAACTCAAATGTTATAAAAAATTTCTGCTAAAACTTAAAAAAAAGACTTCCTCAAGCAGCTGCTTGCCACAGAGGTCTGACAGGAGTCTTTCAATTTCCACTCCATAGCAGGAGATCTGTCAGGATGGCGGTACATCAACAGAAAAACAACACTAACATCCATGTGTGCTAACCACTCGGCCATGGCGAAAACTTTTAATTTTGCAATTTGTGAAAATAGTTGTGTTTATTTCACCTCGGGGAGCGCTTTTTTATTGTAGGCAATGTTCTAACTTGCTCAGGACCTTAGAGAACATTGAGGAAAAGAAGCCATTGGGTAGCTGTTAGGAAAACTGTGGGAGTCTCCATGAAAGATTTCCAGCATGTTCGTAAACATTGAATACAGCTCCGCTATACATGTGACCATTGCCTAACGTCTCATCCGATGGGCGGCAGACTTAGGAAGTCAAATGATGCCTCTTTAACTAAGTACAAAACGGGAGTTTGAGGACAAATTTCTCTATGTTGGCATAGTTCGGACTCGAACCTAGAGACTACAGATTACGAATTTGGTGCGGTACCTAGTGAGCCCCTTTTCTGAAATACTCTTTAAATTTTCATAAATTTTGAAAATTAGAACCAGCACTATACAGACTGCTAAATATTTTTGCTTCTTTAACATTTTGTATATTAAAATTTTGGACGGTTTATCTCTGAACTTTACATTTTCGCAAACAATGTGTTAAATTGTTACGTCACAAAGATCCCGAGGGATCAGAGAAACTTGGGGTAAGGGACTCACTGGAAAACCTGTTGGGAGACAGATGATAGTCTTCCGTCAAAGCCATCTAGAATGATCTTTAACGTGTACAGCTATGGTTCTCCAGCAGACGGAGACACGTCTTAACGTCCCATCCAATGGACGTTGGCCTTTCGAAGCCTATCAGGGTGCCTTACTGCTCTAGGTCAGGTGGGGAAGTTTTCGGAGATAAATCACGACACTGGCTGCCCATTGTGAGACTCGAACATGGGTACTGCAAAATACGAGGTTGGTGCATTACCGACTGGGTCCTCCCACCGTCCTATATATGTCTTATGGAACAGCATAAGTTCATGTTTTCGTTGTGTATTAATTTCTTCCCATTTTGGAGGTAACAGCTAATTTCGACACCTGAACTTAATAACATTACTAGGAATATTTTTTTGAAAGTGTCTGCATTTAATATTCGCTTAAAATTATTGATATTTTAATATTCAGGTTCATTTTTCTTCAATCACCTTACAAAGTTATGGAAGGAGAAGAATTTTAATTTTTTTAAGAGATGCTTTTAAACAATAACTTCAGTCATTAATTCTTCATAAATACTAAATATATTAATACCAAGTTAAGAAATGATCTGCAAAAAGGTTTGTTTTTACATCTCGGAAAACTGTAATAAAAAAAATTATTACAAGTATGAGATTCTTTCAGGTAATAATTCATATTATTAACTGAATAGAATCATTAAAAGTAGAATCATCAATGTAATGTTATAAGTTTAATATTTTTATGACTGATTGTAATATTAAAATTCAGTTTATGAAACAAAAACATTACTGGAAAAATGATTTATATATGTATTTTATTCAATACATTATGTATAAAAGTTTTAAAATCGTACTTACAAAACTGTGCTGCATACAAACAAAAAACAATGGAATTTTTGGAAGTTCGCTAATTGTATACCCACCTTAATCAGGTCAAGAGACAGGTCAATAACTGAATTTGCCCAGACCAAATGTCCAGAACCAACCTATGGATAACTAGTCATCCAACCCATTGGCCAAACCCATTAATTCTTATCTACAATCTACAAGAACATAAGAATGGTCGTTACCCTCAGTTTTCGCTTTTCAATTTATTTGTTCAACCTCCATCCCATGATCATTGTTTACAGTGTCAGGAGTCATATGATTAAAACGACGAGTGGAAACTTTGAACACTCCTTTTATGCTTTCACTTTAGTACCTAGTAAAAAGTTGGAAGAATAAGGAAGAAATCACAAGAGCACGCTGTAAAAAGTGAATATTTTGGAAATCTCAGAATATTTTGACTCTATTCAAATCGAAATAGCTTTATGATAGGTAAGGACAGTTTGATTTTAATTTACAAATATATTTTAGTTAAATATAAATCTATTGTTGTTTGGGCAATATTTTTCAACAATTACTGTTCTCGAGCCCAGCAAAATCTCTTGGCCTGATTGACTCATGCATAGAATAATTTACTGATTTACAACGATTATTTCCAAATTTTTAGTTTACATTGCACGAAATATAGATTTTTATTTAGTAGACATCAGTTAGTATTAAATTTTTAGAGCCTCATTTAGGAAAACAATTTCTGTGACCAGTAATAAGAATTATACACAGAAATCGAAGTCGCTGATTATTTTTATTACTTAATTATAATTACTTTTATGACAAAATTTAAATATTAATGCTTTTTGGAACGGAAATGTTAGAAATTATAGCAGAAACTAAAAGTTCGTGGCTAAAATTTCAACATGTAACATATAAAACAATAATATAAAAATCAGTTTGTCAATAAATACAAATAGCCATTTTTTAAGAATAAATATCACTTAAAAGAGAATCAAGAGTATTTTGCATTTAGTTCTGCGCATGCGCAGTGCTCCGAATAAAATCCATCTTCTTTTAACATATTCTTTGAACCTGCACAAATGTGCATTCTGGAACATGTATCTGTGGCGTACTTTATGAAGCAATTAAACGTATGCTTTTCCTTTTGGATATAATTCCGGCAAAAATAAGAGTAGCAGTAAATAAAAATATAGAGTAATTCTCATATATTCCGATTATTTACACATCTTTTTCGTTAGACATCTAGAGATGACGTTGAGCACTCTCTATTCCATTATCTTCGTTAAAGAGGAAAAGGTCTCTTTTTCTGATTTCCAGACTTAGCGCCATTAAAAATGAATATTGCAACTATCTGATGTCTGGTATTAGTGTCTAAGGAACAAAAAAAATTATGTCGCAAAAACCAATTGCCTTTCTTTTTCACTGAGGATTTCCAAAGGGCAACTGAAATGCAAATCCCTTGTCCATCACAATGTACCACCTAGATTTATATTACTTTCTGCTATGAATATACAATCACACAGATCGTTAAAACAAATCGCAACACCGTCATAAAACAAATAAAAAGCGAAAAAAAAAACAATATTTTTCACATTATTTCTTAAAGCATTTAGTCAACACCGAACACACTTGTGGCTCTATCTCTGGCATTTTTCATAATGAGTGTTAAAGATGGCGCCACCTGACAATCATGCATCATGAGAGAGATTTTATATAAATTCTACTTCTGAATATTGAAGGAATAAAAATGGCCTGAAATACATATATGGGATATAATGTATTGTCAAAGAACACTTACAAAAAACGGAAATTCATATTTCTTCTTTAAAACGATCATCATGATTTTATCTTTTAAAATGATCATTTTAAATGTTAATTTGATCACTGTACTCTGTCATCAAAATTTCAGATTGTAGCATAATGTGATTATTTTTCATGTTAGTTTAAAATTTAACTACTTTCAAAATTTACTGCTCCCTAACCATGGAAATTGAAGCTACCGGAACTTCAAAAGAAAAACTACCATTTCAGTAGTAGTAGCTATGTAACCCAATAATTATTTTTTGATTTAGCTGTTAAAACAAAAATGTTGCGTTTTGTCTCCCCTCTCGGTTTGAGTTGTTTACCTCTTAGTGACACTACTTTGCACATATTGTGCTAAATGGCTAGGTCACAAGGGCCCAAAGGGCTCAGAGAAAGTTGGGCAAAAGTGAAAATAATAGCCATTCAGAGGCAGCAAGCGGTGATGATGCCCGGATGCCTTTGGGAGACTGGTTCAAATCCCAGTTAGGACAACCAATTTCTTTCAACGTATTAAACGTTTATGTGATAATTATTTCAGTATTAGAGAATAATGGATTTTATAAAAGAAATTAATTTATTATTAAATGTTCCAGCTTATGAAAGAAAAAATTAAAAAATGAAAAGTGTGTTTTAAAATCGCGATTCCAATAGCTTTCATTATAATCTTTAATTTACATTCTAATGAAATGCATATTTAAGAAGTTAGAGATCTTCGAAGTTAGATATCTACTGACATAATATGGAAATTTCGGATAATATGGTAGGGCAGTGCACAAACCAGTGTCGGCCTTTTATTCCTATATTAATTTTAAAAATTAGAGATACTCTTAAGGCTGAAATATTCCTCATAGAATTTGAATTCAACCAACAATGAATTTAAATTTTACTGTATCCGCTAGTGAACCCGTTCGGGCCCGGTCTTTTTTAGGTGACTCGTTTCAAACAGAAGTTACAACATCAGATGAACATGAATTATATTAATTACAAAATATTATTAAAATACCTTTTCCTATGTGTTCTTTTTGGAATTGCGAAATGAATGATAAAGATTTCCAATAATTGTGTCATTTAAAAATGATGAAGGTAACTTAAAAACAACAAGGCTTTTTCTTAATTTGTAGATGGTTAAAAAAAACTGATTTATGTAATCAATCTTTATCTGAATTTAGAAATATTGAATTTTGTTTGATTTCGATTAGTTTTTTGTTGGAAGAAATATGGTTGAAATGAATTTGTAAATTATTTTACCGACTTAATCGGCAGAACATACCGAATAATTCATAATTGCTTATTAAAGCTGAGTATACTTAGAAACATATTTAGCTTTGTTTTACTAAACAAAATGCATATTAAGTTTACTATACTATAAAAAGTTGCGTTAAATCTAAACAATATATATATATACAGTATGTCATTACCTTTGAAAGTATAGATAAAACGATATATATTCATGCACTTGTTTCAATGCGCAATCAGACGTTATTCCACTCCACTGAAGTTGAGAACGTGTGGTTTTGGTACATTACGATAACCAACTATGGAAATAAGGCGTACGGAAGAGTTCGTTAAATCCAATTGCTTCAATCATATGCAGAACAACCAAAACATTGTTCAATGCAGAACGTCTAAAACATTATGACCAGCGCATCTTTATGCAAATCGAAGCAACCGCAGAAAAACGACGGCGCGTGTGAATGTCATGAAATGGTATAAATAACACCTGACATTGAGCTCTGTTAATCAGTGTTATTCTTCTTCAGATGGGAAAGGCAGCGGACCTAAGTGAGTTTGAAAAAGGTCAAATTGCAATTGCCAGACGACTGGGTCAGAGTATTTCCGAGACAGCGAGGCTTATTTGGTGCTCACAATCAGCCATGGTTAGTAACTTCAAAAAGTGGTTCGAAGAGGGAAAAACCAGAATCGTCGGCAAGGAGTGGGCTGACCACGGCTCATCGATGCTAGAGGGAAGTGAAGGCTATCCCCTACGGTATGAGTCAATAGAAGGGATACTCTAGCGCAACTCACCCGTAATTGGAATGCTGGTGAGAGGAGTAATGTGTCACAACGCTCAGTTCCTTTGAACCCTGTGGAAAATGGGGCTGCATAGCCGCAGGCCACTCCGAGTGCCCATGCCAACTCCATTTCACCGTCGAAAGCGCCTACAATAGGTACACGAGCATCAAAACCGGACCTTGAATGATTGGAAGAAGATCGTTCCGATGAATCTTGATTGAACAAGATTCATCGGACCGATCTGGTCCGATGAATCTTGTTTCCTGTTGCACCACGTGGATGGCAGAGTTGGTGTGCATCATTTTCCTGGGGAAGTGTTGGCACCAGGATGCATCATGGGACGAAAACAAGCTGGTGGAGGAAGTGTATTGCTTTGGGCAATGTTCTGCTTTGAAACCCTGGGTCTAGTCATTCATGTGCAGGAAACTATGAAGTCTCATCATCATCATCATCATCATCATCATCATCATCATCATCATCATCATCATCAAGCAGCCATGGGCTACGGAGGTCCAACCAGACCGTGCAATTTAGTTTTCCAAGCAATTCTATCCTGAGCTACATCTATTGCATCTGCCACTGCACACCAATTCTAACAAGGTCCTGTTTGACATTGTCTGCCCACCGCATCCTAGGTCTCCCCTTCTTTCTGAAGCCTTTAGGCACACTGTTCCTAACCCTATTCGCCAATCTATTATTATTCATACGGGAAACATGGCCAAACCAACGGAGTCTCTCTCTGCACAATATGCTGTTTAAAGGAGGTTGCAAACTCCTTTGCCTAACCTCATCATTAGTTACAAAGTTGAACCACCTAATGGCCAAGATACTGCGTAAGCATCTGGAATCAAAAGCATCTGGAATCAAAAGCATCTAGTTTCCTGTTATCTTGTTTACAAAGTGTCCACGTTTCACTATCATAACTAACCCTAGAAAGAACCAAACTATTATACAGTCTAATTTTAGTCTTTAGGTGTATACGCCTATTTCTCCACAATCTCCATAGATTCTTAAAATTCAAGCAGCAATACCTATTCGTCTGTTAATCTCATGCCGAACATCACCATTATGTGTTACATAGCTCCCAAGGTAATTAAACTGTGACACCTGCTCAAGACTGCAACCATTCAGATTAATTGAATCACAGCCTGCCTGACCAATTTTCATCACTTTAGTTTTCTCTCTGTTTATAACCAAACGTACTCTACTACCAGTCTCATCAACAGCTCGAATGAAAGAGTTCATCTCATCAACATCATTTGCCAAAAGGGCTAAATCATCAGCATATTCTAAATCAGAAATTTTTGTATCTTCAGCCCATTTAAGGCCAAAATCTTTCCCTTGAAGTGAATTTCGTATAACATAATCAATAACCAAGCTAAAGAGAAAAGGAGACAAAATGCACCCTTGTCGAACACCAGAAGTAATGCTAAACCAATTGCTACAAGCCTTACCAACTGTCACACACGACTCAGTGTTATTATAGAGAGCTTTCATAATGTTAACTAACTTCTCTGGTATACCATATGATATCACAATCAACCACAAATTATGACGATCAACAGAGTCGAAAGCCTTTATGAAATCAACAAATCTAGCAACAAAAGGTTTCTGAAACTCCAAATATTTCTCAAGAATCTGCCTAAGTGAAAATATCTGATCCACACATTCCCTACCACTTCTGAATCCACATTGCTCATCACGCAATTGACTGTCAACCAGATTCTTAATTCTATTAAGCACAATCATGGAAAGAACTTTACCTGGAACAGAGAGTAGGCTGATACCTCTATAGTTATCACAAGAACTGCGATCACCTTTTTTGAAAACAGAGGATAACAATAGCTCTGGTAAAATCCTTAGGAACCATGCCTTCATCATAAAAGATATTCAGAATTTCAGTCATCCAAGTGGTAACCGAAACATTCCCAGCTCTAAGCATTTCGGTAGTAATTTCATCTACCCCTGAGGATTTATGTAGTTTAAGTTTAGAAACAGCCAAAATAACTTCAGATTGTGTAATAGGGCCAACATTAAAGCCACCAATGCATCTATCATCATTGCAAACAATGGGAGTAGAACTAACTAAGTTGTTTAGAACATCACTGAAATGCTCAGCCCACCTAGCCATGACAGAATCCTCACCTTCTATAACCTTACCTTGTCTATCCTTCAATCCTTCTATGCCTGTCCGTTTTCTACCACACAAAACATTAACTATCTGGTACAGCTCTCTGCTGTTGTGCTGTCTAACTGCTTCCTCGGCTTTGTCAGCCAAACCATCAAGCCAAAGATTCTTATCAGCAGCTAACTGATCTTTTACACGTTTATTAAATTCGTGGTAATGCTTTCTATTAGGACTGGTAGGGTATTGATTAAGGACATTCCTGCAGTTCTTTCTTTCCGAAATAAGCTCAAATGCCTTAGCACTCAGATAATTCTGCCTCTTCTGCTCCTTTTTTTCTAAAAGAGTACTGTTAGTGTCCAAAAAAGCCTGTTTAAAATGATCCCATTCTTCCTCAACTTCAGTATTAAGCAAACCATGACTGTCATAATGACTAAGTACCTATCATGGTAAGCTTTGGCTATAACTGGATCTTTCAGAGCTTCAGTATTAAAGTGAAAGGAGAGCTGTGTACCAATCCCCAGTGATGATGCACAGAACAGGCCAGGTCTAGCACCTAATGTCCGACCCCGCCTTCTCGTGGTGCAGGCCGTTAGTACCTTTCAATAGAGATATTCTCTTTTGGAAGGGAATGGAAGGGGAGGGCTGACAGTTCAGTATGGCCTACTGATCTGGTCATCTATGGCCACTTTTTTCTTTTTTTTTCAATCCTGCTGAGGAGTGGTCAACTTCACAGTGTCCTGGTGCTGACCATTTATACCTACTAGACTGGACTTGTTTATGGATTTGAGCTTGATTATGGATCCTGGACTTGCTGCACTGGTGGGCGTCTGTTGAGGGAGAGTCTGCCGCTGTGTTTTCTGTTTGCTTCTGGGTTGCCAGATCTAAGTGAACAGAGGCATGGGATACCTTATATCAGCTGGTGGATAATCCTAATCAGAGGCCATCGCAGGTACCTGAACCTTACTTTGCTAGTTGGGCATCGTCAAGCCTAAAATGGAGTAATGTGTCTCAGGCAGGCCATATGGTTCTTGAAAAAGTCCACTTGAAAAGGTGGTGCCTGAAGTTCCTACCAGCATCGGTGACTTCAGCCTTTAGCAGAGGAGGAACAGGTCTCTGCCCCATGCCTGCGATCAGGGGGCTGTTTGATATTGTTGGCCCTACCAATCTCAATAAACCTAATTTCTTTAAAAATCCTACTAATCATTTTCTCTCTGCAGGAACGTGGAACGTGAGGACATTACATAGAGATTATTCTCTTGATGTCCTCATGCAGGAATTCCAGCGCTATAACCTAGATATTCTAGGCTTGCAAGAGACCAGATGGACAGGTAAAGGTGAGATACTTGAAAATAACTTTAAATTTCTCTTTACAGGGAGGGAGGATGGAAAACATCACCAAGGCGTGGGTCTGCTGCTCAGCAGACATGCTAGTGATGCTCTTCTAGGATATGAGTGCATTAATGAAAGGTTTCTTACAGCAAAATTTCAGACAAGCATTAAAGACTTGAATGTTATCTGCTGTTATGCCCCCACTGAGGATTCTGATGAGGATGAGAAGGATAGGTTTTACAGACAACTTCAGGATATTTTGAATTCTGTCAAGAAAGGAGATATTACCCTTGTTCTTGGTGACTTCAATGCCAAAGTTGGTACCGACTCTGACCTTTGGGGAGGAGTAATAGGCCCTTTTGGTATTGGTAGCTGCAATGGCAATGGGCAACGTCTCCTACAGGTAAGTAAACTAAATGGTTTCAGAATAACTAACACATATTACAAACACCGCGACATACATAAATACACATGGGTTTCACCTGATGGGCTGCATAAGAATATGATTTATTATATATTAATTAACAGCAAATGGGTTGGTTCTGTTATAAATACCAGGGCATATAGGGGAGCTGAAATTGGATCTGACCATTACCTTGTTAAAAGTGTCTTGCAACTTAAACTTAAAAAGTGTTGTGCTAGGGTTAAAAAATTTACCTTTAATACTGAAGCTCTGAAAGACCCAGTTATAGCTAAAGCTTACCATGATAGGTTACTTAGTCATTATGACAGTCATGGTTTGCTTAATACTGAAGTTGAGGAAGAATGGGGCCATTTTAAACAGGCTTTTTTGGAAACTAACAGTACTCTTTTAGGAAAAAAGGAGCAGAGGAGGCAGAATTATTTAAGTGATAAGGCACTTGAGCTTATTTCAGAAAGAAGGAACTGCAGGAATGTCCTTAATCAGTACGCTACTAGTCCTAATAGAAAGCATTACAAAGAACTTAATATACGTGTAAAGGATCAGTTAGCTACTGATAAGAATCTTTGGCTTGATGGCCTTGCTGACAAAGCTGAGGAAGCAGTTAGACAGCACAACAGCAGAGAGCTGTACAAGATAGTTAATGTTTTGTGTGGTAGAAAACGAACAGGTATACAGGGATTGAAGGATAAACAAAGCAAGGTTATAGAAGGTGAGGATTCTGTCATGGCTAGGTGGGCTGAGCATTTCAGTGATGTTCTAAACAATGTGGTTAGTTCTACTCCCATTGTTTGCAATGATGATAGATGCATTGTTGGCTTTAATGTTAGCCCTATAACACAATCTGAAGTTAGTTTGGCTATTTCTAAACTTAAACTTCATAAATCCCCAGGGGTGGATGAAATTACTACGGAAATGCTTAGAGCTGGGAATGTTTCTGTTACCATTTGGATGACTGAAATTTTGAATAACTTTTATGATAAAGGCATGGTTCCTAAGGATTTTACCAGAGCTATTGTTATCCCTATTTTCAAAAAAGGTGATCGCAGTTCTTGTGATAACTATAGGGGTATCAGCCTACTCTCCGTTCCAGGTAAAGTTCTTTCCATGATTGTGCTTAATAGAATTAAGAATCTGGTTGACAGGCAATTGCGTGATGAGCAATGTGGATTCAGAAATGGTAGGGGATGTGTAGATCAGATATTTTCACTTAGGCAGATTCTTGAGAAATGTTTAGAGTTTCAGAAAACTTTGGTTGCTAGCTTGATTTCAAAAAGGCTTTCGACTCTGTTGATCGTCATAATTTGTGGTTGATTGTGAGATCATATGGTATACCAGACAAGTTAGTTAACATAATGAAAGCTCTCTATAATACCACTGAGTCATGTGTGAGAGTTGGTAAGGTTTGTAGCAATTGGTTTAGCATTACTTCTGGTGTTCGACAAGGGTGCATTTTGTGTCCTTTTCTCTTTAGTTTGGTTGTTGATTATGTTATGCGAAATTCACTTCGAGGGAAAGCTTTTGGCCTTAAATGGGCTGGAGATACGAAAATCTCTGATTTAGATTATGCTGATGATTTAGCCCTTTTGGCAAATGATGTTGATGAGATGAACTATTTCATTCGAACTGTTGATGAGACTGGGAGTACAGGAGGTTTGATTATAAACAGAGAGAAAACTAAAGTGATGAAAATTGGTCAGGCAGGTTGTGATTCAGTTAATCTGAATGGTTGCAGTCTTGAGCAGGTGTCACAGTTTAATTACCTTGGGAGCTGCGTAACTGATACTGGTGATGTTCGGCATGAGATTAACAGACGAATAGGTATTGCTGCTTGAATTTTAAGAATCTATGGAGATTGTGGAGAAATAGGCGTATACACCTAAAGACTAAAATTAGACTGTATAATAGTTTGGTTCTTTCTAGGGTTAGTTATGGTAGTGAAACGTGGACGCTGTGTAAGCAAGATAACAGGAAACTAGATGCTTTTGATTCTAGATGCTTACGCAGTATCTTGGGTATTAGGTGGTTTAACTTTGTAACTAATGATGAGGTTAGGCAAAGGAATCTGCAACCTCCTTTAAGCAGCATATTGTGCAGAGAGAGACTCCGCTGGTTTGGCCATGTTGCCCGTATGGATAATTATAGATTGGCGAATAGGGTTATGAACAATGTGCCTGGAGGCCTCAGAAGGGGGGGGAGACCTAGGATGCGGTGGGCAGACAATGTCAAACAGGACTTTGTTAGAATTGGTGTACAGTGGCCGGATGCAGCAGATGTAGCTCAGGACAGATATGCTTGGAGAATTAAACTGCGCAGTCTGGTTGGACCTCCGTAGCCCATGGCTGCTTGAGGATGATGATAATGATGATGATGATGATGATGATGATGATGAGCACAACACTTTTTAAGTTTAAGTTGCAACACACTCTTAACAAGGTAATGGTCAGATCCAATTTCAGCTCCCCTATATACCCTGGTATTCCTAACAGAACTAGCCCATTTGCTGTTAATTAATATGTAATCAATCATATTCTTATGCAGCCCATCAGGTAAAACCCATGTGTACTTATGTGTGTCGCGGTGTTTGTAATAATTGTTAGTTATTCTGAATCCATTGTAGTTTACTTACCTGTAGGAGACGTTGCCCATTGCCATTGCAGCTACCAATACCAAAAGGGCCTATTACTCCTCCCCAAAGGTCAGAGTCAGTACCAACTTTGGCATTGAAGTCACCAAGAATAAGGGTAATATCTCCTTTCTTGACAGAATTCAAAATATCCTGAAGTTGTTCATAAAACCTATCCTTCTCATCCTCATCGGCATCCTCAGTGGTGGCATAACAGCAGATAACATTCAAGTCTTGAACGCTTGTCTGAAATTTTGCTGTAAGAAACCTTTCATTAATGCACTCATATCCTAGAAGAGCATCGCTAGCGTGTCTGCTGAGAAGCAGACCCAGCCTTGGTGATGCTTATTGTCGTCCCTCCCTGAAAAGAGAAATTTAAGATTATTTTTAAGAATCTGACCTTTATCTGTCCATCTGGTCTGTTGCAAGCCGAGATTATCTAAATTATAATGGTGGAATTATTGTGTGAGGACATCAAGAGAAAAAGCTCTGTGCAGAGTCCTCACATTCCAACTACCTATGGAGAGAAAATGGTTAGTGGGACGTTTAAAAAAACTATGTTTATTGAGAGAGGGAATGCCGACAATATCAAACAGCCCCCTAATCGCAGACATGGGGCAAAGACCCGTTCCCCCACTACTAAAGGCTGAAGCCATCTACACTGGAAGATTTCCTCCAATGTAGAATTTGACGATGCCAATAGAAGCAAAGAGTTCAGGTGCCTGCGATGACTTCTGCTCAGGATTATCCAGCAGCTGATAAACATATCCTGTGAATCTATTCACTTGGGGCTGTCAACCCACAAACAAACAGAAAACACAGCGGAAGATTTTCCCTCCACAGAAGCCGACCAGTGCAGCAAAATCAGGATCCATAATCAAGCTCAGATCTGTCCAGTCCAGTGGGTTTATATGGTCAGCACCAGGACCCTGTGTGGTTGACTACTCCTCAGCAGGGTAGGAAAAAAAAAGAAAAGTAGCCATAGTTGTCCAGATCAGTAGGCCACACTAATCTGGCAGCCCTCCCCTTCCGTTCACTTCCACAAGAGAGTATCTCTTTTGAAAGTTAATAACGGTCCGCACCACGAGAAGGCGGCGTCGGACATTAGGTGCTAGACCTGGCTGGTTCTATGCATCATCACAGGGGATTGGTGCATAGCTCTCCTTCCAGTGACTACCTAGCTACCATTTACAGACCTATATAAACATCATTGCAAATTATGGTACATCGTTTCATGGCAACGGTATTCTCCTGTAGTGCCTTCTTTCAGCAGGATAATGCGCCATGCCACACTGCCGGATTATTCAAGAGTGGTTCGCAGAACATGAGGAATAGTTCTAGGTAGTGCCCTGGCTTCCAAATTTCCCAGACATCAATTAAATCGAGCATCTGTGGTTTGTATTGGAACAGCATATCCGATCTGCGGTGGCTCAACCATGTGACTTACAAGAGTTAAAGGATCTGCTGGTAACGTGTTGTACCAAATACCAAAAGACACCTTTAGAAATCTTGTAGCATCCATGTCTCACCGGGTAAGAGCTGTTTCGTTGACATGTGGAGGGTCAACATCATGCTAGGCAGATGGTCATAATGTTTTAGCTCTCCAATGTATATCAGAAATAGCATTCAATATTAGTAATGACAGTATAATTTAATTTAATTGAGGTTGGTGAGAACATATGTGGAATGTAAATGAATGCTAACAGAAATGCACGGTGTTTTCCGGGCATGAATACAAATACTCAGAATTTGCAAGCTACCAGGCGTATTCTGAATCTGTTTTCCGAAAATCTTTTATGACCAGGGGGATGTCACGGATAGTGTAAGTTTTTGGCTCCAAGGTAATTCTTCAGGTATTTGACCGATTGATCCCGAATTTAGTGTGGTGGTGCCACTTTCGTCTTCAGTAAGGTTTTGCAATCGGGTTCCCAGGTGCGGTGGGGAAGGATTCAACCCACCAGATGTATCTGAAATCCTTGGGAGTACTAGCATCGCCTGCATAATTAATAAAGAATTGAAACTTTTGAATACAGTAGTATGCTATTGATGCAGAACGATATCAATGGATAAATATTTCATTGCAAACTTTTGTGGAGGGCCTAATTTTGTGGAGTTGAAAACATTATACTGTATTAAGACACTCCGATATGAAGCTGTAGAGGAAGTTTGGTAGTCGCAGCTCTGACCTTATACCAAGAGATGTCTAACAAACAGTCAGACAGAGAGACAAATTGCCTAAAATATGTAATATCTATATTAATAAAAGGAGGTGTCTGTCTATTTGTCTCTCTGTGGCAGCCATAACCGATCGGGAAATCAACGTACACGCTTCAAATGTTCAGAGAATGTTTCTGGTGTTTGTCCGGATTGCAGTGCCAAATTTCACGTCGAATGTCCAAACGGGGGCTTGCTGCAAGAAAAAATATTTACCATGCTATTCCTAAGGGAAACGAGAATCGCTGTCAAGTTTACTGTTGCCATTTACTGCTCCCTAACTGATAAAGTAAAGAGTTCAAATAGCACTTAAATCTACTGCCGTTGCCAGATTCCCACATTTCCAAAGTCATTATTGAGGTGTTCCGTTGCAACTAGGGACCTGATTTCTTAACCGCACGTGGGGGAAGGGGAACCCGCCTACGAAATGTAGGACCTTTCGGTAAAGTACGTCGGGAATTACAGAATGCCAAAATCTGACCAAATAAATATCTCTATCGTTTGTTATGGCCTCTGAGAGCGCGTGCCGAGTCAGCAATGGCCTTTGCAACACAGAGAAATTCCTCGTTTTCAAACTGTTATAAAAATGACGGGGGGGACGACATGACATACGTGTACGTTACCCTCAAAGACCATCAACTGTGCAACGCTATTATGGAACATTGCGAATCAGTTCTGCCTTTCTTGCTGGGTACTCTATTTGTAGGTCCCGATCGTGTCTACCAGCCCTTAGTGGACATTTTCCAACAAGAAGTAACACGTCTAATATCTAAGGTTGATATGCACCCCAAAGAAAAACTCTCGACCTCAATAGGGTGGATGAGTGACTTGGACATGGATGCATTAGCGCAAGTATTTGTCGATACCGCATGGAAAGGCGGTCTGCTGTACTTTGTGGATGCCGAATTTTTATATACTCTGAAATGTAATGGTATTGTTGATGACGGAAAAAACGAAATGTATAAATTAGTGTAATTAAAACGCTGAAACCTATATAATGTGTCGCTGAATTCTTTACTATTCATTTTATTCTTAGTTTGGACAGGAGAAAGAAGGAGTTAGCTGGTGTAACAAGTCTGATTCTACAAATCAGAACTTCAAAAAGTGAAAGAACCCGAACTTTACTGGGACGATAAAATAATCGAGAGTAAAGGTCAGAAGGCACTGGTCAAATTTCGCGGTTATCCCAAACCTTCGAGGATTCCTAAAAATGGGTAGTATCTACTTGACCCTTCCCTCTACAGCTAGTCAGAATATTTACCCCAACAATTCTCAGGGTGATTTCACGTTTCGTCCAGCATAACCCCTAAGACTTCAGGGGAAATGGAAAGTGAGGCTCGAAGAAGTTCATTTACCCGTGAGCTCGAACAATGTCGACGGTTCCAACGATGTATTTCATTATTACGATCTTCCTCCCCCCGAAGAATACATGAAAATCAAGCTTCAGCCTTTTAAATTCAAACGTGGAGAACTCCTGAACTATCTCACCGCTATCGTTCCTGTAAAAATACAAGTGTCGTATAACGGAAGTATCTGGTTTTTCAAGCCAATGGAAGGATATGGATTGGTCTTCCCCAAATCGAGTTTTATCAAACTTCTGTGTATGGATGCTGGAGACATTGATAAGCCTATCTTTCAACTCTACACTACAGGCGTTTGTAACGCTATCGACATCGAGATCGATGACGACTGTTACTTCTAAGTGTTGACACCAAATTTTTTCCACGAACGGAAGGTACCCCACGGGCGATATGAAATAGCCCCCGCGTTGTTCGAGGCTATGAGTCACGCGATACCTTTGAATGCCCAGAAGGCTTTCTGCTTCAACCAACTAGCTAATCACATAATGACGATTAGTGCTGACAAGTCATATTACATCAAATTCCCCAGTCTTCAGGAACTGTTTCCATAGTGTCGAGCTTTCTCAGTTCATGGTGCCATCTTGTTACCTCGATCTGGAGATGTCCAGCTTTATGTCATTCACTGCCGTCACTGCAAGGATCATCTAAACCAGGGATGCAGTACGTAGTTCCTTTAGTATCAAATACCATACATAGCTCCTTTAGGATCAAATTCAGTTTGTAGTTCCTTTAGGATCAAATGCAATATGTAGTTCATTTAGGATCAAATGCGGTATGTAGTTCTTTTAGGATCAAATGCAGTATGTAATTCCTTTAGAATCAAATGCAGTATGTAGTTCCTTTAGCCTCAAATGCAGTATGTATTTCCTTTAGCATCAAATGCAGTACGTAGTTCCTTTAGCATCAAATGCAGTATGTAGTTCCTTTAAGATCAAATGCAATTTGTAGTCTATGACTGTTTGTATCATTTAAGTGCATCCCACGAAGTTTCAATTAAATCAGGCGAATTGGTGTCCATGGAAGATGACTGAATTTTCTATCATGCTTCTCAAACCGTTCGCAGACGGATTTCGCAAGGTGGACAATTGCATTATCATCCGGAAATTATCCGTCTATATCAGATAACCAATATGCTGTTTACATATTCCGCGATACCCCTTTTGTCGACCTTTGAGCCATATTAATTGACCCATTCGGTGCCGTGTTTATTGCTTCAGCATCATAGAGTGAATATGATACATGTGGTTGGTACCATATCCTAGTTCTGCCTCTGCATATCGTAACGTTTCATCAGTACCTATCCAACACAAAAAGAATTTTTATCTCTGTTAAACAAAAAAGTTCGATCCATCTCTGTTCCAAAAAATTTCGATCATGTTACATATTTCACATAATCACGTGACTCCTTTCCCCGTATCATCTAACCCAATCCTCTTCTGATAACACTGATGCCTCGCTTTACGTTTTTTAGTCGATACTAAAGGTTTACGAATCAGATAACGACTGCCGAACAGTAAATATCTGAGCTCCCTGTGAACAGTCTGAGTTGATGTTGCCTATGTTGAAAGTCGTTCTCATAGCATATACAGCGGAAGTCGTTTCACCTTAATGTGCTTTTACAATGCTCTGCAGTTTCTCTCCTATAGTACCAATGTTACATGGATTAATTCAGTCTTTATCCCGCCAGTCTCGATATCTGCAGTTCCTAGGCTAAAGTCTAAACCATAGATTCCCAACGGGGGCGATACCGCCCCCAGTGGGCACTGGAGCCTTCCATGGGGGCGGTAGCGGAACCAGAGACAAATGGGGGGCGTTGAGGCAGTCAAGAGGGGCGGTCAAATAGATAAATAAATTTAATGGAATTTTCTGTGACAACCTTTTATCTCTTCTATTCTGTGGTGTCTTCCTGGTGATTCTGGTCATCCACTACCTCATCCGTCATGTACAGCTTTTCAACTACAGCTTGGACAATAAGTTCCCTGCTACCGCCTACTAGCGTACTGGTACGACTGAAGTCGACTGAGATGCTCTCAAAAGTTCCCTTCAAGATCACAGATTGGACATAAGCTTCAATATGTTTTCCCACTCCAAGTCGCTTTGAGTATGCTTTATGGTACGTAGTTACAATACCATCCCACGTCAGAACATAAGGTATAATATTAACATTACACTTGTGAATTAGGCTCAACTCATTAGCCAGAAGATCACACTTCCTCTTCTTTTCAACCTCTACTGTCTGCAGGTTATCCTGAGATGTTATTCCTACTTCAATAATTTTAATCTCATTCAATACCTTAACATGCACTACTATATCAGGCTTATTATGTTGGACATGTGTGTCCGTCCTGATAGGCAAATCAACCTTGATGCAATAATAATATAATAATAATAATAAATTTATTATATTTAATATTTTTTTTATAATTGTTTTTTAATATAATAAAATACTTTGAAAATACCTGTTTTCATGAATAAATGTTTTATCTAGCTATGTAAATTATCTTATTGTTATCGCGTTAATAAGCATTTTTAAATTAGCGTTAAGTATACCTATACCTAATTTGTTTTAGTTTAGAATAGATTGTCGGTGACAAGTCCTTGCAAGCTGGTAGGCAAACACGCGGTTCATGCAATTTAACACGTTTCGACAAGAATATGGGAGCTTGAAATGACTTGTTTACGGAGCAAGTGCGCCGGCATCGCAAACATACAAGTTAATGCGTGCACAAAATCAAATCTATAAAAGCGATAGCTCTAGGAATATTCTGATACAAAGGGAGAATCTATATTTAATACCATGCAAAAGTTTTTTCAAGAGAAAGAAATTCCTATTTGCAATATTTTGTCTGCTGCTACTGATGGTGCTCCAGCAATGACAGGGCGTCATAAGGGTTTCATAACGCATTTGAAGCAAGCAGTACCAAATGTACTCGCTGTACATTGTATTATTCATCGTCAACATTTGGGTGCAAAACATTTGAATGAACGTCTGCATACGTCGCTTCATTACGTTATTAAAGCAATCAATAAGATTAGAAGCAATTCATTGAATGACCGATTTTTTGGTAAGCTTTGTAATGAAAATGATGAAGATTACAATCGCTTGCTGCTGCACACAGAAGTACGTTGGCTCTCTAAAGGTGTTTGTCTGAATCGTTTTTTCAATCGATTTGACTCAGTACTGGACTTTCTTGAAGACAGAGACGAAAAATTGCGCGAAAACCTGATTACGTCAAAAAATGGCATCGCTTATTTGACAGACTTGTTTAAAATATTTAATCATGTTAATTTACAATTGCAAGGTGATGAGTTGAATTTAATTAAAATAAAAAACGTCATAGCTGCTTTTGCGGGAAAACTTCTTCTATTCAAACGAAATCTAGGTAGAGGTGAATACAACCACTTTCCCACATTATCAGCAGTCTCTGCAAAACCGGAAGATTTACTTACTTACTGCCACACTTGGAAGTTTATGTTGATTTTACGGAGCGTTTCCAAGATATTTTACGCATGAATATACCGAGTTGGGTTTTAGATCCTTTCGCAAACACAGATATTGAAGAATCATCAAATTTGGAAGAGGAACTCTTAGAACTCACGACTAATGAAGAACTCTAAGTAAAATTCAAACATGGATACCAAGAGTTCTGGCTTCAAAAATCAATGCCAGTTCTCTACCCTGGATTGTGGGAAATAGTATAGAAGTTTTTAATCGCATTTCCTTCGTCCCTTTATGGCTGAGCGTGGATTCAGTGCAGTAGCTAATTTACTGTCGATGAAGAGGAACAGACTACACATCACTGAACGTGGCGGTCTGCGATTGATGTTAACGAAATTGGAACCCGACATTAACAAATTGTTAACTCTCCACCAGCCTCAACCATCTCATTAATTTTTTTATTATTAATTTTGCGTTTATCTCATTATTTTTTATTTCTTATTGATTCTGTGTTTATTTTTAAAATTTTAATGATAAATTTTATTGTACATTTGTTTGTCGTTTTATTAATTTCTGCTTTATGATTTTTAATAGATAAATAAACAGATAAATTAGGTACAGAAAATATGCAAAAATATTTTAATATTTCATATAAAAAAATTAACTATTATGGACTAGGGGGGCATTGAAATTTTTGTTCTCTTCTAAAGGGGGCGATGGTCCAGAAAAGGTTGGGAATCACTGGTCTAAACTGTGCCGACATTCATCTCCGCTAACCTTAAACCTTCACTCGGAGAGAAAGGGAATGCACTTGGACTTAGCAGCCATCCCTCAGATGAGATATTAGGCTGAGGCATTGTGCATGTTAAATAACACATTGGATATTCTTAGCCTGATATTATGATCTGTCTGCCAACAGTTGTCCAATGAGTTCCCTTCTCTCAGTGTTCTATGAATGTTGGGATTTTTATGACCTGGCGATTTATCACATTGTATGCAAAAAAAGTGCCGTTCTAAGGTAAAAGTCCTAATAACTCCTATTGTATCAAAATTCTGATACAATATCTGCCGCTATACATCGAGATTCCAATTTGAAACATTCTCCCACGTACTTTACAGATGAAAGCCTTGGATGATCTTGTGAGTTCCATAGTTTTGGATATGGCTGCATCAATCCACAATATGAAAATTAGCACCTCTTTTGAAGTCGTCTATTATTACACGGCTTTCCCATCCCTTGGTCAGGCGTTGTGCAGTGGCTGTGATCATTTTACTTAAGACGGCTCAAGGATCACGTGACGAAAAGTTCTCTTTAAAGCCGTTTTGAACTCTAAAAGTTCCTATCTAACTTTTAAGTTAATATTTGAAAGAAAAAAAAATAGCTATATTTATTATCGGTATGATTTATCAAATCATTTGAACAGCAGCTAGCACTTCGAATATAAATAACTGTACTACAATAAATCGCTTCCGTTTAATATACAATAATAGCTGAAAATAACTACGAAAATTCTAGATCTGTGGTTCCCAGTGGATGCCACCAAATAATTCAGAAATTATAGATACATTTTCTTGTATAACAGGTTAATTCCACACCGCAGCTCATAAAACAATTAACATGGTGCTATGATCCTGGCTTACGTCTTCCGAATTTTTGGCTAAATATTTTAGGTGCATAAGTAAATGATTTTGCCAATTCATGGTAGTAATTCAAAACGTATATTTTTCTGTTTTTTATTAAGATACAGAATGAGATAAAAAAAATATCCGGACCGTTCCAAGTAGTGATTTTGCCCTTATATGCCACATCCATGGCCCAAACAGGTATAAAAGGACACACGTAGCCTGCCAAATCTCATGTACATGCATGAACAGGAGAATGGGACGTACAGTAGAACTCCGTGACTTTCAACGTGTTACAGCCAAAGGATGTTACCTTAGTAACAAATCAGTTAGGGACATTTCGGCCCTTCTGCACCTTTCAAGGAGGTGTAAAGTCCAATTATCTTGGGGCAAATAAAATCCCAGATGAAAGGAATGATGAAGCACTTCTGATTCAATGAAAGTGAAATTAAATTCGCCATCATCGTCATCATCGAAATCTCGTCTTTAAAGTTCCAGAATCTTATGGGGGATTTCGACTCATTCACATAAGTGTACCGAAACCTTCTCTGAAATCTAAATTTAAATGAAAAATGTTAGACACGCATTCAAACAAACGGTCAAAATACACGTCCAAATAAGCGTCTGGGATACAGTTGCCAGATCCCACTCTAGTTTACATATTTGAGAGTACTTTCATATATACAGCAATCTTATCTCATACAATGGAGTTGATGAGTTGCATGCACGTCATGAAAACTCCTTACTACCCTGCGCTCAGACGCTTTACAGAGTTCGTTACGCTACAGCTATGAAGTCTTATTAAATTAGGATTGCAAGCACCCATTGCATACGCACTGGAATTAGTCGTGCCTTTGGTATGCTTTATATGATATCGTTGATCATAGATCGTGTAAGGATATGTGATGTTCCAAGTAAAACATTACCCATTACCATCCGCAACTGAGAATATGACTAGTCGGCATTACTAAAAACATATAACACGTAAACCACCCAGTTAACGTGTTATATGTTATATACTAAAAACATATAACACGTAAACCACGGGTGAGCCCCCTAGAGACTAACATAAAACACAACCTGAAAATAGTATATATCATGCACAAGAGACCTAAAGTAAGCAGCTTTCCTCGGAGAAATCCATCATTTTTGGCCTTCTGTAGTTATTAAGAACGTTATGATCATAATTAAGCAAAGAAGAAATAATCTCATTAGGATTAGTTTTAACTGTCTCAAAAACCTTTCTGAGATGCACTTAATATGAGTATATATATATGGTCGATACCCAAGTCTTTATGAACTTCTCTGTTAGTAAGAAACCAAGAGGCATCGACCGCAGTTCTCAATATCTTGTTTTACAAGACCTGAATCTTGCGTATAATCGTGAAGGTGTTGTTTGCCCACATAGGGGAATGTATCTGACAAAAAGAAATATTTCCTGATAAATTAATTTGATATATAATTCAACTGGTAGTCAATTGCATAATCAAAAGCCAAGAGATAATAATATTTCCAATGTTTGGTGTTAATAATAAACAAATGTGAAGCTTGTAAAATGAGATAAAAATTCAAAGTCTGAGGCTTCCTTTTTTCAAACACTTTTTTACTTAACTCTCCGCCGGTCGTGCTCTGTTTCATAACATGGATGATCGCAATTGATCAGAGACCCATGCAAGGTATGTTTGTTAACATTAAACACGTGTATGTTTTTTTATGAAAGTTTTTTTCACTAATTTTAAACATATCATTATCATTGATGTGAATGTTAATATATTTTAGACTGTAAAAATAGTCCTACTTTTGTTTCTTTCAATAACTAATATTTTAAATTTTATACTTCTGAATGACACCAAAGAATTTCTAAATACCAGAAAAGTAAAGAATGTGTTATACATATCATGTCTGTAGAGAAGTAAAAATAAAATTCCCACCCAATAATTCCCTCCTCCCTTCTAAACAGGGAGAGAAACTTGGAAATGGCAAGAGGTAGAGCCGCTAGTTTCAGTCAGTGTACAGCTGCTTCTACTCATAATATAGTGCATGTAAGAGTTAGGCATTTAACCGTTTTTTTCCCTCCCCTACAAATGCTGAAAAAAGCTCAACATAAAAGTGTTAAGAACTGCTTCTAAAATGGTAAGAGATTAGACACGAAATTCAGTATACAGTTTCTCCAAACTGAAACATAAAATAGGGATGGAGTTTCGCTCTCAATAATTATTCCTCTCTCAAAAAATAGATCCTTGGAAATTCTTTTGATTTGTTTTCTTTAAAGAAAATGGTAAGCGGTTTCTCTTAAACGGTAAGAGATTAACGAATTCGGTATACAGTTTACCCTCATAGTAGATTAAATAAACTTAGGAATTTCACCTCCCATCTTTCTGATCTTTCCACAACCACGTTTCACACAAACATAAGAAAATACTGGAGAAATTCTTATAAACGTTAAATTAAGATCGCCGAATTTGGCACACAGCTTCAATCTATTCCTCGCCTTAAGAAATATTAGGTGTTCACCCATCCTCACAATCGTTTCATGCAAAGAAAGCCCCTCCACATAACGCAGGGAAAATAATATTTCCAAAACGTTAAGAGCTATAGTCACGGAATTTCACATACAGCTTCTCTCACTTTCACATACAGTCACATACAGTTAGTTTCATATAGAGTTAGTCTCTCTATTTCGCATATAGCATGGTAAATATTTTTGCTTCTAGCGAGCCCTTCTGTTGGACTTTCGACCTGCAATTTGGCGCTGCAATCCGGACCATAACCTGAAACATTTTCTGGTAATTTGGAACGTGTACGTTGCTTTCTCGATGAGTTATGGCTGCCACAAACAGACACCTTCTCTTATTATATACATGACACTCCCCAACTCGCTAAGTTATGACGCCGTATTCCGCTTCATCTCATTCCAATTAAATTTAAGAACAATAATTGGTTGTAAAACTCAAAATAAAGAAAAAACTTTAATAATTAACATACTTAGAAAATCTATTTTACTTTACTATTTACAATTTTAGTAACGCAAGTTCAGATGTTTAACAGCAGCGATATCTGTTTATTTAGTCTGAAAGCCTAACAGAAACAAGTTTATAGGAAGGCAAAATGGAATAATCTACATTTCTTTGGGCAGAACGAGATAAATGTTTCGGTTTCCATTACTATTTAAATACTGAACTCACAGAGAATCCTCGGCGTTGAGATTTATCTCCGCAAAACTCCCCTCGATGCGAGAGCCTGTCCGTGGTGAGGGGACCACCCTGTGAAGGTTCCGCTGGCTCGGTTACCTTCACAGGGTCCTAAACGCTCGCCCGCGTGTTTGCCGTGCGCGGAGACCCGTGTCCCTGGAAAGGAGGATCCTGGCATTGCTCAGGGGTCCCCGTCTTCTCTCCCCAGCTCATGACTGGTGGGGTCCCCTTTGGCCGTTTTGCCATCGGGGAGCCTGTCTGTCGCGGGGCTGGGCAGCGACTTCCGGGGCCGCTGCTATACACTGCTTTGGCCTCTGCTTCAGGTAAACGGGAGGTCCTGGGGCGGCCCCCTCAGGATCAATCGGCTGGTGGGCTGGTCCTGCTAGGGTCAACTATGCTGTTCAGTGAGTAACCTTGTCCACCATCCGGACAACGGTTTGCGAGTTTCCCCACACATTTACTAATTTTGTAGTTTTCTTTCTTTTGTGAGGCCAGCTCTTGCCTCACACTTTATTGCTTTGTTGCTTCTTTTCTTTTGTGGGAACTCCGACGAGTTTCCCACCATTTCTCTTTTACTTTTCCTTTCTGTTTTGTAGTGAGGGCTTGGCTCACTGGCTGTGTGGGTATGGTGCCCGGGCAGCCCTGGCGCCCAACTGGGCGTCTCCTTGTTGGACTCCATGGTGGGTGGGGACAACGGGCACTGAATTTTTTAAAAACAACCATGAGTTCTCCAACTCATAAAAATACGAACAATGCCGCGAAGAGGGCTCGCCATGAACCCCCTACTTCTCTGTCTTTGCCTTCGTCTTCGTGTGTGTCTCCGTCTCCGAAGTTCCTGATCATCCACTCTACGGGTGATCAGGTACTTGGGGACATGTCCCCCTTTTTTATACACAAGGGTATTCAAGGTCTTGCGGGAGAACCGAAATCTGTCAAGCGCCTATGATCCGGTGACTTGCAGGTGGAGACTGCATGCTCCAAACATTCGGAGCTTCTGTTAAAGGTTACAGCGATTGGTGGAGTGGCAGTCGAAGTCACTCCACACAAGACGCTCAATTCCTCCCGGGGCGTGATCTCCGAGTGGGGCCTCCTCAAGGTTTCTGAGGAGGAAATCCTCTCGGAGCTTTCAGCCCAGGGAGTGATAGCAGTCCACCGTGTTTCGTCACGCCGTAATGGAAAGTTAGAGCTCAGCCGGGTACTCATTCTAACTTTCAACTCACCACACCTGCCTACTTCTATCAAGGCAGGATACTTAAAGTGCGAGGTGCGGCCATTTATACCAAACCCTCTGCGTTGTTTCCAATGCCAGAGGTTTGGCCATGCCCGCACCGCATGCCGGGGCAAGCCCACCTGTGCTCGTTGTGGCAGTCAGGATCATCTTGAACCTGACTGCACAGCAGAAAAGGCATGCTGTGTCAACTGCCGTGGTGAGCATCCGGCGTACTCCCGCGACTGTCCGAAGTGGCTGGAGGAGAAAGAGGTACAGCGCCTGAAGACCCTCCACAACATCAGCTATCCAGAGGCGAGAAAGCTCGCTGCACCGCCTGCCCCACCTGGCAAGGTCTCCTATGCCGGTGCGGTGGTCGGAAAGCCCGTCGTTAAGATGGCTTCCGTGGCGGTGCAGACCGACATCATGGTTCCACCAGCTGAATCTTTCTCGCCTGCTGCTAAGTACCTCTTGACGCAGGCGAAGCCGACGTCGGTGTCAATCTCGACATCGACACCGGTTTCTATTCCTGTGTCTGTGCCTTCCACTTCCACCTCCGGAAGGCCCCCTCCACCTCGCCCACAGACAGCAAGACCTACAAAACCCAAGGGGCCCCCGCCGGGGCCCAAAAAGAAAATTTTACCTCCTCGTTCGGCGGTCTCTGATCCGTGTTGCTCGGACGACTCCGAGGACATGGACACCGACCGCCCCAATTTTCCTAAACCGTCGCTGGCGACGGTTAAAATAAATCGAAAGTCGTCCGCCAATTCTTCAAAGACCTGAGATGGCCACACTCCTTCAATGGAACTGTCGTGGATTCCAGAGGAATATTGACGACATCAAGGTCCTCCTGAGGGCACACGAACCCCTCTGCGTGTGCCTTCAAGAGACATTTTTACAGACAGCCAACAATCCCACTATCCGGCACTTTTCTCTCGTTCGCTGGGACCGGGATGGAGATGGTCCAGCCCACGGAGGTGTTGCCATCCTCGTGAGCAACCATTCTCCATTCCAGGTCATTCCCCTCACCACAAATTTAGAGGCGGTAGCCATCCGCCTCTTTGTGGGATTTTCGTTCACTGTCTGTTCTGTCTATCTCCCACCCGGAAGCATCGTTTTCCGGGATGACCTTGATGACCTCGTCTCGCAGCTGCCGTCCCCCTTCCTCATCATGGGGGACTTCAACGGCCACAGTCCGCTCTGGGGCAGTGCTGACACCAACGGGAGGGGCCGGGTCTTGGAGCAGTGTCTCCTGGATCCATCGCTCTCCCTGTTGAACACCGGTGTCAGTACCTACTTTCACACCCCAACCCGCACATTCACTGCCATTGACCTCACCATCTGCTCCTCCTCGATCCTTCCACTCTTTACATGGGAGGTCGAGGACAATCCCTATGGAAGCGATCACCTCCCTGTGGTGTGTACCATCTCTCGTGGGGTGCCTTGCAGCCCTTCGCGTGTCTCCCGGTGGAGGCTTGATCGGGCTGATTGGAGTGGCTTCGAGCTCTTGTCTGAGCTCGATGAGCACTCTGTCAGCCAGGAGCCCATCAATGTCGCAGTGGCGGAGTTGACGGACTGTATCGTCCATGCAGCTGCCTCTACTATTCCTCAGACCTCGACTCGGTTTCCACGGTTCCCAAAACCGTGGTGGAATCCCGACTGCACCGCAGCTCGTAAGGCTCAGAACAAGGCTTGGGGGGTGTTTCGGAGATATCCGACGTCCCCCAACCTCGAAGCATTCAAACGCGCCAGGGCGAAAGCCCGTTTCGTCCGGCGCCAGAGCCAGAAGGAATCTTGGATGAAATATACATCTTCTATCACCCGCACGACCAGTTCTAAGGTTGTGTGGGATAAGGTCCGGAAGATGGGTGGGAAGTACACGTCCCACTCATTTTCGATCCTGGAGCACAATGGACAGGCAATTGCTGATCCTCGTGCAATTGCCGACACTCTGGGGGAGTCATTCTCCTCCATCTCCTCATCTTCCTCGTACTCCCCCGAGTTTCTGGCCCAGAAGAGCAGGGCTGAACGCTCTCCGCTGTCCTTCCATTCGAATGGCCTGGAGTCTTACAACAGGCCATTCACAGCGGAGGAGCTTCGCCATGCTCTGCACACTTCTCGTGCATCTGCTGTGGGGCCAGACAATGTCCATTATGCCATGCTCCAACATCTCTCACCATCGAGTAAGGATCGACTGCTCCGCCTCTTCAACCGTATTTTCATCGAGGAGCAGTTTACGGACTCCTGGCGGGAGGCCATCGTCTTGGCCTTCCCTAAGCCAGGAAAAGATCCCAAGATTCCTTCGAATTATCGTCCAATTGCGTTGACGAGCTGCGTCTGCAAGGTGTTGGAAAGGATGGTAAATACCAGGCTGGCCTGGTATTTGGAACATCACGGCCTTCTTTCCAACACCCAGTGTGGCTTTCGCAGGCACCGGTCTACTTTAGACCACCTGATCCGCCTCGAATCGGCGATCAGGAATTCTTTTTTACGTCGAGAGCACCTGGTGTCCATTTTCTTCGACATCGAAAAAGCGTACGACACGGCATGGAGATTCGGCATTCTTCGTGACCTTCACAGCTTCGGCTTGCGAGGTCACATGCCGATCTTCATTGCAAACTTTTTATCTTCTCGTATTTTTCGAGTTCGTGTCGGCAACACTCTATCGCGGCCTTTCCCCCAAGAACAGGGGGTGCCACAAGGCTGCATCCTGAGTGTTACGCTTTTCGCTGTCAAGATAAATTCCATTACACGGCAACTTCCTCCGACTGTAGGCAATGCCCTTTATGTTGATGACTTTAGCATCTTTTGCTCATCGTCCAGCATGAGGGTCATTGAACGACAACTGCAAACTGCCCTGAACAATCTCTCGGTTTGGGCGACGGCCAATGGGTTCCGGTTCTCCCCACAGAAGACCGCTTGCGTGCACTTTTGCCGCAAGCGTAATCTTCATCTGGAACCCGAGCTGCGGCTCGGGGGTAACATCATTCCAGTTGTGGCGGAGACCAAGTTTCTCGGTCTCATCTTCGACCGGAAATTGACCTTTTTATCTCATATTCGACATCTCAGGTCCAAGTGCACGTGGGCATTGAACATCATCAAGGTCCTCTCCTCCCTCTCTTGGGGGGCGGACCGATGTTCTTTGCTCCGCCTTTACCGTGCACTTGTCCGGTCGAAACTGGACTACGGATCCCAGGTGTATGACTCCGCCCGGGATTCCGTGGTGAAGGTGCTGGACCCACTCCATCATCAGGCCCTCCGTGTGTGCACGGGGGCCTTCCGCACTTCACCGGTCCAGAGTCTCTACGTTGAGACCGATGAACCATCTTTATCTATTCGCCGTCAGCAGTTGTCCCTACAGTACGCATCAAAATTGCGATCCCTGCCAGGCCATCCCACTTGGGACTGCGTTTTCAGTCCCAGGTGGGAAATGTTATACCAGAATCGGCCGACTGCCATTCGTCCTTTCGGTTTGCGTGTCCGAGGTTACCTGCGAGACATCAACACCAGTCTCGATAGCATCGCACAGTCGACAGCTGAGCCACTTCCACCTTGGCTCGCTGTTTCCCCTTCCTGCGATTTTTCCCTGTGCAGGACGGGGAAGGCCTTTACACCCGACTGTGTGTACCGGCAACTCTTTGCCAGCCATCGTGCTGCGCACCCGGACTTCTTGCCTGTCTTCACAGAGAGATCAAGCCCATTCGAGATCAAGCCCATTCGAGATCAAACCCATTGTCAAACCGTGGCAGTCTTGTTTTCGCAGGAATCGTAAGGAGGAAGTTGTCCTTGCTCGGCTCCGCTTAGGTCACTCGTTTTTAACACACTCTTTTCTTCTTAAGGCGGACGCAGTACCTAAGTGCGAGTTTTGTGACACCGTTTTAACTGTGAAGCATATTTTAATTGACTGTGTTTGTTTTAACCTTGAAAGACGTATGTTTTTTAACTTTCACGATTTTACGTCCGAGCCCCTAACACTCGGACATCTTTTATCAGATCATTGCTATTTTAACACTGTTTTCGACTTTTTACGCTTTACCGGTTATTTTACTCGTTTATGAATTTTCTCTTTTTTACTGGTTTTTTACCTGTGTTTTACCTGTTGTTTTTTACATGGGTCCTATACACCCATTGTTATTGTTGATTTTATACTTGTTGATTTTACACTTGTTGCTCTCTTTTACTCTTTTTCTACATCTCGTTTTTACTATGTGTTATTTGTGTCTCTTTTAACTTTGGTTGTGGGTTTCATTCTTTTACCCTTTTTATCGTTTGTTTGGCGCAATATAGCCTTAGTTGCTATTGCGCCAAAAAACCCCAAACAACCAACCAACCAACCAACCGCAAAACTCCCCGCCCTGCCCACAGACAGTAGGGGACACCGACGGTTTGGAAAGGCCGCCTTCCGCTGGATGGGATGTTAACCCGTGTGCGGGAGAGCCACACACTGTTCACGTTGAAGAACACGCTGGGTGGTCTTGAAGGGAGGCTACCATCTGTCTCCCAACAGTTGTTCCAGTGGGTCCCCTCCAGCATCCTTCTCTGAGACTTCGGGTTCCATATGACCTGACGATTTAACCCATTGTGGACAAAAAAGTGCCGCTCAGAAGTCCTTTACATATATTTAATTTCTTTTGCTCTTCTTTTAATATATAGCTGTTTGGGCACGGTCATATCTAGATAGTCATGACATTTGTTGAACAAAATAGTTACGAAAAATGAAAAAAAAAATTCGTCTTTTTTATTATTAGAATTTATCTAAAATTTGATTATAAGCTATTCATTTCAAAAATGACAAAAAATAAATAAACTTATTGTGACTTTATTTAAAATTGTAGTATATTTTGAAATTAATTAAAAACTTTTTTTTTTAGAAATAGGGGAGCATTTAGTTGACTTCCAATACAAACAATTTTCATAGTACCGTGATGTAATTAGTACTCCAAAATTTGAACAACGTCTTCAAAAGATAAATAAATCTAGTTCTATTTAATTCTAAGCTCAGTTAAGAGATTTATATACAAATGCACAATATAAAAATAGCCCTAAACAACAGCATAATTGTAACGAATTTCTGTTTTACAGATTACACAGGGATTAACTGTTTAGTCAAGGAGTCATTTCATTCCCTAAACAGTTAACCTCTAACGACCTTTTGGAGGTAATCCATTACTGCGCATGCTCCCGAGATCAGTGTTTTTCCAGTCTCTTGAGGGCGCTGCAGAACAGCCCGCGCTCTTCGCTCTTGATTGTTTCGGAATCGAGTCCAATGTGCAAATTGACCTTGTCAGAGAAACGAATTTCGCCTCGTAGCGGCGTTGCAAATGAAGATTCACATTTTGTCAGTAAATAGAAAAAAAAGGCCCCGTTTGAAATCTTACAAACATTGTAGTCATGAAAGGTTTCTTATGTAATGTTTTTGTAAAGAGTGTAAAAAAAGTGTTGAAATCATCCAACAAAAAAAATATATTTTTTATTAAGAGATGTTTCAGTAGATTTTGAAAGAAAAAAAATGTTTTAGCGTTGTTGCCTGTCTGCGTAACATCTAATATTTAAATCAATTTTTATTAATTTTTATGAGATAATAATTATTTAAAATAATTTTTACTAAACCAATTTTTTTCAGGGCTGTTGTTTGAGAATTATTTTATTTTTCAATCCAAAGAGGCTTTAGATGTTAGGTAAAAGGGTGAAAAGATCTTCATGAATAAAACAAAAAAATAAAAAAATTCTCCCTCAAGCAGCTGCTTGTCACAGCGGTCTGACAGGAACCTATCAGTTTATACGCTATAGAGCAGTGTTTCCCAACCTTTTTTGTGCCATGCCCCACTTAAGCCTTTCTAAAATTCTTATGTCCCTCCCCCCTATGTAAAATTAAATTGTTCGTTGAAGTAACTTAAATGAGAGGTTTCAGGAAGTAGTCACTAGGGAATTGTAGAGGAAACACAGTAAGTAAATTTTCAAAACATAATGGAGAACAAAAATTCTAGTACGAAAAAATTTTAATGAAAGATTTTTCTATAATATTTTAATTAGTAGTAATTATTTATTATTATATATTATATATTATTATATTTAGTGAGATCCTTGCGCTTGATGCTTGATGCAAAGAGATTTTATGTCAGGTTCCAATTTAGTTAACTTCAGTCTCAAGTCTCCCCATTGTGTTATGTCCTGCCGATTTCTTCTTTTTAGCAGCAAATCACTTATGGCACTAAATCCACATTCAGCTAAATATGAAGATGAAAACGGTAATAATAGTTTTCTTGCATATTTGGTTGAATTTGGATATTTGGTTTCTGTTTCCTCACAAAGCCATGCCATCGCTCCTTTTATATTAAATAAAGTTTTAACTAACTCATCATTTTGCATTTCTGCGAGTTCTTCTTGATACTGCATATTTGAAATATCAGACAAATCGACTAACATTGGCTGCATCATCCAAGTTGGAAAATCAATTTGTTTCAAATCAGAAAATCTTTCTTTTAAAACAGCCGATAGAATTTTCGGATGATCGACAATAACAAGTATAGCGGTATCAGTCACTTCACTTTTTGGAGCCAATGAAACTTTTCGAAATTTTTCTTGCAAATATATTTCTGACATAATTCAATAAAGGTAATGAAACCAAATATTTTCGCTTTTGCATCGACAAGAGTTTTATTTGTTCCTTGAAGTTGATTATTTAATATATTTAATTTTTCAAAAATATTGGCTAAATAACTCACAAATGCTTTACCATCGATCGTTAACAGATGCTTCATATCAGGTTTGTCACTTAAAAAATCACTAAGAGTATCAAATAGCTCCATAAATCTTTTCAAGCAGTTCCCTTTCGAGAGCCATCTTATTTCAGTGTGAAATAAAAGTCTCACATGATCTGCATTTTGATCTTCACAAAATAGCTTGAAGAGACGCTCACATTTGGCATTAGCTTTAATAGTATTGATACACTTTATAACTGAATTTAGTACCTCATTTAGAATTGGCGAAATATTTTTAGCTACCAAGTTTTCCCTATGAATAACACAATGCACAAGAAGCATTTCTGGATTCTCATCTTTCATCAATTTTAAGCAGCCATTTTTCTTGCCCATCATATTAGGAGCACCATCTGCAGCACAAGATGTCATATTTTTCATTGGTATACTATTGATATCTAAGTAATTTTTTAGCGTATTATATATGTCTTTGGAGGTAGTTGTGCTTTCTAATGATTTACAGAACAATATTTCTTCAGTAAAATCCCCTTTATCAATATATCGTAGGTAAGTTATCAATACGGCCTCACTTTCTCTCAAAGTTGATTCATCCATTTGCACTGAGAAATTTCTTGTTTTCAGCTTTTCAACAAGTTGTATTTCAACATCTTCACTCATTTCGTCTATTCTTCTGCTAACAGTATTGTTACTGAGTGGCATAGCTTTCACGTCGTTGTCATCTTGTTCCAGAACCGTTTTAAGAAATGCTAATATTGATGGTTTGATTAGATTCTCTCCTATAGTATGATTTTTTCCAGATTTAGCTATGAGTAAGGAAATTTGATGTGCTAGCCTCAAGAGTACGATTGACAGTTGCAGTATGATCAGTAAAAAGAGACTTTAATGTTGCTCTTTTTTCACTTTTTTTTAAGTTTGAAAGTAATTGAAATCTGATTTAATACGAGCACTATGTCTTGCCTTCAAATGCGCCTCAAGACGACCTCGTTTCATTGATTCGTTGGTGAAGCATTGTTGCCATACAAGACAAAAAGGTGACCGTTCATCTTGAACAGAGGGTATGAAACCATATTTTAAATATTCCTCCGAATACTGACGAATTTTTTTCTTGCTTGGACCACTCATTTTACTATGGGCTGAAAGAAAGAAATATAAGATCAATTAAAAACTAAAAATAAAGTATGTGTTAAAATTAATTAATGTGAAGTGGAGTAAACGTAGACTATAAAATTCACATTTACCCCAAAAAATTTTCAAATACCTATAACTGAACGAAAACTAGAGATATCATAAACTTTTTTTTCCATTTTATTCGCTTTAAGATGTAGTTTTATAAAAAAAAGTAGAAAAAATCCAATTTTTAGTTTTTGAGGTGTTTTTTGATTTTTAAACCAAAAAGATTTTTATGAAAAAGAGTGGCTTTTTTTTCCTCAAAAAATTCTCAAAAATATTTTGTTCAATATGCAAAATTATTTTTTGTTCAATATGAAAAATTATTTTCTGTTCAATATGCAAAAATTAAGGTCCGGGAGTGGGATATTCTTTCATTCTATTTTTTTTTGAATGCCATAACACTTCATAATAGTTCATAATAATTTAGATATTTAGTAGTAACAATAATAGAATATGTAATCTTAAAAATGTGGTATTTTTGATAATTAGTAACCGCGTATTACCTCTATTATAAAATTTGGTTTAAAAGCGTACATTATCTGTAAAATATTAAAATAACAAAAAAAATAATGAAAACAGATTCCACTCCCGAACCTGTCTCATAATTTTGCATATTGAACAAAGAATTTTTGAGAATTTTTTGAATAAAAAAAGCCAACTCTTTTTCAAAAAGCTCTTTTTTGGTTTAAAAATCAAAAAACACCTCAAAAACTAAAAATTGGATTTTTTTTCTTTTTTTTTATAAAACTACATCTAAAAAGGAATAAAATTAAAAAGAAGGGTTTATGATATTTCTAGTTTTCGCCGAGTTACAGATATTTGAAAATTTTTTAACTAAAATGCTCATAACTTCTCGGGGTGTTAGAATAAAAATTTGAAAAAATTCACGAAAGCTACTCTGGATGGGTACTAAATAATACCAAAAATCAGGAGAATTAAAAATGTTCGGGTCACGACTTCAGTGATTTGGTGTGGAATGCCTCTTATACAATGTATATTTTTTAAAATTAACGGTACTTTTAAAACAGTTTTAACGGACGCTTATTTCAAATTAACACCAACGATTCTCTTTTCAACTTTTTGCACTCGACAGGCGACTCTGTTAATCCAAATCGCTTATCTACTTTCTTAATTAAATTACTAAAAGTTGGGATTCGATTTGTTAGGTAGTAACTTATAACTTATAACTAGGATTAAAATGAGATGAATGCGAAAATACACACGCTTTATTTATTTATAAGTACTCACAAGTAGAAGTATTTCCAGACGATCAACGAGTGTTAGAACAAGAGATACCACGTCCAGCGAAGAGAGCAGTCGTTATCCAGCGAGTTAAGTCGTTATCAGGGCCAGGTCTAGAGGTGTTTTTTCATCAAGTGTGCTTCAAGTTTTCATTCCTAGTCAATTGTTTGTCTTCGGTGGGCACCCTTTTATATCGTTTTGATGGGGCGTCTTTGACTCTAGCGACGCTCATCTCATCCCTCCTTAGTTAACTTTTTGAGAGATGCTTTCCTCAAGCGAATTGAAGAAATTGGGCGAAAATATTATATTTGTTTTGTTCTCCAAAAGCCACGAGGGACTTTAAACCTTGGGTCATTATGGTGAACTTTTAATACTAAGATGGGCCAGCTCACGAAGACAAAAAGGCATATACTATGTTCGTCTTAATACCCTGTGTAATTTGTATTGATTTTTGGCAAGGTCAAGAGGCGCCCTCATTGTTCTCTTGATGAAGACTAATGACGTATAACAATGTAATCTTCGGGAAGATATTATATTTGTTTTGTCCTCCAAAAGACATGAGGGACTTTAAACCTTGGGTCATTGGGCTGAACTGTTAAGACTAAGATGAGCCACCTCACAAAGGCAAAAAGGAATATACTATGTTTGTCCTAATACCCTCTGTAATTTGTATTGATTCTTGGCAAGGGCAATGGACGCCCTCATTGTTCTCTTGAAGAAGAATAATGAAGACTAACAATGTAATCTTCCGGTTTTCTTTTGTCTGGGCTCGCTAATCCTACGGCCGCCGTACGGTTAAACTCTGAACGAGTCCATTTTCGAAATGCCCCCCTTGACAATCAAACTGCCCCCCTGTAGGGCGTGGGCCCCACGTTGGGAAACACGGCTATAGAGGATGGTCGTGCCATAGTGGGAGCTCAGCAAAGACAAAACAAACATCCATGCCTTACCTGGGGCTCGAACCCGGGTCACTTTGATCTCTCTAATAGGCCATAGAGAAGATATGTGTTTGGTTGGGTTCTTTAACCTTTTACCGGCAATTTTTTGTAGACAATGGGCTAAATGGCGAGGTAATAGAGAACCCAAAGGCTAAGAAAAGGTTGGGGAAAGGAGACACAGGGTAATAGCTGTTAGGAGACAAAATGGCAGACTCCCGTCAAGGTCATCTAGCGTGTTTTAGCGTGGGTTGTTTTATTTGTGAGCAAAGAATGGGCTAAATGGTCAGGACGTAAAGACTCAGAGGGCTCAGTTTAGGTTGCAGGAAGGTGACGCAATGGAACAGCTGTTAGGAGTTAGATGGTAGCCTCCCGTCAAGGTCATCCAGCGTGTTTTAGCGTGGGTTGTTTTATATGTGAGCTACAGTGTTTTGCACAGAATGCGCTAAATGGTCAGGTCGTAAAGACTCAGAGTGCTCAGTTTAGGTTGCAGGAAGGCGACCCAATGGA
Source organism: Ryuthela nishihirai (assembly GCA_038380435.1). Lineage (NCBI taxonomy): Eukaryota > Metazoa > Arthropoda > Arachnida > Araneae > Heptathelidae > Ryuthela > Ryuthela nishihirai. The sequence continues at coordinate 92,353,321 of JAWZYU010000011.1, forward strand.
ACAGCTGTTATAAGATAGATGGTAGCCTCCGGTCAAGGTCATCCAGCGTGTTTTAGCGTGTGTTGTTTTATATGTGAGCTGCACTGTTTTGCACAGAATGGGCTAAATGGTCAGATCGTAAAGACTCAGAGTGCTCAGTTTAGGTTGCAGGAAGGCGACCCAATGGAACAGCTGTTATAAGATAGATGGTAGCCTCCGGTCAAGGTCATCCAGCGTGTTTTAGCGTGTGTTGTTTTATATGTGAGCTGCACTGTTTTGCACAGAAATGAACTAAATGATCAGGTCGTAAAGACTCAGAGTGCTCAGTTTAGGTTGCAGGAAGGCGACCCAATGGAACAGCTGTTAGGATATAGATGGTTGCCTATCGTCAAGGTCACCAGCGTGTTTTAGCGTGGGTTGTTTTGTCTGTGAGCTGCACTGTTTTGCACACAATGGGCTAAATTTTCAGGTCGTAAAGACTCAGTGTGCTCAGTTTACGTTGCAGGAAGGCGACCCAATGGAACAACTGTTAGGAGATAGATGGTAGCCTCCCGTCAAGGTCATCCAGCGTGTTTTAGCGTGGGTTGTTTTATCTGTGAACTGCACTGTTTTGCACAGAATGGGCTAAATGGTCAGGTCGTAAAGACTCAGAGTGCTCAGTTTAGGTTGCACGAAGGCGACCAAATGGAACAGCTGTTAGGAGATAGTTGATTTCCTCCAGTCAAGGTTATCCAGCGTGTTTTAGCGTGGGTTGTTTTATCTATGATCTGCACTGTTTTGCACAGAATGGGCTAAATGGTCAGGTCGTAAAGACTCAGAGTTCTCAGTTTACGTTGCAGGAAGGTGAACCAATGGAACAGCTGTTAGGAGATAGATGGTATCCTCCAGTCAAGGTCATCCAGCGTGTTTTAACATGGATTGTTTTATCTGTGAGCTGCACTGTTTTGCACAGAATGGGCTAAATGGTCAGGTCGTAAAGACTCAGAGTGCTCAGTTTAGGTTGCAGGAAGGCGACCCAATGAAACATCTGTTAGGAGATAGATGGTAGCCTCCAGTCAAGGTTATCCAGCGTGTTTTAGCGTGGGTTGTTCTATCTGTGAGCTGCACTGTTTTGCACAGAATGGGCTAAACGTTCAGGTCGTAAAGACTCAGAGTGCTCAGTTTAGGTTACAGGAAGGCGACCCAATGGAACAGCTGTTAGGAGATATATGGTAGTCTCCCGTCAAGGTCATCCAGCGTGTTTTAACTTGGGTTGTTTTAACTGTGAGCGACAGTTTAATGGTACACAATGGGCTAAATGGTCAGGTCGTAAAGACTCAGAGTGCTCACTTTAGGTTGCAGGAAGGCGACCCAATGGAACAGCTTTTAGGAGATAGATGGTAGCCTCCCATCAAGGTCATCCAGCGTGTTTTAGCTTGGGTTGTTTTAACTGTGAGCGACAGTTTATTGGTACACAATGGGCTAAATGGTCAGGTCGTAAAGACTCAGAGTGCTCACTTTAGGTTGCAGGAAGGCGACCCAATGGAACAGCTGTTATAAGATAGATGGTAGCCTCCGGTCAAGGTCATCCAGCGTGTTTTAGCGTGGGTTGTTTTATATGTGAGCTGCACTGTTTTGCACAGAAATGGACTAAATGATCAGGTCGTAAAGACTCAGAGTGCTCAGTTTAGGTTGCAGGAAGGCGACCCAATGGAACAGCTGTTAGGAGATAGATGGTAGCTTATCGTCAAGGTCACCAGCGTGTTTTAGCGTGGGTTGTTTTATATGTGAGCTGCACTGTTTTGCACAGAATGGGCTAAATTGTCAGGTCGTAAAGACTCAGTGTGCTCAGTTTACGTTGCAGGAAGGCGACCCAATGGAACAACTGTTAGGAGATAGATGGTTGTCTCCCGTCAAGGTCATCCAGCGTGTTTTAGCGTGGGTTGTTTTATCTGTGAGCTGCACTGTTTTGCAAAGAATGGGCTAAATGGTCAGATCGTAAAAACTCAGAGTGCTCAGTTTAGTTTGCAGGAAGGCGACCCAATGGAACAGCTGTTAGGAGATAGACGGTAGCCTCCCGTCAAGGTCATCCAGCGTGTTTTAGCGTGGGTTGTTTTATTTGTGAGCTGCACTGTTTTGCACAGAGTGGGCGAAATCGTCAGTTCGTAAAGACTCAGAGTGCTCAGTTTAGGTTGCAGGAAGGCGACGCAATGGAACTGCTGTTAGGAGATAGGTGGTAGTCTCCCGTCAAGGTCATTCAGCGTGTTTTAACGTGGGTTGTTTTATCTGTGAGCTGCACTGTTTTGCACAGAATGGGCAAAATGGTCAGGTCGTAAAGACTGAGAGTGCTCAGTTTAGTTTGCAGGAAGGCGACCCAATGGAACAGCTGTTAGGAGATAAATGGTAGCGTCCCATCAAGGTCATCCAGCGTGTTTTAGCGTGGGTTGTTCTATCTGTGAACTGCACTCTTTTGCACAGAATGGGCTAAATGGTCAGGTCGTAAAGACTCAGAGTGCTCAGTTTATGTTGCAGGAAGGCGACCCAATGGAACACCTGTTAGGAGATAAATGGTAGCGTCCCATCAAGGTCATCCAGCGTGTTTTAGCGTGGGTTGTTTTATCTATGATCTGCAGTGTTTTGCATAGAATGGGCTAAATGGTCAGGTCATAAAGACTCAGAGTGCTCAGTTTAGGTTGCACGAAGGCGACCAAATGGAACAGCTGTTAGGAGATAGTTGGTAGCCTCCGGTCAAGGTCAGCCAGCGTGTTTTAGCGTGGGTTGTTTCATCTCTGAGCAGTAGTTTTTTGCACACAGTATGATAAATGGCCAAGTCATACAGACCGACATGGTTCAGTTTAGGCTGCAGGAAGGTGACCTAGTAGAGCAGCTGTTAGGGGATAGATGGTAGCCTCCAGTCAAGGTCATCTAGCGTGTTGTAGCTTGGGTTGTTTTAACTGTGAGCGATAGTTTTATGGCACGCATTGGGCTAAATGGCCGTGTGATAAAGACTCAGAGGGCTCAGTTTAGGTTGCAGGAAGGTGACCTAATGGAACAGCTGTTAGGAGATAGATGGTAGCCTACCATCAAGGTCATCCAGCGTGTTTTATCGTGCGTTGTTTTTTCTGTGAGCGGCAGTTTTTTTGCGCAGAATAGACGAAATGGTTAGGTCATAAAGTCCCAGAGGGCTCTGAGAAGGTTGGGGACCAACTGGAACAATTGATGAGAGACAAATGATAGCCTCCCATCCAACATTTTATTGGATTTATTTAACCTGCACAGGGTATGGTACATGCAGAATTTCTACAATATTTTCTTGTGGTTTTCATCAAATTTTTATTCTAACAGTATTATGATTTTACGACAGTTTGGTATTTTTTGTGTTCTAGTAATGTCTTTGCTAACTTTACACTTAGGACGTCAGCTCCTTGAACTTTATATATATAATAGATCAGTGGTTCCTAACCTTTTATACGTCACGTACCCTCTGGAAATGTATATGTTACTGGCGTACCCCATGTATAGATACAGAAAACTATAGTTATACTATAACAATGGGAATAGAATAAAGCATATATTATATACACACATTCTGTATTGTAAAATTTTCAATCAAAATATCGTTATCAGAATTTTTCCGGATATCGGAGCAATCTTCCGATGTCTGTCGTTTTAAAAAGTTCGGTGATATCTGGTTAGTGACTTACTTCTTTATAGGCAAGTTGTTAAAGGCTGAGAACCTATTACAATTTATTTATTAACGCCTGAGATGATCAATTGACCTGTCGCTTCTGTTTCTAAACGAATTGAATTCTTCGCTCCCTTCTGGAATATTAACTAGACACTTTTTGTTTTATTCCGTCAATTAAGAGGATTAGTTTGATTTCAGGAATGTACTATGAATCTATTGCTTGCTAAAACTTAACCCTGACGGAAATGCTAATCACGGAACAAATAAACGGCGTATCCGGTTTAACGTTTCTAAAAGCATTGTTATGTCATCGATTCTTTAGCATTTTTATTCATTTCTCTTTCATCGTGAAAGGTTAATTATTTTTTCAAACGTCTCATCCTATGAAGAGAAACCCACGTAAGGAACTGTTTTCGATTCATTGTAACAGTTACCAATGAATAAGAAACTTAGGATTTCAACTGAAATAGATTTCATTGGTTGTTTAGATATCATTATTTCTTTCGGCAGTCTCCAAAACGACACATATGAGCCTTTTCTGCAGATAAGCTTAGAAGAATAAGGATTTCCTCAATTACGGATAGTTATGGAATGTAACGGACTCTTTTATCGCGGCATGATACTGATGAAGTAACGTTCACTTCAGTGAACTCTTAGTACGACCTATGTGATGAAAATAATTACGTCAGGGGATATTTTTAAAGCCCCAGAAGTTTGTGATATGCTGTGCATTTTACAGATAAATTTGGGCGTTCTCGATTTTTGGTGCACAGCACTTTACCCCTCCTAAAGAAATTGAGATTTTGCTCGTATTTACTTAAAAATAATATATATATATTATTATTTTTATTACTAAATTATGAATAATTACGGTTAATGTTTAAAAAAGTTACTATGCTTGTAACATTGTGTCGTTTTGAGCATTTAAATTATTCATAATTTCACGCTATTATTAAATTCGTTAAAAGTTTCACAGCTGACTGAAATATTTAATGTGCTAACGAGTGGAGCACGAAATTTGTTCTATCCCTCGCATAATGGGTTCTTTTACCTATGAGCGGCAGTTCTTGGTACAGATAGGACGGAATGGCCACGTCACAAGGACTCCATTCAGTCGGCGAAAGGAGACCACTGCACCACATCTGTAAAGAGACAGATGACAACCTCACATCATGGCCATCCAGCGTCTTATTTAACAGG